>OX457024.1:21542999-21955499 GCA_949752745.1 Protula sp. h YS-2021
ACGTTGTTTAGGCCCAAAGGGTCGAAAATGAGCTCAAAATCGCTCTATCTCTAACCGTTTTCGAGATAATAGTCAACTTCCGGTTTTTGAACTTGACCGTGACCCAGAAGGTCAAGGTCACCGAGGTACCTCTTATGTATCGTTGTTTAGGCCCAAAGGGTCGAAAATGAGCTCAAAATCGCTCTATCTCTAACCGTTTTCGAGATAATAGTCAACTTCCGGTTTTTGACCTTGACCGTGACCCAGAAGGTCAAGGTCACCGAGGTACCTCTTATAAAACGTTGTTTAGGCCCAAAGGTTCGAGAATGAGCTCAAAATCGCTCTATCTCTCACCGTTTTCGAGATGAGTCGGCCTGTCGTTAAGGACGCGTGAAATCACGTGACCTTTGACCTTGACCCTCAAGGTCAAGGTTAGTGATGAAAGTTTACCCTCTACTTAGTACGTTTTATGCATTCACAGTGGGATTTGAGCACCTTTATGGCTACTTTTCCTGATTAATAGGTGTTTCCAAAAATATTTTGACCTCAATTTGATCTTGACCTCTGAGGTGCAAGGTCAAAAAATTTTACGGATTTGACGACAACTCATGACCCTCTATGTCTCTGCCACATGCGGTCTTTTTACGACAAAACCTGTAGGAGGAGTTTTCTGGAAACCACTTTGAGGTCAGAAAAACTTTGACCTCAAATTTGACCTTGACCTTGAAGGTCAAGGTCAAAAAATTTTGCGGATTTGACGACATCTCGTCACCTTCTATCACTGTGCCAAATTTCATCGTCCTACGTCAAATAGCGTAGGAGGAGTTTTCTGGAAACCTCCGTGACGGAAAAAAAAAAGAGAAAAAAAAGGAAAAAAAAGGGCAGAAATTTCGAGAAAAACTGCATGATTAACCGCATGCTTTTTTTAAAATCTTATCACAGGTTTTGTGTGATTCAGTTTTGCAAATATCCTGGAACCGGTATTCAGACAACTCGCAACTAGACAACTAGCAACCGGAAAACTCGCACCCAGACAAGTAACAACCGGAAAACTTGCACCTAGACAAGTAGCAACTGGAAAAACTCGCACTCAGACAACTACCAACTGGACAAATCGCACCCAGACAATCAGCAACCGGAAAACTCGCATCCACACAATTAGCAACCGGAAAACTCGCACCCACACAATTAGCAATAAGAAAACTTGCACCCACACAATTAGCAACCGGAAAACTCGTACCCACAAAATTAGCAACAGGAAAACTCGCACCCAGAATCTAGGAACCAGACAATTCGTATCCAGACAACTAGCAACTGGAAAAACTCGCACCCAGACCCAAATCTCAATCGAACAACTTGCAACCGAGTAACTTTTAACTTGATAGATAAATGTGTCTTCGTTGAATAGTATACTTGACCGAAAAATCAGAATTTTAGTAGAAACCTCTTGAGTGCTTTACTAAATGTACCGGTTGCGATTTGCATTTTCAAAATGGTTGAAAGGGTATCCCGACATAAAGCCGTTTTCGAGTTGTCGACTTGTGAATGATCTCGTTGTCAGTTGTCCCGGATTCCCTAGAGTCGTGTTTCCCCACGTTGTTAAAGAAAGAAAGAAAGAAAGAAAGAAAGAAAGAAAGAAAGAAAGAAAGAAAGAAAGAAAGAAAGAAGGAAAGAAACAAAGAAAGAAAGAAAACAGCTTCGAAGCACGCGTGTGTGGTGCCTACTGGTTTGTTCCCATGTCCAAAGTGCCGAGATCTGTGCAGAGCTGAATGTATGGCGGGTGAACATGCCAATATACACAAATGAGTTTCCGTAAAGTGAGTAAGTAATTGCCAATGGTTGATACGGTATCTGAGATTAACGCCCGGGAGAGGTGCTGAGAGGAGTGAGAGAGTTGAATATCAAGAGATATTTACTGTGTTCACACGCGCTTATCTGGAATATTTTTTTAAAAAAAACGCACGCAAAATAAAACAACAGAGGAATAGAGAGAGAAAAAAATCAATTTCTCTTTATCTTTTACCCGGGATCTTTGAACGTTGTGTCACTAATTGTATCAAATGTTTGGTAATAAATGCCAGAAATCAAAGGTTAAGTCTTAAGAAAAGTGACAGGGCAGTATTGTTTGGATACCACGGGTTAACTGCGTTACCGTGACAACACAAATGTGAAATAAATGCTTGTTGATGCGTGATGAGGCATGCAAAAAGAACGCTGTTGATTTCTCTGATAAGATCAAAAACACATGGGCTCATTAGATACAGGAAACCCATACATAAGAAGGACCCACAGACTGAATGCCTTCATTGTTGAGTTTTTTTAAATATTGCTCTAGTAAGCAGATGGTCGGCGTTGTTCCAAAATATTGCGATCTTTTTTTCTTTCTTTTACCTTCGGAGCAGCTGACACGCCATAGCCTGTAGATAATATATATGGATATGTTCTCACTTCATAACTTGTCAGAAATATGAAAACAATAACAAGACATTGGATATTTATTGGATAATTACTTTAAGAAAACAACATCATTCTGTTTACATAAAAGTTAGAAAAAAATGCAGTGGTTTTCACAACATGGGTAAACTGTAAAAGAGTGAAAATCTAGTAGCTGATGAGAAAAACAGAGGAGAAAAGAAAACGGAACAAGACGGAGATCCCTGCCACTTACTAGCCAAGTATGAGGGATGGAAAGAATGGAATGGCTTCCACGAAACCGAGATCGATATTGAGATCAAGTGCCAGGTCCAGGTTTGTATATTATTTTCTTACACAGCAACCAGTGACGGGCGTATAGGTGCGCAGTTTACGGCAGTGGTGTCTGAATGAACCTCGAGGGATGCTCTCATAATTCCGTTGTCATGGCCACGGGTAAGACCACCCTGTTTCACACACACAGTCTCGATCTTTCAACCTGACAAAAACATCTGCAGAGTAAGTTTTTAAATTTAGAGAAAGAGATTCAACACCCTTTTGAAATTTCTAATTTTCTGCACAAAGTAGCGATCTTTCCGAATAATGCTATGTTTAAGATCGATTTTTTTTTAAATAAGCACTTTTCGGAGAGATCTTTTTGATTTCCTACCGCTTTCGCCCATACAATCTGTATCATTTTTAGGTAGAGAGCCACCCCAACCCCTCCTTGCCTTCCCCGGAAAACAAATAACGTATCTTTTCGATTTCGTGCTGCCTTCGACCACACAACCTGTATCATTTTTTATATAGGGAGCTATCCAAACCTCCTCACCTTCCCCCGAAAAATAAATAATATGTGTCTTTCTGTGGGCGTATTTAAGCTTTATTATTCTTGTTTTAAGAACTATTAATAGAAAGCACTGCCTCCTTGAATTCCTTTTCGTCAAATATCCCTTAAGAACATCTTGAATGGTTTTAAAACTGCTGTTAATTTAATTACCGTACGCAACATGTGTGATCAGCTTGCTGTTTGCTGCTCGTGGCGGAAGTGAAGCCTAATATTTTGTAGATTTCTTATAAAGGTAAAATTTCTCACCCCCCCCCTGCCCCCCCCCCCCCCCCCATCTCCTTCAGAGCCAAAGATCTCGGACGAAGGTGGGTAAGGTACAATCCTTCCTTTGAAGGCTCTATGCCCTGATAACATTCGAAACAACGGAAACCGGTCTCGTCTCCATAAATTGAAACTCTCAGAAGATTTCTTTTTTAACTCAGGAAAATACTTGGTTGGTGTGATAAGCCTTATTTGCCGCTAAGGTCTTTAACATGTTATTATTTGAAGAAAATCTTGAAAATTTTATGGTCGCTTAAAACTGCTTAATGTAAGCATAGCTACATTTAAAGTGCATTTATTGACGAATTATCTCAGTCTATGAGCATGTTCGAAAGACCCTGAGGTAAATTACTTTCAAGCGGCATTAAAATGCGGATTATCTATAGCCTCGGGCCTGTTTAAACTTAAATTTGCATTTATCAAAAGACTTCCCGTTCTAGGTCAACGTTCTTTTATGTAGTAAATGGATCTACACTCGATACAAAAGCGATACGATAAGGTACAGACCAGTAATAAGCGTATGAAAGTTTTCATAGTGGAAAGGAACCTTGTTCAACCACCCTTACAATTATTCCTCCAAAGATAAAATATTTGCCACCTCCCCCGTCCACCACCACCAATCCAGCGACCACCCCATGCGACCGGTTCCTGTGCAAAAACATGCCGGGCTTTTTCAATTATAATGGGTGGGCGTCATTCCACATCAGCAGTGTCACATTATCGGTTTTCTTTAAGGGATTTTTTTATTTTTTGTAACGTTTCGTTGCCTTTGAACTAAGTGCTCTGCAAGGTGAAATGTGGAAGGGATGTTATTTTGATTAAGTCCTGAAATCAAACTCTTGTCACAATTCAAGAAAATCAAGATAAAAGCTTAGATAAATCCAAGAAGCGGGGGATCAGACGTTTATAACCAATCACATGGCAGATTGAGAGGATGGGAGGGATAAACACTTACTGCTTGTTCGACTGTGATGTGTAGTTTAGTGTGCGTCGATCTGTCGTAAACAGTGAAGTGTCAAAACACTGTCATGTGACTGAAGCAGGAGAATATACGGATGTATTCACAGAGAAAGCAATGTTTTGACAGTATAGGTTAAAAATATAAGGTCAAACATTAATCATGGTGTTTGAGGGAAGCCACGGACTCTTTGCTTGCCATCAGCGAGAATATACATTTTCTGCAGTACATTTCAACGTCACGAACTCGTGTGCAGTTGGGGCTGTTTTTCACACCCCCCCCCCCCCCCTCCTTCCTATCTTTCTAACGGGCGGTCCCGCATAATGCCGTAAAATGTAGGATTATTGGTGAAAGCAGTAAAACACAGTGTGAATTTTTAATATTTCTATTGACTGCTAAGATGCTAACTAAACAGTGAGTAATTAACCACGTGTTGGGATTATATATAGTTTCCCGGTAGAAACCACAATGGGACCGTATTCCTGAACATGCACTATAGCTAATACTACATCCCCCTTTGTTAAGCTTTTTAAATTAATTGAAAAAGGATAATGATTAGTTCCTTAACATTAATTAATTTCTTTATCAATTACATTCAAATATTTCGATCCATCTATTTAGACTTGAACAGAACATTACATCAATGTTTTTCACTTTTAAAAATAGCAGCTTGATAAATACCAGGAACTTCCAAAGTACATCATAGTTTGTAAACAAACAGCTGTGCAATATTTAGAACTATTTGACCTTCACACAGTGAAAGCATTTGTTTTGTTTTTCTTTACTGTGCCATCATGGATTCTGTGAACAGGATTTAGGATTATAAAAAGCTCATGCATTATCATCCTTTAACTGTAAATACATCTTATTTTCTAACTCACATTACACTTTATTTTAAGCGGACTAAATCTAGTGATACTGAGTCTTTTCCTGAAATAAGAAATATATTGTACTTCAATCATTATAACTCAATACCAATACACATGTTTAATACATTCTAAAAATAAACTTGTCCCTATTCTAGATCACTCCGGTTGGATTTCTGTTGTGTGTAACCTGTCCGGAGGTCTACTGATTCTCCCAAAGCGGGTGCGTGTGCACTTCTCAGATGATTTATGCTCGGGGATTGAGAGGTTGAGGTTGTTTGACACAGTCGGCATCTGTATCAAATCTCTCCTGTTTCGTCGGAGCACACGATCAGGTGTTTGAATGACATATGACCTCGGTGAATTTTGAGCTGATTCGAGGACTGTGGCATTCTCCGACCTGTCACGGATAAACACCTTATCGCCTGATTTAAGAACAGGAAGATTTATGGCTGCATGGCGACGATTGTAGTTGTCAGCCATCTTTGCTCTGTATTCCTCCTCTCTTCTCCGTATGTCGTCTTGCTGCTTAATTGGCTTGAGGGTGTGTGGGGCAACAGGCAGTGTTGTTCTTAGCCTGCGACCCATCAATAGCTCTGACGGACTGTACCCATTGGCCAAGGGCGTTGACCTGTACGTCAATAGCGCAAGGTACGGATCTTTGTTTTTCAGTATGCTAGATTTTAGGCGTTTGACTGCATTTTCCGCTGATCCATTGCTTCGGGCATACTTCGGCGATGACGTTATATGGTTGAACCCATATTCAGCGCTGAAGCTGTTCATGGCGCTGTTGACAAATTGTGGTCCGTTATCTGAGACCAGCACTTCCGGAATACCGTGCCTAGCGAATATAGACTTGAGATGCGTGACAACGGTGACAGATTTTGAATTGACGTCTAACCTTGCCATCTCGATAAACCGGGAATAGTAGTCTACCACTACCAAGTAGGGTGTTCCTTTAATGTTACATAAATCGGCGGCTATACGTTGCCATGGGCGATCGGGCAATGGCGTTGTTTGCAGTGGTTCTGCTTGGTCACTGTTATGACGCGCGCATGTAGAACAACTTTTTACCATGTCCTCTATTTGTTTTGATAACCCTGGCCACCACACGGATTGAATTGCACGATCCCGGCACTTCTGTATACCGAGGTGACCTGTGTGAATGCGGTCTAGGATATCGAGCCTTAGACACGGGGGGATGACTAACCTGTCCGCTTTCAATAGCAGACCGTTGTGCATGGAAAACTCGTGACGGAACTGATAATACGATATGAGTGCGCCTGGAAGCCATCACACGTAAACTGTGAAATTTTAATGCAGATCTCGTCATCCTGCTGCACCTGTTTGATCTGTTCCAGACGCTTGTCAGTGCAGGGAAGGTTGTAGAGCACTGATTCTATGTAGCACTTTGCCTCCGTTTCTAGGTACGAGGAATGTGCGTCTGGAACGGCGGCACGTGATAAGCAATCACTTGTGGTGTTCTGTTTTCCGGAAATGTGCCGGATGTTAAATTTATATCTCATCAAGGCCAGCCTGAAACGCAATATCCTTGGCGGCATTGCATCGAGACACTTCTTCCCCAGGAGCGTAACGAGTGGTTTTTGGTCTGTCTCCACGGTTAGGTTGTCTAGACCCAAGATAAACTGATCAAATTTATGGCATGCATAGACAATCGCTCCTGCCTCTTTTTCAATTATGCTGTAACGTTGCTCAGTTGGGGTCAGCGATTTTGAAGCGAAATACACAGGCCTGAAATCATCTCTTGGCGATTTCCTCTGCAGTAGGACTGCCCCGTAACCATTCTTAGAACTGTCTGTTCGTATCTTGGTTTCGTAGCATGGGTTGTACTGTGCTAACACTTGGGGTGAGCAAATCTCCTCTTTTACCTCCTGGAAAGCACGGTCCTGCTCCAGTCCCCACATCCAGTCATTCTTGGTGCTGAGCAGCGGACGGAGATTGACGGTTCAATCAGCTAGCCGTTTGGAGAATTTTCCCAGCTGATTCACCATTCCCATGAAACGTCGAAGATCAGTAACACACGTGGGAGTTGGCATATCCCTGATTGCGGTTACCTTTTTGTCATCAGCGCTTATTCCTTGTGCACTTATTTTATGACCGACAAAAGTGATTGATGGCTTTAGGAACTCACATTTCTCCATGTTGAGTGTGATTCCAGCGTCTTGCAGCTTTCGCAGAACAGGAAAGAGATATTTCTCGTGTGACTCGGTGTCGTTTTCATCACTATCTGTAGCCACACAGATGTCATCTATGATGACCGCACTACGCTCACAGCCGCTTAAGATTCCGTCTATGGTATCCTGGGCTAATTCCGGTCCCGATGTGATACCAAAGGGCACTTTTGTATAGCAGAATCTTCCGAACGGGGTGATAAATGACGTTAGAAGTTGTGATTCCGGCGCCAACTTCATTTGAAAGAAAAATGAATTCGCGTCCAATTTTGTGAATACGCGTCCATTGATCTTACCCAATGTCTCTTCAACAGTGTTTATGTTGCTCCTCGGTCGTATAATGTAGCGGTTAAGTGCGGTAAGATCGGTGCATATCCGCACTGACGTTGAATCACTCTTTGGAACCACAACAATGGGAGCACACCACTCGCTGACTTCATTTGCACCAAGCTTCCGGATCACACCCTGAGATAACATACTGTCAAGAGTTTCTTTGACCTTTGGCAACAATGGCTGTGATATCCGGCGGGGTGCGGCGACACTGAACGGCTGTGCGTTTGGCTGTAACTTGATACGATATTCGCCTGTTTTAATTGTCCCGAGTCCTGTGAATAATCGCGGGAATAGGCGGCGGATCTTTTCCTTGTAACCCAGGGGCGTACTCGAAGGGGTGAGATCAACTTTGACTTCATTCGCACGTTGTAAAATGTTCAACGCTATAATCGCGGGTTTACCAAGCAATGGTTTTCTTAGTTTGTCGACCACATACACCTTCTGGCTGGATTTGCCTTTTGTTCCGTTAACAATGTTTGTTTGAAACATACCTAGGGTTTTCAGGGGTCTGTTGCTCGCGCCAATTAATACCTGGTCCGATTTTTGTAGTTTGGTGTCTTGAGATATTCTCTTAAAGTCTACGTGACTCACGACAATTACATCGGCTCCCGAGTCTATTTTGAACGTTATCGGGGTATTATTGACTTTCAGCTCAATTTCCCAGTTGCTGTCACTCACCTCGGAGATGTGCACCGTACCTAGGAATGACTTTTCTTCTGATTCGGCACCAATGTCTTTGACATCCGATTTGCTCCGACACATTTTTGCATAATGTCCTGTTTTAGCGCATGCGTTACATTTTGCGTCACGTGCTGGGCATTCGCTCAACTTGTGTGGCTTGTTACCACATCTGTGACAAACCTTGGATTTGTCCTGTCGATTCTTCGGTTTCCCCCCTTTTTGCGATTTCTGGGTAGGTGCCTTTTGTGTTTTCCGTTTCACCATATCGGCTTGCGCAACGTGTAAGTCACTCAATTGTTGTGACTGCTTCGCGACCATTTCCTTCGAACGCACTTTATTTAACGCAGCTTCTAGAGTTAACTTTTCATCAAGCTGGAGTGACTCACTCAGCTTTTTGTCACGGATCCCTACCACGATTTTATCACGCAATAGTTCGTCCCGCATTTCGCCATAATTACAGAATTCGATCAAAGAATACAGGTCCGTGACGAACGATTCAATGGACTCACCTTCGAGTTGGTTTCGGTTATTGAATCGCGCCCTTTCGAAAATTACATTCCTTCTCACTACGAAGTGCTTGTCGAATTTTTCCTTTACAACCGTATAGTCGATGGCTTCTGCGGCGGACAGTCCGAACATAAGTAAGATATCTTCAGCCTGAGGTCCCATAGCATAAATCAAAGTGTTAACTTTTTGTTCTCCACTTTCTATATTTGCTACAGTGAGATATCGTTCGAACCGTTTTATCCATCTCTGCCATTCTTCCGGTCTGTTGAAATTTAATTTTTCAGGTGGTTGTACACTTGCTTGAGCCATTTTTTTTTTTTTTACTTTATCCAATTTAATGAGACAACGCTGCCACCATGTAGGATTATTGGTGAAAGCAGTAAAACACAGTGTGAATTTTTAATATTTCTATTGACTGCTAAGATGCTAACTAAACAGTGAGTAATTAACCACGTGTTGGGATTATATATAGTTTCCCGGTAGAAACCACAATGGGACCGTATTCCTGAACATGCACTATAGCTAATACTACATAAAATACTGTTATTTCATACTTTTTCAAATGACAAGAACAAAGATAGGTTCGATGGTATATTCTTTTGTGTCTTCGACAAATTGTATAGTAAAAACAGCAAACTATTCTCCTTCGCAAACTGACTGTGTCATTATGTTTCAATAAGTTTGAAAGATATTGCAAAATGCAACAACGAATACCATTGAACAATGGTAAGAGTACACATTGACCGCCCGACAGGCAACAGCCGCCGTCCGCCTCCTTCAACCCCCCCCCCCCTCCCCCACCTCCCATCCCCCGTCCCCAAACACGCAAATGAAACGAGGAAAAACCAGGGAGAAACAATTTCTCTGGGTGCCCTAGTAATTTTTTGTCAGCCCTCACCCATCTTCACTCACACCCCCACGTAAAAGCACTGTGAAATCTGTTAAGTGCTGTGAAAATAAGGGGGTTTTATCAAATCTAATTACCATAACAATTCCCATCCCCACCCCGCACGTTTCACAGAACCCCCCACACATCACACGAGCCTACAAGTCTATATACACAGCGTTCGAATTAAATTTTGAAAGCAATTCGTCATACACTTATCAATACAAATTTTCAAATTAAAAAAAAAGGATTCATTCATAACTGAGGGCTACAATAAAAAGACATGTAAATTCACGTATGTTTTTTTTCTTTATTATTGTTGAATAGCATTTAAATCACCATTTTCAGCAGTTGATGTATTATCTACGAAGGTTTTTCACATACATTGGTGGTGCTTCTATAAAACTGTCAGCATCATGCGTTCGGCGCAGTGACAACATGGAAGCTCTAGCTTGGGGAATGCCAGTATTTGTGTCACTCTGTGGTACCTGTATCTTCTTGTGTGGAGGGCAGCGGGGTGGAAAGCGTCTCTTATCATCTTTCAAAGTTTTATTTCGCTTGACCTAAATTTGTGATAGTTTTTAAAAAAAAAATAAGGAAAAAAATGGCTCAAAACTATGACAAAAAGTACAAGGATAATACGGCACCTCAAAGTTTTATAAAATTAGTTTAATCGGATTCGGGATAGATATACATTTTGGATATTTAAAAAATTCACCATTGTTGCCGTTATGCATGGAAACCGACGGCTGGACAGGTTAGATTTGTGAGCCCGTTATTAATTGCAGGTAGAAGGTTCGGTTGTCGCCTCTGAAAGAAAAATTGTCTTTGGCTATACTGTTAACGTTTCATTAAATGTCTGCATTAACTGCCCGCTTTACTACACATTTGTGGTGTATTACGGATTGTTTATATTATCAATAATATAATTTTTTCTCCGTAGACAGGACGTATTACCAAAAAATATAGAACAGGACACCATTTGCCGGAAAAGCAATGAAATGGTCCTTTCAGACGTCAGACCGGCTCCGTTTTCATGTCGTGACATCAAATCGACGTTGTTTTTAATGTCGAAAAGCGGTCTGTTGTCTGCTGGGTGATTTCAACGTTAAAATATATGAGTAAATGGTATATGGTAAAGATAAATGGTAAAACACAGTGTCACTGACAGCACACACGTCTGGGTGTCATTCATGCTCGGTTTTAAAACCGCAAAGACATGTTTTGTGGTTAAAAGATCAAGAAAAGAGGTTTCTTCTAATATATTAACAATGTGATATGTATACTTAGTGGATAAGTATGTCAACGGGGTCTGATCGTTAGGTTACAAGTATTGTGGTTTGTGAAGATAAAGCGTTTTTATTGTACATTTTATCACGACTGACACTCTTTTTTTCTTAAGGGTTTCCAACAGAAAGAAACTCGTATATTCATAAAAAAACTAACCCAATGCCTATTCACTGAATACAACTGCATTGAATACACAGGCGAATAACATGTACGTGAGGGTAGGACTTGTTTTGAGAATACAAAGTAACCTCTTATCCACAGATGTTATTGTTTGTTTTCATTTGTAAAACTTATGTCCATTCTCACCGCGGCGTTACGAATACAGGATTACATTCCCTGCCACTCCTATCAACATGATAAAATCATAAATGCATAAAAGACTCCACAAATATACCAAGAAAAAGCCGTAGGCTTCGCCCGAGTGCCGGACAAAACCCCCACCAGAGAAAACCCCCACGTCAGCACAGAAATGCCCAGATATTTTTTCACTTATTTAAATGAGGTTTTCCAAAAAGTTGACCGGTTTTGACAGGTGTTGATCGACCACTGCTTTGCTTCACTCCACCCTACATGGCGAATTTCTTGGATTGACTTTTATCTTAAAACAACAGTTTTTATTCCATTTAAATTCGATTCCAAACCAGACTGGGAGAATGTGGGTATGTATCATTCAACTTTTCTTCGCCGTAACCACCGTAGCGACACTAGAATCCCAAGATTTTAATTATTTTCGGAATGAGAATCCACATTGTGGTTTGTTTAGGGCGAAACCAATGTTTTTATGTGAGATCTATTGTATCTAAATTTTAACATTTTTTACGATCTAAAAAAAACATATTTTTGTCTACTTTCTGTGTGATGCTGTTCTAAATTTGACGAAAACATCAAGTTTGATGGACCAAGTGTTTGGGATCGGCTGATTTTTATTATTTCATTCTGGCCAATGGTCTGCACGGTCAAGTCAAGTCAAGGTTGACTCTTGCAAGCCAAACGCTATTTGTGTTGCTTAAACTAATTGGATCCCTGGTGATGGATACACTCATAATATGAACTGGCGTCAAGTTCAATGCATTTCGGTGAAATTTATAATGTACTCGTATTGGGACGGGGGTAGGGGGCGGGTGGTAGGGATCGCGACCAAACAGCCATGCCCATTTCGCGTCTTCGTTACAACAATGATTAAGGTTAACAAACAGACGAGATGCCGACATTTCGACAAGGGCATTGCATGGATGACTAGACCAAAACCAAACTAGACCGAATTTCGCTACACGTAGCGAAATAGTACCCACTTGCAAGGGCAGAGACACAACATATTTGGTCAAAGACACATTTTTCAGTGTTTCAACATAATTGTCAGCTTCCGGATTATTATCTTGAACGAGGCCATCGAAGTGAATATAATTTAATCTCATTTGGGCACAAAAAATCAAATTCAGTTTTCTAACCGTTTTTGAGATACTGGTCAACTTGCAGTTTTTGACCTTGACCATGATGGAGGAGGTCAAGATCACCAAGGTACCTCTTATGTAACGTTGTTTAGGACCAAAGGGTCGAAAATGAGCTCAAAATCGCTCCATCTCTAACCGTTTTCGAGATAATAGTCAACTTCCGGTTTTTGACCTTGACCGTGACCCAGAAGGTCAAGGTCACCGAGGTACCTCTTATGTGACGTTGTTTAGACCCAAAGGGTCGAAAATGAGCTCAAAATCGCTCTATCTCTAACCGTTTTCGAGATAACAGTCAACTTCCTGTTTTTGACCTTGACCGTGACCCAGAAGGTCAAGGTCACCGAGGTACCTCTTATGTAACGTTGTTTAGGCCCAAAGGGTCGAAAATGAGCTCAAAATCGCTCTATCTCTAACCGTTTTCGAGATAACAGTCAACTTCCAGTTTTTGACCTTGACCGTGACCCAGAAGGTCAAGGTCACCGAGGTACCTCTTATGTAACGTTGTTTAGGCCCAAAGGGTCGGAAATGAGCTCAAAATCGCTCCATCTCTAACCGTTTTCGAGATAATAGTCAACTTCCGGTTTTTGGCCATGACCGTGACCCAGAAGGTCAAGGTCAACTAGGTACCTCTTATGTAACGTTGTTTAGGCCCAAAGGGTCGAAAATGAGCTCAAAATCGCTCTATCTCTAACCGTTTTCGAGATAATAGTCAACTTCCGGTTTTTGACCTTGACCGTGATCCAGAAGGTCAAGGTCACCGAGGTACCTCGTGTGTAACGTTGTTTAGGCCCAAAGGGTCGAAAATGAGCTCAAAATCGCTCCATCTCTAACCGCTTTCGAGATAATAGTCAACTTCCGGTTTTTGGCCTTGACCGTGACCCAGAAGGTCAAGGTCATCGAGGTACCTCTTATGTAATGTTGTTTAGGCCCAAAGGGTCGAAAATGAGCTCAAAATCGCTCTATCTCTAACCGTTTTCGAGATAATAGTCAACTTCCGGGTTTTTTACCTTGACCGTGACCCAGAAGTTCAAGGTCACCGAGGTACCTTTTATGTAACGTTGTTTAGGCCAAAAGGGTCGAAAATGAGCTCAAAATCCCTCTATCTCTAACCGTTTTCGAGATAACAGTCAACTTCCGGGTTTTTGACCTTGACCGTGACCCAGAAGGTCAAGGTCACCTAGGTACCTCTTATGTAACGTTGTTTAGGCCCAAAGGGTCGAAAATGAGCTCAAAATCGCTCTATCTCTAACCGTTTTCGAGATAATAGTCAACTTCCGGTTTTTGACCTTGACCTTGACCCAGAAGTTCAAGGTCACCGAGGTACCTCTTATGTAACGTTGTTTAGGCCCAAAGGGTCGAAAATGAGCTCAAAATCGCTCTATCTCTAACCGTTTTCGAGATAATAGTCAACTTCCGGTTTTTGGATTTGACCGTGACCCAGAAGGTCAAGGTCACCGAGGTACCTCTTATGTAACGTTGTTTAGGCCCAAAGGGTCGAAAATGAGCTCAAAATCGCTCTATCTCTAACCGTTTTCGAGATAATAGCCAACTTCCGGTTTTTGGCCTTGACCGTGACACAGAAGGTCAAGGTCACCGAGGTACCTCTTATGTAACGTTGTTTAGGCCCAAAGGGTCGAAAATGAGCTCAAAATCGCTCTATCTCTAGCCGTTTTCGAGATAATAGTCAACTTCCGGTTTTTGACCTTGACTGTGACCCAGAAGGTCAAGGTCACCTAGGTACCTCTTATGTAACGTTGTTTAGGCCCAAAGGGTCGAAAATGAGCTCAAAATCGCTCTATTTCTAACTGTTTTCGAGATAACAGTCAACTTCCGGTTTTTGACCTTGACCGTGACCCAGAAGGTCAAGGTCACCGAGGTACCTCTTATGTAACGTTGTTTAGGCCAAAAGGGTCGGAAATGAGCTCAAAATCGCTCTATCTCTAACCGTTTTCGAGATAATAGTCAACTTCCGGTTTTTGGCCTTGACCGTGACCCAGAAGTTCAAGGTCACCGAGGTATCTCTTATGTAACGTTGTTTAGGCCCAAAGGGTCGAAAATGAGCTCAAAATCGCTCTATCTCTAACCGTTTTCGAGATAATAGTCAACTTCCGGTTTTTGACCTTGACCGTGACCCAGAAGGTCAAGGTCACCGAGGTACCTCTTATGTAATGTTGTTTAGGCCCAAAGGGTCGAAAATGAGCTCAAAATCGCTCTATCTCTCACCGTTTTCGAGATGAGTCGGCCTGTCGTTTCGGACGCGTGAAATCACGTGACCTTTGACCTTGGCCCTCAAGGTCAAGGTTAGTGATGAAAGTTTACCCTTTACTGGGTTCGTTTTATGCATTCACAGTGGGATTTGAGCAACTTTATGGCTGCTTTTCGTGATTAATAGGTGTTTCTAAAAATATTTTGACCTCAATTTGACCTTGACCTCCGAGGGGCAAGGTCAAAAAATTTTACGGATTTGACGACAACTCATTACCCTCTATGTCTCTGCCACATGCCGTCTTTTTACGACAAACCCTGTAGGAGGAGAAAAACTTTGACCTCAATTTGACCTTGACCTTCAAGGTCAAGGTCAAAAAATTTTGCGGATTTGACGACATCTCGTCACCCTCTATCACTGTGCCAAATTTCATCGCCCTACGTCAAATAGCGTAGGAGGAGTTTTCTGGAAACCTCAGTGACGGAAAAAAAAAGAGAAAAAAAAAGGAAAAAAAAAGGGCAGAAATTTCGAGAAAAACTACAAACTTATTCCCATTTGCAAACGAAGTTTGCAAGTGGGAACAACAGCGCGATCATATCGTCGCTCATTGGAAAAGAAACCATGGCAAATGTTTAGAGGGAAAAGGCCAAATTAAAGAATCGTATATTAGTTGGGGGAACGCGTTTTTTTCTCTCGAGTCACAATTGATACATTAAGTACATCAAGCTATGACCACGGACTAAATAGTCGGAGATCTGAGGGGAGCGTGGGGGGTTACCTGGACAGAATGCCACCCCAGACGTGTGTGCATGGCAAAAACGGCTGGATCCATTTCTGTGTCAAAATTTTACAGAAACAGAATACTTTTTATTGGCTTAACAAAAACGCATTAATGCAACGGTTCAAACGAAGGCCCTTTAAATATATTCTTAGATCACGGATAAGTGTGTAAAAAGTCCTACTCGAATGCTCGCTTCACAAGTGCAATGCATAAATTCCAGTGAGCGAATCCTTAATAGTATTTGTGATATTTTACTAAGTAAATATTTTCACGAATATTACAAATGGCTAGGCCCAATATAACTCAGCCACTGGTTTGTAAATATACCTACTCGATCGATCGGGCTGAGTATTTTTATCTCTTGGCGGTAGACTTTTGACTCCGCTGCGACATGACTAGTGAATAAATTAAACGAGAACAAACCCCCTCAGGCATCGAGCTTGGATATTACATAAAGCTGACGGGGGCTGTGAAACCGAAGCTCCATCGCGATACACTCATGTGGTATCAAATAAGAATGCAGTGGTTTGTATTTCACTGTAACCTTGATAAAAATGATATAAGCAATTTTAACGTGCGTGTGCCTACATACAAAACAAGAAAATGAAACTCTTGGTCCTAAACAATTCCACTTAAGTTCGCTAACTTAAAACTACAGTAAGCAATTGGTCACGGATTTACGTTCACATGGGTATGGAGTTCGAAGTAGTGACATATCGACCCAAGAATTTAAATAAAAAAGCAGTATTTTAAATAAACCTGTGAATAAATCCTTTGACCACCATCGGTGGGGCCTTATCGTCGTTTCATCATGCTTATTGTTAAACCATACACTTAAACTAAAAACTCGAAATATTTTAAAGCTATTGTCGGTATGATTGTGTCGTGCATGAAACGAAAGGCGTGTGATACTTGAGCGGTTATTATTTCCTTTAAATTAAAAACACGACATGCGATGTATAATGTTTCCTTTTCTTCAGCTGAACCCATTGTGTTTTTTCACAGGTTTAACTACAACGACGAAGCAAGGCAGGGATCTCAAAATGTATCGCCAAACCAAGGACTAATGTCTTATAACGACACAGATATCGCTCACGTGTATAAACCGCCGGAGCAGCGGGGGACGTCCAGTCCCACTGGGGGACAGGCTGCGGACCCCTTCAGGGCCCGCGGATTGGGCACGAGCTTCGGCAAGCAAGAATCGCAGTATCTAGACGGGAGCATGAATTACTTGGAAGCAGATCGTGATTTATCGCCACTCAGAGCCGAGTATTCGTTATCACCATTTTCTCATGATTTATCTCCCGAACGTGTATCTAGCCCCCCTCCATACACACCCTCACACTCGGGTTACCATGGCAACACGTTTACAGGCTCTTCCTACTTGTCTAGCCGTGATCACAACAGCAATGTTTTGTCTCCTAAAAATGATATTTATGGCAGTGACCATCTCAGCCGCCATGTATCACGTGATCCAGTAGACTTGAACAAAAGCAGTTCCTCTCATTATTCGGATAGCAAAACGGACCCTAGCAAGTGTTATTATAGGAATGTTCCAAGCACATCTGTCACGGATACGCCTCGAGTTCGCCGAATACGGGACAATAACCTCCGACAGCGTATGACAGACGATGACGTTACGACTACAGCAAAGCCTCGCTCTCATTCTGCGGGAGATCCGCTAGAGGGCGGTTTTGGCGGTAGGGACTCACCGCGAACGCGAACACCATCGGCCCCAGCGAATCTCAATCACAGTGAAATCTCTCAAAGGGATACGCCAATATCAGAACGAACAATCCCACAGCAGTCAGGCAACCATAGCGTTTTATCATCGGCAAATCGCTCTGTGTTCAGTCGCGGCGCCTTTGACCGTGATCCTGTATTATCGCGCAGCATTATGAGTGGAGAGTATCGAGTACGTGACCCGAACAGGAGCGCATTGAGTTCTGTTTCAATGCGCCTAGCTCGCGATGATATGAACCGCTCCAATCGCGACCAATCAGGTCAACTCAACTATTCTCAGTCATTAACCAGGGACCCAGTCACGCACCGCAAAATAGGTGCCGGGACGCCAAATGGTGCTGCAAAATTACTCAGGGACCATCCCAATGGATTAAATCAGTCCAAACATAGCCTGGATCTTTCGAAAACCAGCTTAAATCAGATGATGTCGTTTGGTTCTCATTATGGTGTCGCAAGCAGTCTAGTCAGCCTCGTTTTCATATCACTTGTGTGCTTAATCGTCGCATTTTTAGCCACACAACTTCTCTTTCGTCTAAATGCACGGACTGCATCAGGCATTGTAGGGTCGGAATCAGACTCTGTCCTGTCCAACGGTTCGTATGACAATACACAAGAAGTAACCGTGGCACTGGCGACATTCGTCATCATGCTGGATGTATGCTGTTTACTGGTGTGTTCAATGCAATTCTTCTTTGCTGCCAAGCTCGCAAAATGCCCTCAGGGCGATGAAAGGTAGGTTGGCACATTGATACTTGTTTATTTTGATAATCATCACCTCCACCGCCCCCCCCCCCCAGAAAAAAAACATTACTCTACCCTAATGACGTATCCTAAAACGCAATATCCCCGTACAAATATTTTACTCCAACCATCTACGTACAAATTGGTTACCATGCCTTTCCATGACTTTATATAACGAACCCTAAACGTGCGAAGTTTTTAACTGAAAGAACCCTGTTTTTTGTGGGAAGGGCGTAGAATTGAAAAAAAAATGAGGTATTATTTCAACTTTTCATGCTAAGTATTCGGCGTTTAGCGGTCGTTTTAAAAAGTCATTGACACGCATGGTAAGTATGCTATATATGAGTGACTCCCCCACCCCGGAAAAAATCCCCCCTACTTCTTCGCCTTATCCACACGCATCCAAACAAATTATACCAAGCCTCCCACACCCCCACACCCCCTCCTCGGGAGGACCATATGATCCTTATCGGTTACGATTCCTGTTAAAAGAATGCAGTTATGAATTCCGTGGAGAGAAATAAACAGGATAAGCTTTAGAGTCTGTAACATAATCCATGCGATGTGGCTTTTGTGGCAGTCGCGTAGATCCAAATATTTACTCGTTAATCAAGAAATGCCGAAGGGGGTATGCTTTGCTCGTGCCAGCTGTGGCTTGTGTGTGCCAAGACCGCGTGCCATGTGATACCTCGATCTTTGAAGAAATCGGTATGACTATTTCTATCAAAATACAGATATAAAGCACGGCGCTAGAGCTGAAAGATGTTTGATACATTTTCATTAATTATTTTCCCAATTGCCCGTCAATATTGTCCGTAAGTTTGCATGCCATGACTGTATATTCGAAGTGGTTTACAGAAAAGTGTGTTTGTGAATAGACAGCAACCTAAACCAGGGCCGCGAAATAGACTAAACAGTTCTTAGCAGTGGCTCCAGTTTTGGAATTCTCAATTTTATGTTTACATTCAAATTTTCCTTAGTTAAAAAATCTGCACTGTCACAGATGTCCCGGTATTTATTCTGCTGGCATCTTCCTTGATATAAAATCTCGACTCTTCTTTCTGGCCTGTCGCCCCCCCCCCTCCACCCCAACCCTCATGTGAAACGTTATTTCGGATTCTAACTTCTGTTTGACCCCAGTCAAGAATGAGCAGGATGTGACGTTGTTTTGCAATCAACAGAGTAACATTTTTATCAAGAAAATACCGGGCAACCCAAAGGTAGCCCCCCCCCCCCCACCCTCTTCCACACCACCTGAGAAACAGGACCACTTTTTGACAGTCCCTTTGTAGCTACCTTCCATTATGGAGAGCCCCACAAAAAGGACTACCCCTGAAATACGACCGCTTTGGTTTAGTCCCACTGGCGGTCGTATTTCCGGGATTCTACTCTGCCTTGGAAATGTTTTCATTAGGGCATGAGCGTTTATTCAAACAATGTTGTTCTTGCAGAAATATGATGGCCCTGCACCGCCCTGTTACAACACTGCTGTCATTTAGGCAATGCGACATAGCATTTCAGCCTCGGTCAGCTCAACTTTAAAATAATACAATAGAAATTATCGTGAATCTGCTTGCTGATTTTTTTTTTTTTTTTTTTTTTGTGATACGAGATAAGGCTTTAATTCTTGCCAGTCTAAAACGAGATAAAATAAAATAGTGTTGACATTGAAATGATTCAACCAGTGACCCATATTTGCTATAAATAGAACATTTTTGTGTTCATGTTATCTTGTCGTCGCACTCCAAGAATACTTTTCAAAATGTAAAAAAAAACGTTATCAAATTGTAATGACGGTGTAATATATCCCTGCATTTTTCATCTCATGTATAACAATCAAAAACGATTTGTCAGCTAACTTGACATGGGCTCACATTTACCAAAAGGTTGTGGGAATTATTTGATACAATTTTTTTCTTAAAAATTTAGGAGAGGTACAACGGCATTAACACGCATGTTTTCTCGTCTTTTCTACCAGTGGGATTTCATATAAAATCTGATGTTTGCGCAAACGATTGTATATCTGTATCGACTGATAAATAACACGATCAATCTGAAAGAAGGACTTGATATTCTCGTCTTGGATAACCCTTGTGTTCCATGACCCTTTTTCTTACATACAAAAACATAACATACACAATACATATCACGTAAAAGAATGCGTGACAACATCTCAAAAACTTCTTAATTTCATTTATACTACTTGAACCAGAAGCCCGATCAGTTTTTATGCGGCGCGTTTTACGAGCATGTTGTAAAACTCCAAGGGTAACCCTGACTTGTGAAAGATGCTGCTATTTCTAAAAGGCGTCCAGTTTCCACAGCAGAATAGTAAATACATACACAATCAGACAATGCCAGTGATAGGAAAAGCTGAATACCAAAATCTCCCTCCCCCACCCCCACCGCCTATATTTAAGACAGTTGCATTCCTTAGGCGCAGGGTTCATGTTAATATATCTTATGCAATAATAGGTCTACTTTTGTTAGTTATAAAACAATTTACAAGTAATTGCCAAGTGTGGTGATAAATTACACGTCATTTCAATGTTTTTACCTGAGTACATCAACAATGGCCGATTTTATTACGCTCGAGTGATCATACGTTTCCAGTGGTAATACCCGCAAAAAATAACTGCGTGCCATATTTTCTTGATGTATAATAATGTGGCATTTTACTATGCTTGGGAAGCAAAGGTTCAAGCTTTTTCGAAATTGCTTTTTAGTTTTATAGTCTTTTCTACATAGGTGTATTCCAAACAATACACTTTACTGTTATTACCAGATATATGGAAACGTCCTTTCTATTTAATGCAATAACACAAAAACTACTTAATCGATCATCACCAAATTTTAGGCACGGCTTAACCACTTCATATATGAAGATCGGGACTGATTTTGTGATCGATCATAAATTAAAAATAGCCGCCATCTGCAACCTTGGATTTCCCCCACAATTTTTTTAAACATGAGAACTTATGAACAACTTAACAGATCGTCACCAGATTCTAAATGTACATTGACCACCTGACAATCACGCTCGAAACTGGTTTTGTGGTTAATAAGAAAAATCAAAACGGCCACCAGGCGCCATATTGGATGGTCATCCACAATTTTTTTGTTAACACGTTAACAATGTGACGGATCGTCACCAAATTAAAGCCACGGAGTATGGTCCGGTTGGGGGCTGTGCCTTCGATGATAGCTTGTTGAAATAATATCTGACTAAAAGGCATGTTTTGAATCAAAACCGAATTTATTTTTCTAGAATTTCATTGTCATTTAAAATGCAGGGGATTTTTTTCTTTCTTATTAGATACTATCCATACCCCCACCCCACCCCCTCGGCCCCTGCCCCAACCTCTATAAAGATACAGATTAATTTGTAAATCGGTAGGATTATATAACTGACCAAACATACATGCCAAAACTGGTACAGTCAATAAGATTTCACCGCCATGCATTCATGCCAGGACTGTGTTCAAAGCCCTCCTTGTGAATGCCAGTGAGACCTAACTGAACGGCCTAGTAAAGGAAACTTCATAAATCTACAGCTTGGCTGCGTCAATGGACGCCTGCGCCGTTTTGGAATCTTCTATTATCAATTTACATTTAGAGGGCTGGGGCAGGGTAGCAGACTGCTTAAGAAGGATTTCATCAGCTCGTTTGGGTTTCTAATTGCATCTTTTCCTTTCCCTAATGTTTGCTGTACGGTTTTCATTTAAAATGTTTAAAGGATAATCTTGAGAGGTGACAGATCATTCTTACAAATGCACAAATAGCACATACTTATGTACTTCACCATAATTTCTTTAAGATAATAAAATTCTTTCATCGGCAGGCATGGGGGGTTCGTTTATGTAGGTGTTTGCGGAAGAGGGCTAAAACTTGTCATTTAATGGTATTTCAACAAAGGCTTCTGAGCCTGTGTAAATGAAACAAATTAGCGCTTGAAAGCTTATAAGCTTACTTAAGTATTTTGCTTGTTCGTGTTCATGCCACCATGTAAAAAAACGCGGTTATCGGTCACTTGAAACCAAAAACGAAAACTACATGGAGGTCAGTCATACCTTTCGATTGTGAAAAGTGTTGAGTTCCCAGTTACAGATTAAGTATATAAGAGTAGGCGTGCCACCCCATCCCACCTTTTTCTTGACTTTTGTAAAAAAAATTGTGAAGTTCCCGTCCTTCTCCTTGCAACCCCGTCCACTAAATGGCAAACAAAAGTATTTTTAAGCATTTTTCAAAGCGTCATTTAAATATTAAAATCCCAGCAAGTATTGTATTTTGCTGGCAATGATTTTTTTGTCTTGGTTTGTTTTCCCGTTTCGTTTTTTCTAAAATTAAAAAAATAAATGTGCCAAAGTTGTATTTGCCATACCGTCTTTTGTTGAGGTAGCTTTCGGGTGTGTTGTCAATTATATGACTTCTGTTATCTCACAGCTTTCAGTTTATGAGTCTCTTTAAAATAACTTTACTTTTTGCTTTGTTTTATTTGTGGTGACTTTTGTTTATTGGGGAACCCCGGGATAGGTCCACCCGGAAAATTGGACCACCTCCCATATAGGGCCACTTCCCAACAGACCTATTCCAGGTGCCCGTGATTACCAAATCCCAAATTCGGTCCGCTTTGGTTCATTCCTCCTGGTGGTCATATTACCAGGGTTCCACTGTATATCGCAGATGATTGTAATTACAGAAAAAAAGCATTTTTCCCAAATTTAAATTTTAAGTACTCGGCAGTTATGTTTAGTAGTTATATATTGCAGGTGTTTCAAGTACTTAAAGGAGTGTGCTGGAACACGATTTATCGCAGTCACTGGTTTCTTCGTATCCGTGCCTGTCTTCCTGCTGTGTAAGTATAACAGGGGTTTTCTAACGGATTTTCTAAAACATATTCAATGGCTTTTTGGAAAAGAGAAGAAAGAGGGTATTAGGGTAGATATCGGAGCCGGGGTGAGTTCACGGCAATCCAAAATCCATTCCTTTGATGCGCTTTTAAACTAAGACCCTACAAATGGCCCTTTGCTCATAAGCCCCCCCCCCGTTATCCCCACCTCCAAATGATTAGATATAGTTGAGACAAACGAACGAACGGTTACATTTCACAAGAATCTGTTTTATGTTTTTAGCACTCATGCTGTACATGTTGATGGAGTATCACGCCACGTCAGCTATCATTGCGGTTGTCATCCTTAGCGTGGGGATAACCTTTGCTATCATAGCCATCGTTCATAGCACGTATCTGTGGCGTGTGGAGAAAAATAAAGCAGATCTCAACATTCCAGCCTACGAGAAGAGATCACCATGCAGTCAGAGCGAACTGTCTACACTGGTGTGAACGAGCGCTTTATGGGATTCTAGCAGGGTTGGGCCATAATGCACTCGTGACATGCATCATTATTTGAGGAGCCAAGGAAATGTTGCTGCGTTCCTAGAGTCTTGAATGAGTGCCTGATGAATCCATGAAATCAAGATTTTAACCCTGAGAAAAAGGACTTCGAAATTAAAAAATATGTGTTAGCTTCATGCATTTCTTCCAGATGAGAGGACTATATTTTGTGGACAAATATTTGGGTCATGGTGTTGGCACGAGGAACACTGAACTGGTGAAATGTCTGAAAATGTGGATGAACTAAGTCACATATCACATGTCTAAATACATGAACATTTTTTCCAAGCTTGTATGTCTTAATCACCGTTGACTGAATTGGCAGCATTAAAGAAATGCAGTGAAATGTTATTTATACTACTTGAAACCAGCTGTTCATAATCGCGTATGAAGTTAAAAATCGAACAAGTTCGATCCCGGCTGCCCTATGCCGAGTATTTGCCTAACTCAACACCATAGTGCCTGTCGATTTGAACTTTCTACTTTGTTTTGTTTTGCTGTCACACACTTTATTTTGAAATTCAAATTAAGCAGTAAATTATTGTAAATATTTCTGCTTCTGCTAAACGCTTTATTTTATTTAGATTTTATCTGGAGAATAATTTTTATAGGAACAAATATCGTGAACAATTAACACTTGAAACATTTGTATTAGTTCAATAAATTTGTATGCTTTCCGTTCGCGTTTTATACACCACGAGTCATCACGGCATTGAATAAACAGAATAAGAATGCAATACGCCTGTGTTTACCTTATACACTAGGGCTCCGTTCTAGTGACATGGGATAAGGCCAGGGATTTCAGGGCCCGTGTTAAGGAACCAAAGTCTGGGATTAAAGTAAATGATCTCATAGCTGTCTCAGGTCTTAGACATGTTACTCCGACGATTTCGACGAAGGCCCCGAGCTCTCGCTCTCTCTCTTCCCCTCCTCTCTCTCTCTCTCTCTCTCTCTCTCTCTCTCTCTCTCTCTCTCTCTCTCTCTCTTTCGCTAAGAATCGCTAAGAAGTTCAACTGGACCTATGACCCCTGATCGTTTTTTTTAACAGGAAAACTGTAATCGTTGAAGTCATGCGCAAAAAGGAAACAATACACCCAAGTTAACATTGAATTGACGATGTACCAACAGAAACACTCGGGCACATGTATTTTCCTGGAATTCTGTACAGATAATAAACCAGTACATGGAAACTTTCAAGCCAAATAAATAAAAAAAGGAAAACAAGCCATCGTCGAAGGCGCAGACCTCAAACGGACACAACAAGTCACCCTTTTGGCAATTTTTCACCCATTTGAAAAATAACACGACGTTGCACAACTTCAATATATATATATATATATATATATATATATATATATATATATATATATATATATATATATATATATAAAATATGTATTCGCTGTGCAAGGTAGCATATGCCCAGGATAAGTCTTCTTATATTGGGGTGACCGTTAGCTCAGTCGCTTCAGCGTTGGTCCTGTTATCCCATGATCCCTGATTCGAATCTGGCCAGGGGTGGAAAGCGGGGTATTGACTTTCGCTCAAAATGCCTCAGCTAAACCACTGCACAGGACTATTCACCACCGCGGAATTCAAAATTAGCACAAATGGGTTTTCCGGCCAACCCTTGAAAAAAGTCTTATATTGCAGTTATCTAAAAAAAAATCACATTTTTGACGTCGCCATTTTGGCAATTTTTGGCCGATTTGAAAAATAACACGACGTTGCTCAACTTCAACATACATATTTTCACTGTGCAAGGTAACATATTCCTAGAATAAATAGTTTCGGAGAACTCGCGTGGAAACCACCTAAGTCTTACATTAGACTTATCTAAAAATTGGCAGTATATATTCACTGTGCATGGTAGCATATGACTAGGATAAAGCAAAGCACTGAAGTCTTATATTGCAGTTATCTAAAAAAAATCACACTTTTTGACAAGTCGCCATTTTGGCATTTTTTTGCCGATTTGAAGAATAACACGACGTTGCTCAACTTTAATATATATATTTTCACTGTGCAAGGTAGCATATGCCTAGGATAAATAGTTTCGGAGAACTCGCGCGGAAAGCACCCAAGTCTTACATTGCAGTTATCTCAAGAGATCACAATTTTTGACAAGTCGCCATTTTGGCAATTTTTATCCGATTTGAAAAATAACACGACGTTGCATAACTTTAATATATATATTTTCACTGCACAAGGTTGCGTATGCCTAGGGTAAACAGTTTCGGAGAACTCGCGTGGAAACCACCTAGTAAGCCTTACATCAGAGTTATCTAATAAATTGGCAAGTTTTGACAAGTCGCCATTTTAGCAATATTTTACCGATTTGAAAAATAACACGACGTTACACAACTTCACTATAAATATTTTTACCGTGCAAGGTAGCATATGCGTAGGATAAATAGTTTCGGAGAACTAGCGTGGAACGCATCCAAGTCTTACATTGTAATTATCTCAAGAGATCGTAATTTTTGATAAGTCGCCATTTTGGCAATTTTTACCCGATTTAAAAAATAACAACACGACCTTGCACAACTTCAATATATATATTTTCACTGTATAAGATAGCATATGCCTAGGAGTAATAGTTTCTGAGATCTCGCGCGGAAAGCACCCAAGTCTTATATTGCAGCTATCTCGTATTATCTTATATTGCAATCCTATAGACCCCCCACCCCCGGACTCGCCCGATTGGGGTCTAAAAATGAACATCTTAATGGTAACGCAATGAAACAAATACGACAAAATATAGATATAATAATTATATTGATAGATATACGCTATTTTATTCAAGAACTGAACAGACAAGGTTGATAAAACAATAAAATGCCACAGATACTGCACGTTTACATATTCCTGAGCGCCTCAAGAAATTTTAGTTATTTTACATAAATTTTATTCACCTTACAGCAACCCGAATCCCACGTTTCCACACCACTCCTTCAGTCCCGATTTATCAGTGTAATAATAATTACTTTGAACTATTTGTCATTTTAACCCGAAAATGACATGAACAGTCTTGTTAGTATCATTTCACGGAACGTATTTCAATCAAAACAAAATTGCTTAAAAAAGCAACAACAGAAAATTTCTCACTGCTCGGCGTCAACACAGAAGTTGATCCTTTGTACAATATATTCCCACTATTACAAAATAAAATTCTGTCTGCCAACTTAAGGACTTAGCCACGCCAAACTTGCACGAGTCGGGGAATAGTACGTAATAGTTTTCATTTTGGGCCAGAAAACACTCAGCTTGCAAATCAACAAACATGAAACAAAATAGCCATTCGATCGCTTTTGCTTTTACTTTTTCGTTATCGCCGAACCATTTTTCGTTAATAAGCAAACTTCAACTTATGTGTTTAAATGCACAAATGACATATGTAATAGCATTTCCAAACACCCTCCCCCCTCCCTCATCCCAACCACATCTCCCCGGTATTAACATCATATTTCCTCTTTATAACACGTCCTGTTCAGTAAAACGTCAAAACATCAAGCAATAAATAAACTTAACACCGCTTCCCATAACAAACAAATCAAAACAAAAACATAACTCATTGGTGAATAGCACACGCTCAGTTACAATTTGCTTCACATATTGTATCCTCGTTAACTTTTCGTAATATAAAAAATACAGATCTTTGAACACCAATAGCACGCGAAGTACAAAGTTGATCAACTGTCGTGTGGAGAAGACAACATTCACAGAGCGCAACGCGTTAAAAAAGACACTCCATGCCGAAAGATCAAACCGAGCAGGAGGTAGATGCCAGTAGAAAGCGCAGTGTCGTATCTCTCTGTGTTACATCACACATAACTGCCCTGCGCATAGCCTTTTCTTTTTATTTACTTATTCATTTTTTCTCTCCTGCCTTGTTTACCATTCTAACAAAAACGTATCATAGTCCTCAGTCCCGCGAACCGCCTTAAGTCAAGTAGCCTTCACCGAATAGCAAATTGGAAAAAAAAATGCCTCAAACAAACTCCTGCTGTATATCTTCCTGCATCAGTAACAAAGCGCTTCTTCGGTACTTTTCCCAGAGATACCTAGCCATATTCTACTTACAGCCGGTTATACACCAACTCTCCACCCAACAGTCGTTTTCCACGATGGCGTCTAACACCCAAATCACCACCTATCCCGGGAATGTTTTCAACAATATGAGGGGCGCAAACATAAGGAAATCAACAATAACCCATATGTACAATATCCTACCACACATTGCAACTAACCACTCATTATATTTCATCAACTTTTCTTCAAACTGTCATCCATATATTTCACATAAAACAAACTAAAGAGCAACAATACTGCTTGTAAATTAAAAGCCTGAATTATGTACACCACATTTGCATGACTAACACCTGGTCACAATACACACTTAGATCTAATAAATGCTCCAATTTCCTGGATAAAACTCCCTTTCCGTGGCACTAGTAATTTTACATGTAGGATATAGCAAAGAATTACTCTGAGTCGTTATAAAAATATTTTAACCCTTTGAAAGATATTTTTATTTCGAAAATCTAATAAAATTAGTGTGGCTGGAAAAAGCACCAACGAGAAAGTTATGTGAAATCTTCAAAAAGCACTGATAACTCAAATCCCCGGGGTAGCCCCGATACCTGGGCAGGAGCTGAGGGGAAAGGGGGCGTGAAACCCCAAGCACGATCCTGTGTAAATATCTACAAAGCACTGATAACTCAAACCCCAGGGGTAGCCCCGATACCTGGGCAGGAGCTGAGGGGAAAAGGGGCGTGAAACCCCAAAGCACGATCCTGTGTAAATATCTACAAAGCACTGATAACTCAAACCCAGGGGGTAGTCTCGATCCCTGTGCAGGAGCTGAGGGGAAAAGGGACGCGAGCCCTACACCTTGTGTAGGGCTCAGTAATAGACCTTGTTGTCCAACAACCAACCTCTTCGGCGGTTCCGTCTGTTGTGTATCACCTTTTCACTCTGCACACCTACTGGGGATTCCGCGAAAATAGTGCTCATAAAAGAGAGGAACTTCTTTTTAAAATATGTTCAACAACCAATCTCGACGGCGGTTCACTCTCTTGTGTATAATACCTTTTTCACTGCGCATTCCCACTGGGCATTCCCTGAAAATAATACTCTTAAAAGAGCGGACCTGCAATTTCAAATATCGATCCATTTTTGTTTATACATGTCAGACAGATTTCAATTAGAGGTCAGCTGTTCTATAAAAACGCAGTGAACGAGTTATAATCCGCGCATTCGTTTATCGATCTTGTTATACAATAAAACCAAAAGGTCATATCATTCTCTCATCGAACGCTTCCTTTGACCACTAACGGTCTTGTAAGCACTTAGTTGTTGACACATAGTCACATACTTCTTACGCTGATCGACAGAAACAAAACGCAGTGCCGCAAACCGGTTCTTCGTTGATTTGGCTAAAAGTAAGGTCTTTGGCAAATTTATAACCAAATCCGAAAACAATGTATACAAATACATTTCGCTAAAAATGTGCTTCATAACTGAATACTACAACGTTATTCAAACACCGAATCTATATTATAGTTTCTTATTTCTCTTTTTTTAATAAAAAAAAGGTATCGATAGGGTGTATGTGCACTGCTCTAAACGAAAACGAAAGCGAAACGAAACCGAAAAAATACCAACGTGCAATACAAAACTCGCCATCAGGCAAAATAACACCGGAGCCCAAAGCAATTCTGTTCATCTTACCAGCACAGTACTTCGGAATACTGCACTTGGAAGGAGAGCGCTTTGAGCCTTTCACAGCATTTAATTCAACTTTTCAACTAACGAGTCTCGAAGTGCCACCTTAAGCAGACAAAAAAGGATTTTTTTTAGCCGATTTTGCAGTTGTTTCTTCTACAAGCTGTTTCACATCCCAAACTCATTTCGAAACATTTTCTAGCCCTGTATATCGCTAGTTTAAGTCAACACCTACGACTGCTTTTGTATGCTCCACCGCGCGTCGAGGCCGAAAAAAAGAGTTACTTGCAATGTTTATGATCACTTCTGATTCTGCACATATAATCTTCCCCCTTGGCAACCATCATCTTCTATCGCTACATCTCTTATAACCACATATCTTGTAATCACAGCTCTTATAACCACGCCTGTATAACCACAACTCTTATAACCGCTTTTATGACCACATTTAACCCCATTCATTCTTAGAAGGCGAACAGAATATTTTTTTGCAAATTCAAAGAGACTGTTCATAATAAAAGTTTGAATTTGTACGCCTTCCTCATAAATTGAATGTGAAATCGTTTGGCATTAAAGAATTTCAACTGAGAAGCGAACGAAAACTAATGCGAAATAAATCGATTAAAGTACTAAGCAACACAAAGCTCGTTGCAAATTATAACGAAACCTTCCGCCCAGATAACATAATTTTAAATGTTACTTCGCGTAAGATGTTTACAATTAAGCCTTACTAACCGGTAAAGAATCATGAGCAAATTTCTTTTCAACCACTTTCACTTTCACTTTACCTTCATTGACTTTTACAGCATAAAAATGAAGAAAACTATAGCAACTAAATTTATTGCTTCAAGTAGATTTTTGTACTAAAAACTAAAAACAATCCTTTATCTTCCAAGAAACTAAACTCATAACAAACCTAAGGTATAATAAACGACCCCATATAAACCACTAAGTCAGTGACAATTTATTCTTCCAAAGTAACACAATAATAAATAAACACAATAAAGAAAAAAAACAAGACTTTCTGATATGGCAAGGAATAATCTCGTTAAAAATCTATGTATTTTTTTCTACAGCCGAAATATTACGACACAGACGAGACCACTGACTGCCGAGTCAACACTTCCCTTGTACCAGATGTGTCCACTTCACATGAATGAAGTCGCGGTATGAACTAGGGATTTTTTTTTTTTTTACATATACAAAGTCACAATGTTAATAATTGGACTACGACCCAGGCAAGCAAATTTCGTTGTGGAGCCGACACCTCAGTCAAAATGTACTGCCCTCATCCTGACTCCTCTCTCCCAAATAAAAAGAAAGGTAGTCTATACAACAGGGGTTTTTTTTAATTCTATGGAACACTTCGATATCTATTTAGAAGTAAACTGGAATGCCTGCTCACCTGGGTGTACTGTTGGCCAGGAAGGCACTAATGACAATGCTCCCAAGCGAGAGTGAACAAAATATTATTCAAAACTTCACCCAATTCAAAAATTTTAAAATATTGTTCAAAACTTTACCCAATTCAAAATGGTCAACGCATATTTAATTTAAAACAAATATATACATGTATAGGCCTACATGTGTATTTGTCTTCAACATTATACGGAATGGACGAGTAGCGTCTGTTTGTAAATACTTTGTTAAACAACATTATCAAAAAATAACATGCCAAACATAAATGGAAGTTGCCATGTCAAGCAAATCAACGGCAGTATTCTGGAATGGTTGTGAAGCAAAAGTATTTTACAACAGAATAACTTTTCACTGTGATTTTAATATTCTTTACCTGAATAACACAACAAACACCAGGCCGTAGGGACAACCGAGAATATAACAAGACGTCAATCAACTCTCCTCCCCCCCCCACCCCATCCCCCACAACACTACAGAACCAAAACAACGAGAACAGTGTTCGAAAATAGCGCTAGTTGGTCGGCTTTAAAATCGCTTCTTTTTCATCTAGTCAAAAACAGGACAGGCCGGTTGATGCCCGCAGGGGCAGCGGGGAGCGGGTCCCAAATAGGGGCAAAAAAGTCAAAACTAGGCTAAAGTGCACAAGACACTATACTAACACAACATTCGACTCAGAAAAACTCAGAAAACAAGGTCCTGGAATGCAAGCACTTTTAAGTACTATCACGTATTGTTGACACAACTTTTACAACTGCACAAATTTAAGTCATTGAAAAAGCGACGTGATTTCGAACACTGCCGTTATAGCTTCTAGTAAGGACGATCGTCTACTACTGTAACTGTTTTTTTTTTCTAAATTGATGTTTCCAACACCAACCAGCAAAGTCAAACCTTGTGGGTGACAAGTTTTTTTTCCACATAAACTATACACAAGTGTACGTTATATATACAATGTATAAAACAAATAACAGCACAGGCAGAAAGAGAGCATTACTTGAAGAGCTTGCCCATGCGTTTCGCCACTGTCGTTTTGAACGGATCATAGTGCGTGAGTTTGAAATCCTGCAGCTCCGGCATGCCCCGGATGTCACGAATCACGGGCATGTCCATTTCCGATTCGAGGGCGAAAAGCACAACGAAGAAGAGAGTTGTGAACACAAATAGAAACGCAAGAGTCAGGATCTTACAGCATCGTAGCCCCCGCTGTGGCGTGGCCGCGATATCTGGTTGCGACGTATTGTCTGGCTCTTCGCTGTTTGCAACATGGTTGCTAGGCAACGCTGCACAGTCCGTAGCAACCGTCATGGGCGTCGTTTCCTCTTCGTCGGCTTCTGCAGTCACCTCTGCCTGTGTGACGTTGCTAGGCAAGGTTTCCATGACTTCACTGTAGCGCGGTAAAGTGTCCTCTCTCACCTCGTCCCCCTCGCCTTCTGTCTCCGACTCTCGTAGAATCTCGCTGTCGGGCTCCACAACCTCGCTCGCTCCGACAACCGAGTCTTCGGGAATGGTTGCTATGGCAGCGGCCGGCAAATCTTCACGAGATGGCGATCTCATGGGCTCGTATGGCCTGTCGGACACCTGCAAGTCAACCAGCCACAGTGTCCAAGTTCTATTTACCTTTGTTATGACAACTTCCAAATTATCTAAGCGAGGATCTAACCTGTTATCTTAACGCCTGGATCTGAAACAACTGAAATGTATCACGTTTCCAGTTCACCTCTTCTTTCAATTAAGGAATCGATCATCTAGTTCTAGGAATTTTATTAACAGGAAAGAAATAGCAATCTTGTTTTTCTTCTTTTTTTTCTCTCTCTTTTCCGTCTTTGTGTCATTATGTTTAACCATATGAAAATCTACAAGTATCTAATGGGCCAATGTGACCACTACAAACAACGGTATTTAAACGTGTAAGTGAAATATCAGAGCCAGACAAAACATATTTACAAGACCAATCAAAAGTTAAAGGAAATATAAAATACAACACATCATGTTTTGTCCCAATGACAAATGTTAGAGCTTAGCTATATCACTGAAAACAACTTCAAACAGAAAAATCCTGATTAAATATTAAAGATCAACCCCAAAACCCAACCCTCACGTACCTCCCCACCCCCACCCCTTCCATATATACATAAAAACTTCTTTTCTGCAAATGTGCATTTCGCATAAATTGCGTTTAAAAATCATACGGACGCATATTGCACTCAGTAACTGCCACAAGGCAAATTTTGGGTCTCTTGAAAATACTGTAACAGACGCAAACACCAATAAAATTTCAGGCAAAAATCCCTTTCCCAAATATGTGCAAAATCATTCAGAGTGGCCACACATACACCTCAAAAGTCATGAAAATAGATGGCAACAAAATGAGCGTCCTGCTGATTACCTGAGGGTCATACACCCCAAATGTCGTCTCCAGATAGGGACGCTGTTCGGACTGACATAAAGCAATCACATCACTTCTTTCGTTGTTGTTTGTTTTGTTTGTTTGTTTGTTTGTTTGTTTTAATTCCAATCTAAATATTATACTATTCAGAAACATTACTCTGAGGCCAGCTATAAAGAAGTACTGTTTGTCGTCTTAAAAAAGATTAAAACTGACCTTGCCAGTGACAATTTAAAACTTTCGAAAACAAAAAGCATATCTATTACATCATTTTTCAATATTTTTTTTAATTTCCTGGAGTCGTTATCAGCTGAATTTGTTGTTTTATTTTTATCCGCAAAGGTTAAATGCTTTAATTCTCGCTATATACTTTAAAGTCATCTATTGACTTGTGGGTTGTTTTTTTTTTCTTTTTTCTTTTCTTGTGAACCTGGTTAGAAAGTGAGAATACCAAACAGGAAAAACATAAAGTTGTCTTTGTCCTCAGAAACGCTAACTTCAGCACCTTCTGTGCCAGGCAAGAGGTTTAGACAATTTCGTTTTTACACACGGGACCGACCAAAATATATTTTTGAACTGGTAATTTTTGTTTAGACCCCAGGTTACCTCTTTTTCATTTGTGATTTTCACAACAAAAGAATAAGAAACAATGTCACTTCTTTCCTGGCTTTATTTTCTAGCCTTATTAAATAATCTCCAACATTCTCTGGGAATAATATAACTAGAGCGGCCAGTGCTCACAAAACATAAGAAAAAATGGCAAAAATCACACGCTTTTAATCCACACCTATTTCGTTTCTTGCTTTTTTAAACAAAAACAAAATGCCTCCCCAACTAAACCCATAAGTCCCCAATAACCATTTTCCCTTTTTTTAACCGAAAAAAGATTCATGTCTGCAAACATAACCAAAGTTCCTTGTCAAAAATTCAGAAATTTAAATAAAATAAATGTATCTCAAGTGCCCAGACGTCCGGTTGCGTATCACCTTTATCCTATTATTAACGGGAGGAGGTGGAGCGGGGGGGGGGGGGGGAGCATGTAACTTGACTTGTGGGTATCTGAATGCTTTTTTTCTATACAATTCCCGGTACAGGTTAGAATACCTGGATCTGGAAGGTGGTGACTACAGACAGGGTTACGGTACGCCTTTTTATTCGGGTCTTGAAGGTGGTCACTAAAAGAAGTTTTACTGTGCTTCCTTGTTTTATCCGGGTCCGGATGGTGGTCACTGTGAGCAGTTTTTACTGGAAGTCTTTTTTTCGGGTCTGGAAGATGGTCACTAAAACAGGTTTTGCGTGACGGCAAAGTGACACAGGAAAAAGCTATTGCTACAAATAGTACGGAACAGTTTGGGAAAGTTTTCGATTCATCCCCGGAGTTTGCGATACAGATCACACAAGTTTGCCATCGAAACTGACTTGAGTTTCCAGCTCGCACATTCTAGAATGTGATTAAGAGCAAGCTTAACTTTTAAATGTTTTACGGAATAAAAAAAAAACTTCAAGATAAAGTATATGAAGGAATGTTATCTAAAATATTTTAACTAAAGTTTGATGGCCTCTCTCAGACGAATGGATGGACGTATCGACACGCAAAATACTTCTTGTCCATCTACACAAGATAGGGAAATTTTTGCACACGCACAGCAGCAGTACTCGCCATCGCTTTTACCGAAAATTACCGAAGCTTGACGGAATGTCAGAGACGCACGGGTGAACGTATCGACACGTGAAATACTTCTTGTCCATCTACACATGATGGGAAAATTTTTGCACTCGCACAGCAGCAGTACTCGCCATCGTTTTTACCGAAAATTACCGAAGCTTGACGGAATGTCAGAGACGCACGGGTGGACGTATCGACACGTGAAATACTTCTTGTCCATCTACACAAGATAGGGAAATTTTTGCACACGCACAGCAGCAGTACTCGCCATCGTTTTTACCGAAAATTACGGAAGTTTGAAGGAATGCCAGAGACGCACGGTCGACACGTGAAATACTTCCTGCACGTCTACAAATGGTAGGGAACATTTTAGCACCTGTATTCGTCCCCATGTCTGAGATACAGATTGCGCAAATTCATGTACCTGAAGTGTCAACAGACAGACAGACGGACGGACAAACTGCCCCCCCCCCCCCTGTTTCGCGCTACGCAGAGGCTGGGAACTAATAACATAGCTTTCCTAATTACTGTATGAAAAGGCAACCCTCATACGCCTTCATTAACAATGTAACATGCGTCAAAAGCTGACAGAACCATCCGAGCTACCCAAGTAATAAACAAATCAAGTTTACAGTCGATCGGACTTTTCGTTTTCGAGATATCTTGAACACAACATTTTGCTCACTACAGACACACAGACACACATACACACAAAACGTACAAAATGTGTCCGCTCGGTCGGGGAGACATAAATACATCCGCCCTTTGAACATTGCATCCATAAGAAACAATACCTAAATTGTCACTATGATCCTTCAAAACAACAGAATACAAAGAGGTACCATTACGACAAATTTCCCGCACTATTCGGGCAAATTTGATTGAGGCGGAAGCAGGAAGGTATTGGTGGTGCAAGTTACCACAACATTGTACGTAAAGTAACCGTACCTTTTTCTTTCTCTTTTTCTCTGAATGTTGTTTTTTTTTAACTTTGGGCACTAAACTAAGCATATATTGTTCAGACAACCGCGCCACTTCTATCAATTTCAATAAAACCACGGAAGTCTTTGATTACGTGATTTATCCCTCGGATTGTGAAACAACCCCACTACGACCGCTGCTCTGCCCCCACCCTCCCCCCTCTCCCCCCTCAAAAAAAAAAACTAAATCAATCAATGAGTAGAGCGGAGGGCATTACCTGCACCGGCTGCTGAGCGGGGAGGCCGTGCTCTATGGACCCATTGTTGGCCTTGACAATGCTGCCATTCGGTGTATCGATGCTCAGCTCGCCTGCCACAAGGCTTTGTGTGCTCTCTTCCAGGACACTTGCTGCCAACAAACACCGCCCTTTTTGACGCTAACGTACTCCAGTTTTCAGTTTTTTTCCCCTTTCCCCCTTTATAATAGATTTGTTTTTGTTTTTCTTTTTCGCCTCATAACATTTACGGGTTATACATGGTGGCTATATTACGGTAAACCAGCAATTTTTATCACATTATTTCTCTACCGTTACACATTGCTAAGGGTGGCAGGTGATGTGATCTGGTGCCGGGTCACATTACTGTCCACACCAACGGAATCCTCCACACTGCTCTATATGAACGGAGTGAGCTATAGAGGCAGCGCATCACTATTACACTGACTCACACTGACTGCTGCCCTTGCTATCACTGACTGCTACATTTATTATCACTGACTGCTACACTTGCTATCGCTGACTGCTACACTTGCTATCACTGACTGCTACACTTGCTATCGCTGACTGCTACACTTGCTATCACTGACTGCTACACTTGCTATCACTGACTGCTACACTTGCTATCACTGACTGCTACACTTGCTATCACTGACTGCTGCACTTGCTATCACTGACTGCTACACTTGCTATCACTGACTGCTGCACTCACCATAACTGACTGCTACACTTACTATCACTGACTGCTACATTTATTATCACTTAACTGCTATATTTACTATCACTGACTGCTACACTTGCTATCACTGACTGCTACACTTGCTATCGCTGACTGCTACACTTGCTATCACTGACTGCTACATTTACTATCACTGACTGCTATACTTACTATCATTGTTACATCTACTATCACTGACTGCTACACTTGCTATCACTGACTGCTACACTTGCTATCACTGACTGCTACACTTGCTATCACTGACTGCTACACTTGCTACCACTGACTGCTACACTTGCTATCACTGACTGCTACACTTGTTATCACTGACTGCTACACTTGCTATCACTGACTGCTACACTTGCTATCACTGACTGCTACACTTGCTATCACTGACTGCTGCACTTGCTATCACTGACTGCTGCACTTGCAATCACTGACTGCTACACTTGCTATCACTGACTGCTACACTTGCTATCACTGAAGGCTGCACTGACCATCACTGACCGCTACCCTTGCTATCACTGACTGCTACATTTACTATCACTGACTGCTACATTTACTATCACTGACTGCTACATTTACTATCACTGACTGCTATACTTACTATCATTGTTACATCTACTATCACTGACTGCTACACTTGCTATCACTGACTGCTACACTTGCTATCACTGACTGCTACACTTGCTATCACTGACTGCTACACTTGCTATCACTGACTGCTACACTTGCTATCACTGACTGCTACACTTACTATCACTGACTGCTGCACTCACCATAACTGACTGCTACACTTACTATCACTGACTGCTACATTTATTATCACTTAACTGCTATACTTACTATCACTGACTGCTACATTTACTATCACTGACTGCTGCACTGACCATCACTGACCGCTACCCTTGCTACCACTGACTGCTACATTTACTATCACTGACTACTGCATTTACTATCACTGACTGCTACATTTACTATCACTGACTGCTATACTTACTATCACTGACTGCCAAACTTACTATCACTGACTGCTACATTTACTATCACTGACTGCTACATTTACTATCACTGACTGCTATACTTACTATCATTGTTACGGTTGCTATCACTGACTGCTACACCTACTATCACTTTAACTTACTATCATTGAGTGCTATGTCCTTCAGCTTGGCGGGCAAGGAATCCGATCGCTTCTTGTTGTATGATCTGACTAGATTAGGGTTGGAGACGCACCTGTAACACAAGCTTGCTCGGTGAAAAACAGTAACCACATTGCCGCAAGTCATTTTTATCAGCTCGTTTAGCAAACATACACGTGTAAAATGAGGCGGGAGGATTTCAAACTTACAAACCAGTAGGGTTACATATATATGTCAGCTGTGAGTAGCACATTCTACACCGATTTCGGAATGAACGCACCCATATGCAGTGGAAACTGGATTCTGCGAACACACACAATTCCGGTGTAAAACTGTTAGCCAAAATGGGTTCACCAGGTGAGAGTTAAATTTCATGGATGTTCGAAATTCAAGTGTCCATAAATAGAAATGTTCATGAGCGGGTACTTTTATGTTACTGCAATGAGTACCGTACATCACGTATTGCTTCTGCCTGAAATACCCAAACCTGAGGTGATATTACCGTTCGAAGAGAGGCTCTTCGCGTTTGATTTTGGCACTTTCTGAGTACACCTCTCGCTGGCACCGCCCACTGAACCGGAAACGCGAGCCGCGTGAGAACCAGCCACCGCCAGATGTCACCCGCGGCGCCTCCGACGCTTTGTCCAGCCTGTCAACACGTCACGCGATTCACTACGTAACACTACATGCTCGAGATCTACCTCTGACTGGCATCTCCTACAATGGTTTGAATTATCCAGCGGTTTTTTATTAATTTAATTAATTATCCGATAATGGGTGTGAAAATAGACTGAAAAACAAAATGGTACCATGAAATTTAGGACGCTTAAAAAAATCAATAAAGCGGTAAATTCAACTAACTGTGTCGTTATTTCAAGCGAGCAATACAACGAGATAACTTAGTTGTTCAACTGCTGGATAGATGCGGGAAGAAAACAGAATCATTGGTGACATAGATTTTTCTTTCATTTACCGTTATTAGGTGAAAAAAAATCACTTTTAAAACCGCAAAAAACTGCTCTTTTATGTTTCACTTAAAACAATATAAAACACGGAAAAGTCGAATCACTCACTAACTTGATGGCAAGCTGTTTCACATCAAGCAGTCTATCAATATGAAATACCTCAATATTGACTTTGTTTGCTGTTGGTTTTCTTCGCACTGATCATAAGCTCAGTGGATGTACAAACCAACGAGAAATATCTAATACTTGGTGTAAACCGTTGTACAGTATTGTTGATAATAAAATTTTAGACTGCTGCTCTTTAACAGTGGGCCTGGACAACTTAGTAGAACGAGCAATCGGTTTGTAAACTGACAAAGCTTATTCTCTAAAAGGTGTTTTTGCACTGGTGTAACACAAATTGCCCAATCGGTTTGTGAAATACAAAAACAAACACTGTCAAATTACCTAATTTCTGAACAGAAAAAAAAACAAAGGGCACATATGTACATAAGATGAAAAGCAATTGAGGAACAAGCCTAAAGATTTTGTTAGTGTAAACAAATGCCTCGAAAATAAGCGAAAATCGTTTCACAGACCGATTATTTGTTTTATCTGTAAAAAAATGAAGTACTTTCCATAGAATGCAACAGGTGTCTGCAGACGCTGCTTTGGCGAAGTAGCGTTACTGATTAAACGGCGCGCGTACACGAAGCCCTCCTGCTTTACTGAAAGTGCGTTATGTTGGGTATCTATGTATTTATGTTATGCAGTACTGCTACTCTCTTGAATGCAAATTTTCTTGGGTAGCTGTGTATTTACTCTGCTCCACTAAAATGCACGTTGAGTTGATAGTTAAGCGTATTTGTTTTATACTGGTTATATGGGTTACACAGGAACGCATCTCCTTGGGAAAAAAACAGAAGGAAGAATAAAAATAGAATAACAAAATTAGAAAGAGAAGTTTCGATTAGTCGCCTCCTCAAATGTGCATGGAATAAACAGTAGTGGGTTAATTCTTAAAATTCTCCCAACACACAAGGGAGATAGCTTTGTGAAGAAGTACTGCTGCTTTACTGAACGCACGTAAGGATGTTAGGTATATATGTACTTACTTAAAGAAGTACTGTTCCTACGGAATGTTGTTAGGTTGTTAGGTATCTGTATTTACGTGAAGAAGTACTGCTCTACCGCATGCACGTTGGGTTGTTAGGTATGGGTACTTACGTGAAGAAGTACTGCTCTACTGTATGCACGTGGGGGGTGTAGGATATTTGACCAACCGCAATTTGACCAACCGACATTTGACCAACCGACATTTGACCAACCGCAATTTGACCAACCTCTTTATGAAAAAACGGACATTTGACCAACTTCATAATTTATTGTTTTTCGTAAACCCTTATCAGCAAAACATTAACAATCACAAATGTTCCGACATAAGCAACATTTAAACAGTTATAACACTGCAAGTAAAAGTACTCTCCGAAACTACCGGGGTGGTAGTAATCTCATCCATCCAAACACAGTTTTAGACCACCACGATTGGTTGTCAACATTTCCATCTCGGCAATTTTTGTTGTTGAAATTGCAGTTCACTTGATCTTGTTGAAATAGCAGACAAATTTGGTTTAATTTCTGGTTGAGAAATCTCGGTATTTGTACTAAAACCACGTAAAAAACGAATCCCGGGGCAGCTGACCGGGGGGGGGGCAGATGACCGTTTACCTGGCAACGTTGTTACTTTTTGTTTCTTTTTAATAAGCGTTTTAAAGTATAAACTTAAAAAAAAACTCCGTCGCCGTTTTGTCCGGGGTTGCACTTGTCACCGTTTTGGCCGTCGCCGTTTTTGTCTTCTCCGTTATGGCCGTCGCCATTACGTCCGGATACCAAAAAACACGCACCTGAGATGACACTAAAGCTTCCAGCAGGTCTGGGTTTGTTTGTATAACACCGGATTACTGAGATTAACGGGGCACGTGGAACTCCACCTTATGACACTCAATGACAGAGAGAGGATTAGCACAACATCTCTTTGATGCGAATGAGCACTTCTTTGAAATTACTTTTTCTTGCGAAACCTCTAGATTTATAAGGTTATGCATATCTAAAACTGAAAGTTTGTCAAATGTCAGTTTTTCCATAAAGCGGTTGGTCAAATTGCAGTTGGTCAAATTTCTGTTGGTCAAATTGCGGTTGGTCAAATTGCGGTTGGTCAAACTGTATGTACCCCGCACGTGGGTTGTTAGGTATATGGTACTTACGCGAAGAAGTACTGCTCTACTGAATGCACATTGAGTTGTTAGGTATCGGTACTTACGTGAAGAAGTACTGCTCTGCTGTTTGCACGTGGGTTGTTAGGTATCTGTACTTACGTGAAGAAATACTGCTCTACTGTACGCACGTGGGTTTTTAGGTATCTGTACTAACGTGAAGAAATACTGCTCTACTGAATGCACATTGGGTTGTTAGGTATCTGTACTTGCGTGAAGAAGTACTGCTCTACTGTATGCACGTGGTTGTTAGGTATCTGTACTTACGTGAAGAAGTACTGCTCTACTGCATGCACGTGGGTTGTTAGGTATCTGTACTTACGTGAAGAAGTACTGCTTTACTTTATGCACGTGGGTTGTTAGGTATCTGTACTTACATGAAAAAGTACTGCTCTACTGTATGCACGTGGGTTGTTAGGTATCGGTACTTACATGAAAAAGTACTGTTCTACTGTTTGAACGTGGGTTGTTAGGTATCTGTACTTACGTGAAGAAGTACTGCTCTACTGGCTCTACTGTATGCACGTGGGTTGTTAGGTATCTGTACTTACGTGAAGAAATACTGCTCTACTGTACGCACGTGGGTTTTTAGGTATCTGTACTAACGTGAAGAAATACTGCTCTACTGAATGCACATTGGGTTGTTAGGTATCTGTACTTGCGTGAAGAAGTACTGCTCTACTGTATGCACGTGGTTGTTAGGTATCTGTACTTACGTGAAGAAGTACTGCTCTACTGCATGCACGTGGGTTGTTAGGTATCTGTACTTACGTGAAGAAGTACTGCTTTACTTTATGCACGTGGGTTGTTAGGTATCTGTACTTACATGAAAAAGTACTGCTCTACTGTATGCACGTGGGTTGTTAGGTATCGGTACTTACATGAAAAAGTACTGTTCTACTGTTTGAACGTGGGTTGTTAGGTATCTGTACTTACGTGAAGAAGTACTGCTCTACTGGCTCTACTGTATGCACGTGGGTTGTTAGGTATCTGTACTTACATGGAGAAGTACTGCTCTACTGTATGCAGTGGGTTGTTAGGTATCGGTACTTACATGAAAAAGTACTGTTCTACTGTTTGAACGTGGGTTGTTAGGTATCGGTACTTACGTGAAGAAGTACTGCTGCTCCACTGCACACTTCCACAAATGCTTACAAGCGGAGAACGTGGGACACTTAAAACCGCACGCGTGCTTCTTCTGCAACACACAATAATAGCAGACATGCAGTGGAAATTCGCCACTGTTTTCCTTATTTTTCTTGTATTTTTTATTAATATTCCGAGAGGCTCATATTACAATTTTTTACCATAAAACACATGCAAACAGAACGGATAGCAAACACTGTAGCATGCATTTCACATTTTTGACAAGTGATACCTACTGAAATTCACAGTATTGTTTTAAGGACGTGTTGGCTAAAAGAAAATCATATACTATTAGAAAACAGGACTTAACTGGTATCCGAAATGTTTGAGCCGAAAGCCCATGAAAATACCTGCAATTTTCATGCGGAGACCACCTAGTTAAGAATTTGCATAAGACCACCATGTCATTACGGGCGCGAAAGGCGTTTTACAAAATGGGGCATAAACCTGAATGCCTTGCCTTGCCAATAAAGCAAAACATTGTTTAAAATAAATGATACTCATAATTCCGGCTGACATGCAGTGCCATTGAAAAGAGCGAGAGGCACGAATGACACAAATCTCTTACATCTTTATAGAAAAACATTATTATTATTATTATTATTATTATTATTATTATTATTATTATTATTATTATTATTATTATTATTAAAAAATAACTGAAGATTTCCAATCCACACCATAAACTGAATCAAAATTGTGCGTGTAAAATGAAATTAATGATCTGGGCACGTATTCTCGGAATCTTAAAGAACTTCCCTTAGATATCACCTCAGCTTGGAGTTGGCCGTCTCCGATCTGAGACAAGTTACCTAATTTTGGCTTATCCGAATCGTCAAAAGATTTTTTGGTTTAAATCCAGGTCAACCGTCTCGAGATGAACTCTTTTTAAATCTCTGGGGGGGGGGGGGGGGGTCCATAGGTCCCTTAGAATTGAGAAAACTGTATTTGGGCGGGCAGATTTCATTGAAAAATCCTCATAAATTCTTACTTTATGGTTGTTTTGCTTATACACGTATTGCACATTTATACAAAATAAATGGTCCTACACACATAACATGGATGAGAGCTAGGACCGAAGCCATTTTGTATAGGGGAGGGAGGAGGGTACTCACTGCATCAAACTTATTTTTATTATACCATAGAAAATAGTGAAGCACAGCAGATACCTATGTTGGTTAGTTTATCTCTCCCACCCTAACCCCCCCCCCCCCACACCTCAGATCAACGCTTGAAGAATTTTCTTTGTCAGTAAGTGATTTCGAGAATGACATCTCCCCCAGGTCCGCGATCACTGATTTCAGTAATCGTCTTCACAAAGTACCTCAACTTTGGTTTCAATCTAAAATTTCGAGAATACAGCCCTGGACTATTAGCTAAGATCTATAATTCAGATAAATGCGATCGCTTTGTACACGTCGGACAATCAGCTATTAAAGACGAGAGCAGAAAGGGCAAGCAGCAAATATCAAGCACTGCCCTCCACACTTTTCCCTCACCCCCACCCCTCCTCTAGAAACTATTTTATTTAAATAAGAAAAAAAAACAGAGCCTTCAGAAATAATTAGAGTATTCTCTTGTGTGTTTATAGGTTCTTGGTTGAGGGTTTTTATTCCCAAGTCAATTCATACTGACAACGTACGTATTTTTCAACCAAATCATAGAACAATTACAACTATTCGCAAATAATAATCTCTCGGCGATTTTCAATTAGATACAGAATTAATAACCCCACTTCAGTATGAGGCAGGAAGTGTAAAAGACAAGTCATTTATTCCACCACATTAAGTAGTCAATCAAACATTCATAGATATATCATTTTTTTCGTATTCAAGAATTCGATTTGTCACCAGTATCAATCGGCAAAGTCATAAATTGTTCCAATCATCAGGACAAGAGCGAAACCAGACGGCAAACAGGGATGAGGAGAGGGGAGGGGGGGTGGGGGGGGGGGGGAGATGGCGAGAAATACACGGAGAGTGTGTACAAACTCGCGGCCCTACCATAGCAGCACAGGACGCCGGCAGAGCTACTCGCTGGTAGAACTGTCTCAAATCACCAAAAACGACACATTAGTAAAGACTCGTACAACTATATACACCATACGGTAAGGGAAAATCAGCCAAAAATTCTGTCCTTAGAAAACCCTCAGGACTGTACTATGGAGACGTGTAATATATTTAAAAATAATAACGTTTAAGGTTAAAACAGGCGTTTTTTTTTCTTGCTCTATGGCCTTACTATTCAATAGCAACAATGTTTCTACAATGCTTTCTCGAGTTTGTGTTTCGGTTTTATAAGGTGACCATACCAATATTCCAGTTAATCTAAAAACATACTGGGAGTGAATTTCAAGAGAACTGTAACAGCCCAGACACAAAATAAGTGAACACAAGTGTGACGAACAATCAGGCAGACGAACAAACGCAGAACATTTGTAAATTATCCCCAGGGAGTTCTTTGAACAAAAAATATAACACCCACCTTTAAGGGCGATAAAATGTCTATAAAATACTGTTTAATTGTTTAATGTAGTAATTCTAAAGCAATAAGAAACCAGGTGTTTGTTTCGGCAAGTCCGTTCTAAAAATGAACACCGTAAAAAAGACAACAGAAAATGAAACACGTCAATTCTGCACTGCTTTATCATGCACTGAAATGTCTTGTTGAAATCTGAGTACAATTTTCTCAAGATAAATAATGTAAAAATGTAAATTTATATATGAAGTGCAATATATAAAAGTGAAAGTGAAAATAAAAGTATGATCCAATTGCTTAAGCATGCAAAATGTGTCCGTTTTAAATCTGAGTTTTATTTTCTCAAGATAACTAATATGAAAAAATATATATAAAGTGCAATATATAAAAGTGAAAGTGAAAAATGACAGTTAAAGTACCAATCCAGAGGCTGTACATCCTAGGACACCAGAGCCGCGCTAGTGAAGGATACAAACAAAGCATTACGTAATGCTGGAGTATAGAGCGCCTATATAGAGCGTGTATATGGAAATATACCCCGCCATATACTGTACAACATACACAACTCGTGGTTTGCTTAGCAAGGACTTCGAAGACATGATCATTTGTAAATTATCGGTTCGTATGTACAGTCTCACGCTTACTAAACTTAACCATAAAAATACAAATCCCATCGCAATGACATACTGCCTTTAATTAGACTTATGCGGGCCCCAGCTTTACAGCGAACATTTCGCGTCTTACCAATACGGGTCCAGCCACTTGTTAATATCTGGAATTATTTCTGATTCGGGGCCCCACATGCCGAGTCAACATAAAGTCAGGTTCAAGCAAAAACAGCAACAGTTGTGTTCAACTACTGCAACCTTGCGAAAAAAATACTGAACACGCGCTGAGCAAACGCAGATGACGTCATTCATATGCACTTTTTTATTGATTTATTTCTTTTTTTTTTTTTTTTTTTATTTATTTTTTGGTCAAGTTCACTTTGGTCATGGTAAAGGTTAGTGACTAAAATATGAAGCCATGTCCGCGACAAGTGAAGGATGTGGCAGGTCAGAAAATTGTGGACTAATTATATCAAAATCCTTCCTCAAAGTCAAGTTTCTCTGACGCTTGTTTCTCTGTCAAACTCCGATGCCTTTTTTCCTGCAAGTTTTCTGGGAAACAATGGGTTTTTTGTCAAGACAATGCTTTTGCTAAATAAGTGACAAAAACTAATTTGCGAACTTCCTTAATCTCCTGAAAAAAAACAGACTTCCCTGATCGGGTTCAGCCAGACAACCCTGGATATTTTGTGTGCTATGGCATTTTATTGCAGACCCCCCTCTACTCGTGCTAATTAACTTCCAGTAGAACAGAGAGAGAAGATCCCCCAATAACCCGGTAGTTTAACCTGTCAAATATTACGTGACTTGTCTCAATTATAGCTTGTGTTATGGCATAGATGCCACAATCAAAAGCACCGACCGACAGCTAATTAAGTAGACAAAAATTGATTTGGACAGTGATCAGCTCATATAAAACCTATGACGAAAGCCCCAAAAGCATTGCAATAGAAGACAAGAGTCACTCGAGCAAAATCAGTTACAGTCGCTAGAGTTGACTCTCGGTTTTTTTTTTTTTTTTTTTTTTTTGGTACAAGCAGATACTCAGCGATTTCTTTCTGAAGACAAAACGAGCCAATCCCTTATACATTCTCTACTTTCAAGCCCAGTTCAGCTCCACAGCGCCACCCTTGTCGGTTCATAGTTACTAGCTCATCTTTCACAGGCATATACTGTAATTCCATCTCGGAAGTCTTCATTACGTTTCGAACAAATCATCAGCAATGTATGCGGACGAATACCGTGCATGATTTACCAAGCGGAAGTACTACTTCTACAAACGTACAACTATTTCTGGCATAACTTATGCGCACGTAACAACAGAAGGGCAGAGAAACCAATGCAATGTGATAGTCTCGCATAATCCGAATCCCAGAACGACCGCTTATCATTAAAACATGAATTTGAAAAAAAAACAGGGGTTTTTTTCTTTAAGTGGATACAAGTGAGTGTTCACAGAGGCATGCTTTTTAGTGGTAACGACCAACACTCAATAATTCCCTTGATCTAACTTTTATCATGTTTTATTAATTCACATACTCGATCCTGGCGGGTTTAGATGAGATATCTGATGGTAAATCATGTCAACAGTAAATAAATTAAGGATAATTTTCAAATTTTATGTTTACACATTTTGCAATTTAGCATCAGCCCAATTTCTCCACCCCTCCCCTCTCCGACCCACCCCCATCTGCAATTATTAAATGAATAAATCTTGACAAGTATGAAACTTAAATCAGCACTGTAATATATCACAAAATTAAAAGCTACCAATGTATAGATTAAATACTGTAATTTTTTTCTCATTTAGACAAAGAAGGTGAAGATATTAGCGTGAGAGTGTGGGCACACTGGATAACACAGAACCACGCCATGTTAAACGTAGAATGAAATAAAGCTCTCTAAGTTTAAACAACACTAAAAAAATAAATAACTAAATAGAATATAAAATTCATTGGCTAAGTTTTGATTTTTCTCGTATAATCCTCATGATTTGATCACAGTGAACATATCTAGCTAATTAGCAGCATGCTCATGTTCGCGTAGTCATGTTTGTAAGATCTGAACTATAAAGCATAATTGCACAGGAGCAAAAATAAACGCACAGGACAACCTACAACATATTCCGTCCCTCATTAAGAGAAGGGTAGGGTTGGCAATAGTATATATCTAGGGCTAGCTGAAAAAGCTACCCTTCAGATAAATCGATGAGCTTCATGGAAAATATTTGCTTGCCTACATAGTGCGGCAAACACAAACGCATCCTCCAGGACAGGCTTATTAAACTTTAATCACATCACAGCGGTGCCTGGATCAACCGTAGTTAGAAAGATCTTTGTTATGAATAACAGAAAAGTGCGTATATTCGCATAATGTGAGAAAGCATTAAGAGTTAGTGCAAGTTCTTTTTTTTTTTAAACAGTATCATTAAAACAGTCCACGCGGCATTATATAGGAGATAAAAACTTGCTTACTTTTTTAACAATGAGTGAATTTTCAGACTCCTGCAATCAACAAGGCATAATAACATCAATATGTGAACGTGACTAATCGCCTGATATTTCTGAGGGCAATATCTTCCCTTTTATTTGCATGCAACAGCTGCAAATACTGCCACAAAACTACAATAACACATGCAAGCATATTAACAAATCCGCAGCTGTATTTTACACGGAAAACATTATAAAACTGAATGCTAAGTCTATGAAAAACAGAACGTGATAAAATTATTTGAATTTAAATTCATACTCATCTAACAACTTTTTTCTCTTTGAATACTAAAACGGCAAACAACGTAATTTTTTTAACATAAAATAAACCTTATATTTACATAAGCATGCACACTTTTACAAAATTCTTTCGCAAAACTAAAAACAAAACAGTACGCAGTAAATTCACAACAAAAGGCTTCCTTTACCTTTTCGTAAGAAAAACGGTATTTACCGCTGAAAAATTCTATATACATCATGGCAGACATTGAAAAGAAAACGAGTTTTCTAAGCAGCTGGTTGACTGTTGCTTAGTAACATACCTCGCTAATTGTGACGTGGACAATAAACATTTTGCCTTCAAACGCTATCTTGGTAATCTGAGACCTGGCAACAGGATTGGTAACATTTATCATCACAGACATGCACAATAGTTATTCGCCAATTTTTTCAAACTTAGAAACTTAGATGTAAAATATTGTTAAAAAGGCAAAAACGCCGAGGTGTCAGCCGGGATTTTGAGAGATACGTTATATTCATACAGCTGAAAGACCGCCCAATATCGGTGAATTCAACGACACCGTCGGTCACTGTATTCACCCCCTTGTAGAAGAAAAAGCCATATTTCTAAAAATAGAACTGTAAGGAAAGATCACTGATCAATACTATTTTAATGATCACTATCGCTGTACACAGCTTTTATAGCAAACACGCTGCTTTAAATATTTTTATTCTAAAAATAAATTAAAATGGTTGTGTTAGTTTTCAAATGTTTAAAGGTCATCGCAGTATTCTTTCATAAAAATGAAATGCCATACATCCGCCACTAGAACTCAAGATCTGGTGTCGGAAAAGCCGACCTGATCAGTAGTAACATGCGGGAAAAACAACGTGCATTCATGGTGTGGGCCAGTTGCACAACAATCGGTTTAAACACTTTTGAAAACTAGAAATGTGTCCGACAGAACACGGATGCCCCGTCAACAGGAAAAGTTCAAACTCTAGTGGTTGCCTGCAGTGACCGCTTAGTGTCATCAAAATATACTCACTCCGCCAGGTCATTCTCATCAACAATCACATTTACTAAACATCGTGCAGAGGCTATACCACAATCGTATTCACAAATACACACCACTGTTAGAAATGAAAACTGAAAAGTTCACTTATCATGTGAATTCTTCACCAACTTTGGCCCAACGATGAAATGACAGCCCCATAAATTCCTACTGAATTATAATATTATATCAATGACTTTACCACTTGAAGAGATGAGTGCGCTTGTTTCCCTGGAAGGTCACTATGCCTAAATGGGTCACACCTAGATACATCTGGTTGCCTTTCTGGTCCTGTCAATCAAATCACACTACAATCAATTTCAATACCAATTAAATAAATAAACTATAATTAAATCTGTATGTCAACAACAGACTAAATTACAAAAGTTTACGCGTGCTCACCTTATTTGATTTTTTTTCGAATTTCGTTGATTTCTATTCACATGTATTTTTTTATCACATGTTTTAAAACACTTCCTTATACAGTGAAATAACATGCGCAAAATTTTACAGAAAGTTCTTTTTTACGGATCCGATATTTATCCCGTGTATTGTTGAAACCAGTGTCATGTAGCCAAAAGTGCGGCAACTAGAGAACTCCAGTTTGCTATATGTACCATTCCGGGCCGACGTCATGCGAGTTCAATGTGAATGCGCAAAGTGAGGACTTCATGTGCAAACACATAGGGTGGAAACCAAGCATGCTCGGCTTTACCTATGGAAGTGGTTCTATAAACGATATTTTAGTCACACGTAAAGAACTGAAGCAAAAGATAACCTTTTTCAATATAGAATGAGGTATTTTCCTATTTTGCAATAATTATTCCAGTGGCTTTTGGATATTTTTAGCTTTAGAACTTCGTACAAAACAAACCTTTGGTAACTACTTGTGTTATTCTATCGGCAGTTCATGTAACACATACCCACCACCTGGTTACCAGGATTTTTACTACAAAACGTTCAGAGTTAGCTGCGAACACTGTTACTGACTCCACGCGCAGTGCCACGAAATGGCCCCTACATCCCGCCCCTTCTCTCCCCCGATACCCTGCTAGCCCCTACATGCCCTCACCTGATAGCCTCTACACCCTGTCACCCCCCCCCCACCCCAATACTGTGCTAGCCCCTACGTCCCGCTCCAACACTGTGCTTGCACCTAATTCCCCCCCCCCCCCATCCCCCATCCCGGCCCCCAGGTTTTTCCACAGTTGTCGCGGCGCGAGACAAATCGATGGTTTACCATCGGGTTTCTAGATAACGTGAACATTGCTGTGTTAACAGATATCTGCAATTATATGTTTTGACACATCCATTTTACTTCTTCCCCTTAATGTTAAGCTACAATCGGGAAAGCAACAGTAAGGTTAATAATATATATTAACGTATATCACCTTTTTTCACTCTCCACAATGCGTGGTGAAATCTATTAATCTACTGTTATCTAGATATCAGCCGACAGTCATTTTTTCACAGACACGTGGCGTAATCACGCGATGCGCCCATTAGTGCTTGATAAACCTGCCGCAGGTTACTGCAATCGTTTATTGCGGGTTAACTCTACTTGGTTATTACTTATACATATTATTTGATTATTAAATAACATCTAAACACTTGACGTAATTGATATTTCAGGAGCATGTAACCGATTTAAGATGCGATGAACACTTAAGCGTTCCATTATCGACAGTGGCGTACAATCGCGTTACCCCACGGTTTAAGTGTTGGTAAATTTCGCAAAAGGCAAATAAAAAGAACAGAATAATGTACGGCCAGGGTTACTGGAAAATCTTAACGTAAAAGGAAAATTAATAAAAAATTCTACATTTGACCTTTTTCGTACCATGCGACTCACTATTTTTTCTTGCTTTATTTTTAATTTTTAAGAATGACTATTTGAAACGCTCGTCTTGACCATTACACAAACAATGCCAGACAAGTGTTTTAATTGAGTTAATATACGAAAACTAAATGTAGAAAATACTTGCGCGTCTAACAACCTTGATGCAAAAAAGTGGCAAGTGGTGCTATGTCCTTTTTTATGACCTTTACTGCTTGTATATTAAGTGTTTTAAAAGTGCGTAGAACCAAATGTTCCAAGTGAAACAAAGTAATAAAAGAAAAAAATCCCTATTACGGGACCATACTAACACAGTTCAATTACGGCGTGATGTTTTTTCTGTTTTTTTTTTTTTTTTGTTTTTTTTTTTTTTTTTTTATTTGTTCAAACGAATCTATATACCATTTCAGACGGGGAAAGGCTTCCTGAGAAACCTTTCACTCTCCGATCATTATTGTGGAACATAAAATAGTAGCAAAAAAATAAAACTTTTATTCTGTCGGAAATTCCCTTGGCCCACAGTGTGCTGATGGCCTGATGGTGTCTCTGGTCGGTCACGACCAATGACAGGCCGCAGACGTGTGAAACACTTCCGATTTTTAACATTTTTATGGTTTTTATTCTTTGCATTTTTTTTTTTTGCGGGGGTCTACTCCGAACAGTGAGCTAAATACGGCAAACACTTGTTCGTCTACCCTAACATGGTTCGACCCGCCCCGCCCCGCCCTGCCACATATTAAAAATGCTCTTTTTCATCTTTTTTTTTTTTTTTTTAATTTTTGACACGATATTCGGTTTTCGAGAAATGTAACGAAACATGGTGACGAAAAACAGTGACGTCAGAGAATAATGTAAGTGTCAGAAAGGTACTTCATTACCCGATATGTGGTAGCGACATTCTGCTTTGGCTGACAACAAAATAAATTAATTGGTCGAGTTAAAAATTTAAAATTCAACTACTGCATAACTTTTCACGCTTTTAAAATCAAACCAAAAAAACTGTAATTAACAAAACACACAAACACAACAAATCGCGGGTTATTTTCATATAAAAAGATCAAAATGATAAATTATTATAATGCTGTATTCCTGTAAAGTATTTCAAGACTTAATTTTAACTATAATAGAATTCGTAAGAAGTGCTCGTAACTTTTCTCGCCTGATTTTCAAATTATGCTAAAACAAACAGCGAAAGATAATGTTATCAAAACTTCAATGTTGCGTTCATACATGCGGCTTCTTGCCTACACTTCAATGTCTAAAAGAATGGGTGATCCCTTGACTAACCTTAAGACCCCGATCAGATTCCATTTTGAAAAACAAGGCTTACTTGGATAGGAAGATCGTGTAAAATTCACGCGCGAACCTTTTTATAAAAACAAACAATAATTGGGTGATTTAGATAGGAACAGGACAAGAAATTCCCTGATCGTGTTCCTTGTTTACGTTTAATGTTTCTTCCTTATCCGCCTTAATTTCAAGATACTGCCCCAGCTGAAGCGCAAACATAGGTTTGCTGCCAGGCGTGGTTTGAAGCCGCACGCAAAGCTGTTAGTATGAACACAACCTAGTAACTAAAAGCAGTAAACAAAACTAAATTTACCAAGCGTCCATAAAATTTCTCCACCTGTCAAGCAAATAGCCAACATACAGCAGGGCGATAAAAGGGTTGTTTATGACACTGGATTGTTTTCTTCTCCCTGGGACTCGCAAAATCATTTGTGCCTTTAAAAGTACACACTACGCAGAAATTTTCCTTGTTTGTCTAATAGACAACCTCTACAGCCGTTCGGTCTGTTCTCGTTGTTATAAAAAATTTGAGTATAAACACAGAACGGAGGGATATTTTGACAAGACTGTCAATGGACAATGCCCCAGCTCACGAATGCTGATGTCAAGATGTTGGGAAATCTCCAAATGAGAACCAATAACAAGGTAGGAACCAATGTTTGCTATCAGTGACAAAAATTTCAAGCAAGTTCCACTATTTCCCTGGCGTCAGTTCTGATATCACTAAAAACATTTTATCGTCAATATTTCGAATAAGTGTTATCGAATCAGGTCAAAAAGTGATAGCCAAATAGGTACTAATGTTCACTACCTTAACTAAAATTTCAAAAGAGAAAGGCGTTAGTTTTAAAAAAATTGGTTTTTGGCCAGTGTGTCCGCCAATGTTTGGTAAATTGCCAAAAAATTAATAGCCAGGTGGATACTTGTGTCCGCTACCTACAGACAAAATTTCTAGACATTCAGGATGAAATCCTATGAAGAGATACGATTTTTCAACTTAAAAGCGTACATACGCACAAACTTTCAATAACTGCTATAGCCCGTGCTTCTGTAAGAAGCCGGGGCTAAAAAGCAGCATCCTCTTTTATGAGCATTCTTTTTGCGGAATCCCTGGCGGGACTGCGGAGTAACCGGGTGTTATACACAACAGACGTAACCGCCGTAGAGATTGGCTGCTTGGCAGCAAAAGGATTTGTAACCCATTCGATTTTTTTTTTTCAGCCAACCGCAGAATCTGAAGAAAAAGTACACAGGGTTCGCGCTGGGTAGTGAAAAAAGGAAAGTGAAAAAAGGAAAGTGTGACTCAATTGGGTCCAGAAAGACTCGGTGGGTTCCGAAAAAGTGAATCATTTCATAAAAAATGTCCAAAAAGTGGACAAAAAACCGCCAACGCGAACCCTGGTACACTTACTAAAAGAGAGGAACTACTTTTTAAATCCTCCTTTTTGCGCTTAAACAATACAGTAGATCTTTCCAGAGGTCAACTGTTTTATCACAATGCATAAAGTTCAGTCTGCCAGAACTGGAATTAGCGGGGACCTGAAGCCCTCTGATACTGATTCCGGGCTCTGAAAATTTTCGCTGGAGATTTATATATATGCAGCATCAGAGCGGCAACTTTTCGTTCGAGCCCCCTGGATTTCTCTTTCGGGGGGGGGGGGGGGTGGGGGGGGGCTAAGTGCCCCGAATATAAAAAAAAAATAATTTCCAGGCCTACAGGTCCATAACAACTTTCGACTTAGAACTACTTCTTGCTGTGCACTAAAAGCACTGAATGATGAAAATTGCACACTCACAGGCATGACGTACGTAGGTATTACATATCATCAATTAACACAGACCTTCCACAATAAGGCGACCCCCCCCCCCCCCCACCCCCGCCCCAAGAGACACAGGTTTTGCTAATTAGGTAGGGGCTTTGCTTTCATACAAAACTACTCAAGTGGTACTTGGTAGAATTTTAGTAAAAGCTGTAAATTAAACCCTAGAAAACAAAATATACACTATGCATGCGGCGATCGTTCTTGCAGCGCAGTTTTAGATATCAATTCTATTTTAGATTTTGCAGCCACCCTCACCCAACACAACTCCAAAGTAAAGCACTACACAGAGAATCATCACAGTGCATTATTAACTAAACGAAAAATTTTCTCGGTACGTAAAACCACCACAGGACATTTTCCTCCTCACAAGAAGGAAAGGTACAGAGATATATATGTCATCGCTTGTGAAGAATATATATCCTATAGCATTAAAATAAACATACCTTGTACATAAAAAAATGACCATTATCATAAAACTAAACGTCCCCTCCACTATAAAATAAATGCATGTCAAAGTACATGAAGAATATGAGTTGGCGACCTTAGCCATTGTGCCATTACACTGTCTACAAATGTGCACATTTAGATATAGGGTCTTGTTTTAATACAAGTCGTCTTATTTTCTACAAATCAAAACTCACGTCACCCGAGTCTCCCAGTCTGGACTTACACTGTTTATAGGGGGAAAAATCAACAACGTTATGTCTGTAGGCATTACTCTTTTTAAATGGAATTTATAAATCCGTTGTTACATATTCAAATTTTTAGAATAGACAGGGAAATGTTGAACTTGCGTTCACAGTATGGTGAGCGATGGCAGCCCTTATAGACGGTTACTTGATAAGAACGCATATGAACAAGATGATCCATCCTAAGTTTGACCATCATCTCTTTATATGAGGTTCTCGCATGTACCACCAAATGTTATCCACAATGTGAAGAAAGGGACTGGAATAATGATGCTGATGGCATCGATTAATTAGGTACGACTTTTCGTCATGAACTCTATTAAGTCTTTTTAAAATACACAGAGATCTAACCTGGAGAAACCAAACAGCCCGTAGTAATGCTTTTCAAATGGGATGTCAACATATCTTATAAATCACTTGTTTTTAGATCTGAATGCATACATGGCCAGGTTACTGCCCTCTTATGAATGAAAAGCGTTTGTAAAATCCATTGCAGTCTCCCCGATTTTTTAAATGTTGATACAGCCGACAAAAATAACGGTTTACGATGTTCCATTCATGCAAAATCGATACGTATTCATATATCTTCCATAAACAGTGAATGAATTTCAACGTATAGAGCCAAGTGTTACACGGAACGGCACTTCAACGCAACACTGCTCAAAATAGCACAAAGGTAAGCAAAGTACACACACTCAATACCTCCTTCAAAATATTTCTCTTGTAAAATCCACTTTAAAAAATTTAAAATTTAATTTTTATTCACAACAAAGGAGAAAAAGCACAAAACATAAAAGGCACGAACTGAAGCACCCATTTTTTTTTCAGGCTCAGTAACCAGACCGCTACGGTACTTAGTAACCCAGTCAACGAAAACTGACCTTGACCGGATGTGGATCCACTCCATACGTATCAAGAGACGATGCTTTCTTTAGAAACGATATTTCAACGTCTGCTGGACTCTCCCCGCTATAAACAAAATGACATATAAATTTACATATAATTTTTAAACTACTTTCATTGTCTAAACGAAAGTTTTCTTCACGGACTAAAAGCATAATATCATATTTTATTTTGGAATTGCAGAATGATCGATTTTTTTGAAACTGCCTCTGACTAGTATACATAGACTTCAAATATATAGAAAGACAGCAACGCCAAATTAGGTACAATTATAGACCTTTTTATTTTTTTACTTTTATTATTATTATTTTTTCTTGACATTTTTAAAGAGACCACCCCAAATACCGCGGAACCCTGCGATAGAGCGAAACCCTTAAACAGGACCACTTGTCAATATCCCATTCTAGCTGTCTTCAATTATGAGCAACTCAATGAATAGTCAAGAAATCAGACCACCTAAGCCCGGTACCACTGACAGTACACTATATAGGCTTCCTGTGTATTACTATTTTTTTTTATCTTGGAGAGCTCGGACGTACGCGAGTGTTTTGTGGAGCTCTGCGATCTTCTCTTCCTGCTTGCCTGTCTGTTTCGGCACCATCTTGAACTGGGCCACGTAACCAGGCTGGTGCTCTGCCGCATCGTAATCACCCACTTCCGCTGTTACCATGGAAACAGTATGACGCAGGGTTCAACACATTATTGTCACATTATTTCCAAGTAATCCTTTTTTTTTCGGCCTTTCACGGTAAAAGAGAATAACCCAAGCCCATGTCTGAGGCTCTTTCACAGCGTATCGCATTAGCACCGTTCAGTGGCGGCGCAGGGCTTGGCAGGGACACTGACAGCAGACAAAAGGACTGCGGTGAGACCTTATGGTTTCCTGGAATCAGGCACGCGATGTAACTTGCTGATATGCGACATACGGGCATTGGATTCGCCGTTCGCTTAAACACGGTCTTAAACGAAAGGAAATTAATGGCTTCTGAAACCTTTGTCATTGTCCTGAGCCCTAAGGCTAGACATGAACCATAGCTTCAGTAGTATACGTGTCTTGAAGAAAACAGGTGAAAAGGTATAAGGGGGCTTTTAAAACAGATTTCCATCTCACAAGTATGCATAGTTTTTTCAATAAGACGAAGGCTTAAAGTTCTAGTTAACAACCTAAAAAGTGAATAAGCACAGTTACTTGAATAGAAGGGGCAAAATTATCAGAATATAAATGCGCACATCATTCATGTCGACAGGGAGGGGGGTGGGCGGGGGGGGGGGGTTAAGACATGTAGTTATGTCAAAATACAGTCTCGAAGAACATTCTGCTTTTTTCACACCAGAACATGAGAAAATCCTGATAATCCCAACTTGTGTCGCAAATCGTCCTTTATGCACCATTATAAAACCAACTTTTTATCGTTTTCTTAGTTTTTTTTTTATTTTAAAGTATAACAGATAATAAATGGTGTAACGTTTCAAGTTAAATTATATACATATATATAAACTGTTGCAGCAACCACTTCTAACCAACTCTGGCAAAAGTGAATACACTGTATATACTATTACCGTTGACCGTCCCCCACCACTCCCAACCACCGCACTTACCTTGAAGGGCAACTTTTCTGAATGTAATGATGGAAAACTGACAGCACTTCCACTGAATATCTTTTTGACTTGGAGAGAACAGGAGGGGGGAGGAGACTTACACTGTATGATATATGCGGCTAGAAGGTTTGCATCTTGAGGTGAACATAACAATCTTCCATGGTGCAAGTCCCTTCTTAGTTGAAGGAAAAGATGGTACCTGCGAAAACGACATTTCAAAGTTACAAAAATCTCTGCACTTAAAAATTGAAACCCCGGTGAAAAAACCTGAAATGATAAAAAAATGCTTATGTTTCGTGCATTACTTTTCTCAAAATACGTAACTGTATATAAACTTTTACAACTGGTTTTGCGCAAATTGCAATCTCAAGATGCAGTTGCTGTCAATATTATTCCATAAACTCCATGAAAAAAATCGACAGAAGCATTAAACCGATGAATATGGTTTACAACTGTATTGAAATACAATTAGTTCGTGCAGAAACATAATAGAGTGAACGTCAAGCATACAAGCTATTTCCAGGACTGCACGGTAAACTGCTTATTGGTATCAAACCAACTAATATGAATACAGAACACTCTTTTCTTCGAAATATCAAACTATGCACTGTTTTCTGTGTTCGATAATCAGACGGACAATGTTCAGTCGTTAAAACAAGAACCGAAATACAGCCTTTTTTAAAATTCACAACATGTGATCATATTTAATAGTCCAACTCGACAGCACAGCTCTCACGTTCTTTTTTTCTTTCGTCCAATTTGAAATTTCCGCGTAATTTACCACACGCGCACGCCCGCAACGCGCACGCGGTCACTATAAAGACACTGCCAACCAATGACTAAATTAACAACATGGACTAGGCTGTGTTCCCAGGCTCGGCCCGGCCTGACCCAAAGATCCTCGGAACACACCCCTATTATGGACACGTCTCTCTGAGCAACAGGTGCTCTTCTGAGTCTAAAAGTGACTTATGTACAACACAAACGAACTGATTCTGCACCCCCCCCCCCCCCCCTGCAACCACTTGTAGCAGGATCCGAAGTTAAAACAAGAAATAAGTCAACTGCTTTATTACCGAAATTTTCTTTAGTCAACACGGACAAAAACGGCCGAGTCTGTATTGTGGGTAGAAGATTTCCATTTCTTTTAATGTTGACCGGAATGTAAATACCGAAAGATAGGCCGGTTATTTGCAATCGTGACGTCAGTCCAGTCATGTAACAAAGCATATACTGACTGGTGTCGAGTCAACATAAACATAATATTATCCGGTAACGAAACTGTTGTTTCTTAATGGTCAATAATACTTCATGTTGACTCAACATACATTCTTGCACACTCCTTAAAAGACGGGACATATCAGTAAAATATAAGCCAACTGTTTGTAGAGCCAAACAACTGTAACTAACATCGTATTATTTAAAAAAGAATTTTGCACTAAATAGGATTCCATATATTTTTCGGTGGGCTATCGGAACAGACCGATAATTGGAATGTCACATGAATAAAAAATGCTTTAATTTTCTTACACGAAAGTGTGAAAATAAGTTGAACAATGTAAATTCCTATCTCTTGCCGAAAGAAAATTGAAAAGATTCAAAGACTGAATTCAAATTCGGTTGTTTGCTAAAATGTCATTAGTTCAGTATTGGATGAAATAGAGAAATTTTGTAATTTTAAAAGTTGCTCCACTTTTTAATTTTTTTATCACATTTTTTTATTTACAAGGCAGGAAAATAATTTGTTTATTTTACAGACTGCAGTTTACAGCCTGAACCGATGAAATAATGAAAAAGTTTTTGTGTCATTCTATTTACCTTTAACATATTCCTGAATAACCTACCAAAAAATATCTGGTTTCTTATCTGCTTCAGAATTCCTAATTTTAAATAATATGGTGTTTATTGTACATAGAGCTAAATTTTTCCACTTGAATTTGAGATGGAATCGTTGCACAAACAGTAACTTTATATATTCTATTTGCCCCCCTCCCTTCCCTCCCTCTAAATTCCTCCTCTAAAATTCGAGAAGGGATCATTACACTGATGGTTTACTTGACTGTATGACCTGAATCTACAAAACAATACAGTGCTTATTTCAGAGACAGTGTGTAGGCAATAACATATAAGAGAAATGCATTATTTCAAATAAGAATGTCTGGGGGTATTATCCCCACCAAGGCATTGGGACGATTCGTACCTGCTCGTACCACTTCAGATATTTCTTACCTTTTTCCTCTCACCAGTTCGTACACTCAGGATGTTTCTTATTTCATATCTCTTTGGAAAATTAATTTTTGCACAGATTTACAGTAGTAACGGGGCTTTTAGGTGTGGAATTTCGCATCTTTCACTCACTTCCGACAAAAATGTCAAGACCAGCATATATAAGTTTGGTATATGTGTTACTGCAGGTATCCCGACGTTTCGTCTAGCGACGTTTCATCCAGCGACGTTTCGTCTAAATGTGCAAAGTGCGACATTTCGTCTAAATTCTTATTTTTTATTTATATTTTTATATTTGTATTTTTTCATTTCAAATATTCCCCGGAGTGCGGTGAAGAGATGTGGATTCGCACATTGTTCTTCAGTTTTACTTGTCATTTATCCCACAAAAAGAAATGTTCCCCGAAGTAGCAAGGCTCTAGCCTCCCCGGAGTGCGGTGAAGATAGGTGGATTCGTGTCAAAGAAATCCCTTCTATGCCATGCGCTGTGGTTTGAAATTTTACCTCTAAATAAATCCTGTCTTTGCCATGAGATGTCAGATACACGGAGTACGACCGGTTATACCGCAGTCAATTAACCGGCAAAATCAAGAAAGTTAAGTGTCACAGAGGTACTGAACTGCTGGACTGCTTGTTAATTTCATTTATGATGGAAAGGCCTGAAGTGTGAGATTTTTGTACATTTGTAAATTAATTTCATGTGTGATGAACAAAGCTTGAATTGTGAGGTTTTTTTTGTTGTTGTTGTTCTTGTTTTTCACTCCCATGCTCGCATTAAGTACAAAATGTACAAAAATAGGGCTTTACATTTTTTTCGAAATTTAGACGAATCGTCGCGGATGCGTTACTGCATTATTCGATTTTTGCTTTTTTTTTCGGAGGTACAAAATGGCAGCCACGGAAAGGCAAAGGTATAAATCAGAACCAACAGAACTGGCAGCTATAACTTGAAATGTACGATATACATTTTTTTTCACTTTTGAGAACCCTTGTAACACAAGATCAGAACTGAAAGAGATTATTTTACGTGGCCATTTTATCGCTGTCGGTAAACTGGAGGTGCACCACTGTGGTGATGTAAACAGGAAGACAGCAACCCGCAGTAAGCTACAATGCGCATCAACATGAACATCCGGCACCGACAGTGTCACACTAATCGTTTTGGAAATCCACTATTTTGGGTTTCTTTTCTGCACCACCACAACCCCCCCCCCCCCACCCCCACCACCAACACCCCTCCCAATGTCACAAAAAGGTGAACCTGCACTTGATATCGTGAACACTGCACTTAATTCCACACAGGCGAGAACATTTCCGTCAACAGAAAGCAATCGTAACTGCTGAAAAAAATGTCTAAGCTCGAATCCACCGTGAAATTGGGGGCATTATTGACTTTCTCTTGTCGTGACCTTGCTTCTCAAAACCCGACGGATTCTACTGGACTGATTTAATTGGCACTGAACAAGTTTTTTTTTTCTTCCATCTGCACTCTTTTCCTCTTTTACTCTTTTTTCGCGTTTCAATATTCTCAGTCGCAGGACATGTATACGCTGTTTTGGTTGCGATTTCAAGTGGCGACATGTCAATTTCTAGAGGTGCACACCCTTCCCGTCACTTCTTTCAGGGCAATCCCTGCCCGCCCCCCCCCCCTCCCTCCAACTGCATTCTATTCAGAACATCAGCATTGCTACACAGAACACCAAATATTTGCACTGAACAAATGGGAACCGCTTTGACATGAACTTATCTGTCAAGGGGGGGGGGGGATGGGGTGCAGAAAAGCTCCCTCGTAAACTAAAAACGTACAATGGTACACATCGAAAAGCGACCTGGCTTTGATAAAGCTTTTTCCTGTAAGATGCATTACACACCAATAGCCTTTTTTTTCCCTATAAGATGCATTACATCCAAAAAGTTTTTTTTTCTATAAGATGCATTACATCCCAAGAGCTTCAAGCAACCATGATCATCCCTTATTGTGTTGCAAAGAATAGTATTGATTTTTTGATGACGTGAGCTTATTGATTAAGCTGCTGGTGTTGGGAAATTACGGTGTACTCATGTTGATTGCACATTCACTGCGACATAGACGGGACGCCAGGCCAAAGGCATCAGACTCGAGTTCCACACCAGTCTCAGGCCACGCATGTTTCCTTGAAATAAGATGCAGACTTTCGGAGGGGAGGAAGGGGGGGGGGGGGGGGGTCAACAAACAGACACAATCGGTTAGTTTATTTTCACATCTGTATTGTTTAAGAATTGAGTGAACACTGGTCTTTCCCCCAGGTCCTTACAACCACGACGATTCCAACTTGGTGGACTGGCTTATTCCCACCCCCCCCCCCCCCCCCCGTATAGTCGGCATAACAAGGTATCTGCGCTGAGTAAAACGATAAAACCGCACGAGTGGGTGGACTGACCCGAAAAACCCTCCCGAAGCATGTAGCACTGGTATCCCTACCCTTAAAAGAGTGTGTGAACGGTTCGCAAGGCTAAGGGACGGTTTTCGGATCAGTCCAAGTGTAGTTTTATTTTTATTTCAAGATTTTGGTAAAAATATATTCTCTTATAACTTAGATAATTTTTACACTATTCTGCGATGCTTTCTGGCGCGTAGTTAGTCGTTATGACGACGTCAAGTACACACTTTCAGTAGTCTGTAGCGTTACGTTTTCGATACCAGAAGAGTGGCGAAGACGGCTGAGCGTACGCGTACTGCCAATCACGAAATAAAAGGCCATTTCCCATCGCTCAACAAGACACTAGTCATGCTCCAGAAGACAGCGCTTCTTTTCACAACCACTCTCCATCCACTTTTCTTTTCTTTGTTTTTTTTTTTTTTTTTTTTTTTTTTTTTTTTTGCACCGTTTGTGGAAATCGAGTAACTGTTCATCTACCCACGGTAATCCGACAACGCAACCAACTGGAATATACTGCAAGCAAAATACCGTACAGGAGACAAAGCAAACAGTAAACATACTGTTATGCAAATGTAGTTGCAAATTGCGGTGTTTTCCTTTCATTTTAGCAAATAATTTGTCTACTTTCAACTTTTTTTCACAATGTAACTCTTCCCATAGAGATTAAAAGACGAGCCAAATTTTTATATGCTTATCATCTGCAAAAAAAATTAGCTGATTGCTCATCATATTTTCAAAGTGATCGCGCTCACCAGATCAGAAGAATCACCAGAGTGGCTATAAACTAGACCCCTTCGGCAATTTCTAGTTTCTTTACGTTTTTTTGTTGTTGATATGTCTGCAAAAAATTCTTTTTCACTTCGACAAAATGCCGAGCAGTGCTATCTGTATTTCGTAGCAACTGGTGAAAACGAAGGATAATGTCCAAGTTAATGCCCCCCCCCCCCCTCCCACCCACCCTCCCAACAAGCCAACGGATGAGACGTATTTAAGTAATAAACCCCTTCTCAACTGGGCCAAATACGTAGTTGTTGCTCGCTGTTAAAGCTCTCTTGTCACGAACTTGAGTGAAAGGCAAGGGCACCTACGCACCCAATCGTATTGTTTTTATGACACTCATTCCACCTCAGTAACTGTTGGCAATGCCAATAATCTGGAAAACAAGTGAGTGTTAAGGATCGCTTCATTTCTTATAATCATGGGTCATTTCTCTGTCTTATTGTTTAACATCACATAATTCCCACTTGCACACTTGTTTTGCAACTGGGTATAAGTTTGTAGGTTTTTCTGGAAGTTTCTGCCTTCCTCCCTCCTTTTTTCTTCTCTTTTTTCCGTTTTGATGGTTTCCAGAAAACTCCTCCTGCAGTTTTTCACAGAAGGAGTTGAAGTTAGGCATACGTGTGGAGGGGGAAGAGGTCTCGGTGAATCCACATTTTTTTTTATCTGAGCGATCAAGGTCAAAGTTTTTTTCACAAAATGATTTCCAGACAACTCCACCTACCGTTTCATTCAACGGAGCTACATATTCCATACACTTATAGACAATTATCGGGTCTCCGTGAAACCGCAAACCTTGACCTTTTCGGTCACGGTCACCCCAAAAAACCCGAAGGTGACCACTATCTCAAAAACGCTTAGAGATACAACGATTTTTAGCCCATTTTCGGCACTATGGGTTTAAACAACATAAGAGGAACCTTGGTGACCTTGGGCGATTTTAGGTTCAGTGTTAACCCGTTGGGCCTAAAGAACGTCATGAAGGGGTACTGCGTGACTTTGAACTTCTCGGTCATAATTTAATACAAACATTTTCTCCAGTGGTTTCTGCAAGTGGGTCATTCCGCTCTCTAATGGAATTCTGTCTAGTTCTTCACTGACATTCGGTCAAAACCGGCAATTTTACTGACCTTCGGTGACCACCAGAATTTTAGCATACATCAAGAAACAGGCAGATCAAACGGCCACTAGAGCACGAAAATGTGAGATACGGTAAAAAATAACGCCGACAATCTAATATCACCGTCGCGTTCAATAATTTTTGCAGGCGTTTGGCTTAGACGAAACAAGTTAAAAATCAATTTTCCCCGTGGCCATTTTTTTCCAGACCAGCTTCTGTCAAAAAACACGATTACTCATCATGATGATGTGAGCATTTAACACCTGAACAAACTTCAGTTAAATAAAAAAAAAACTATTTTTATGAATGTCCATGAATTTTTATTCGACAGTGTGTACTGTATACGTGCTACACTGAATAAAATTTAATAAAGTAATTGTGATTTGAGCGTCAACCTGAGAAATCAAAACAATCGCAATTATGATCATATACGACATCTTGATGTCGGGATTCCTATCCATTTCATGAAATATGTGCAAAAGAACAAACGTAAGGGCACATACACACTCACTTGTCTACGTCACTGCATCCATGCTCACCCAGTTCTAAAAAAAACGACCAGGCCAGACAGGCGTAGACTTGCGGGCATTTTAAACGATGAAAACGGAAGGCTACTTTAAGAGTGCGCTTTCAAGAAATTTTAAAGATATGACACAATATCTGTTCGATATCGAGACTTCCAAACGACCAAACTCTGCATTTAAATACGAAGTTGCACATTATAAATCTTGTCTGATTGCCATAAAAAATTTACCCCTCCAATTGCCGAATCAGAGCCATAACCGCCCCCCGCCTACAATAAATGAATCAGAATGTTTTTACCGTGTAATTTCTTCTTTAAGTTTTGTGGGCTCCGTTGGGTAAAACTTGACGCGGAAGCACAGAACAGCCGGATGTACATCTGTGAAAAAAAACAAAGCAGAAGACATTATTAGTAAATTCAGTGAAAAACTTTTCGACCTCTTAAAGTCTTAAGATTTTACCCATATCACAGCAAATCTTTCACATAAATTTAAATTAAATTCAGGTCGTAAAATTGTTTCAGAGCAATATTATTATACAGTAAAGCCTATTTCGACATGGCTTTGACTGAGGAATTACGCCGTTCCATAAAAATGACGTTATAACCGATACTTTTAAACAGCAGTACCCCATAAGTTACGTCGCTACCAGTGCTATATCGTTATAATCGATGTCGTTACAAACAGATTCTACTGTATGACTGACTGTACACTTCCCTTAGCAGACATTCATTCAAAGAACACCGAAAGCATAAAACAGAACCGGATTCAAACCGAAACTGTGATGAATGCTCAAGCCTAATTAAGGATATGTGCTCAGATGCAGACTTCTAATGACCACAATCATCTCCTCAGATATTACAACCACCTACTCAACAGTCCGAACTGACTCCACAACTGATCAATATGCGGTGATGTTTACCGCACTTAATTTCCTCCTTTGTAATAGTAAGTGAATACAGAAAACCTCTTTATAATGACACTAGTTTGAACGGCATGGCACTTATAACATCATTTTTCTCGTCTAAGTTGAGCTCTTCATTGTTCTAAAGTATAAGGTACAGCATCTCATCGATAATGGCGACATTTTTCCCGTTGCGGTCATCTCGTCACAGCGAGGTGGTCCTGTATTCTGGTGCATTGGTTTTAATTACTACCCACTTGGGTGTGTCCTGTCATTTTACAACAAAGTTGCAGCGCATGAGTCAGGAAACACCTACACACGACCCCACTTCCAACTCAACAAGTGTAGTTTATAACTGCATATACATATGTATTATATTACTAAGGGGTAAAATATGATGAGAATGATGCAATACTCACGTTTCAGCTGTTTGTAGATGGGTTTTAGAGGGTCTAGCCAATGCTACAAGAAAACAAAGAAAAAAAATAAATGCCCGGCGTACTTTTGATACCACACAAACAGTACAAGAAAAGTTATGCTCAGCACTATTTAAACCCTTCTCAGTTGAACCTAAAAATAGCTAGGATGCAAAAGAAAATAGTAAACATGTCCAAGAAAATGACCCAGCCGAGTTAACAAACAGGAAAGAGAGAAAAACTCTGAAACGAATACTGTTAGGCCAAAAATGAATATCTTTTTTTCTGAACGTAACTTTTTCATAATTTTAATACATTTAAAAAAGCAAAGTCCAGGTGGAGAAGCACCTAAGAAACTTTCGATTACAATTTTTGAAAAAATTTTGAGAGAAATTAATAGTTTGACAATTCAGTTATTTACTACCATTTATTCCAGTTTTTGTCAAACTTCAAAGTTCCGCCATTTCCGCAGTTTTTGGCGAACCGCGAAAAAATAATAATAGCCTGGTAGGCGAACCCCTGGGGATCATCCCTGCGTAACATTTAAACGATTGGAGTAAAACTGTAGGAGGAGTACTACTCCTGGAGTAGTATTTTAAAAATGGGTCAAAACGGGCATAAAAAGTGCTTCCATTTTGTCAGATTTTCGTCAATCGTAAAAAAAAAAACAGCCGGGTGGGGGACCCCCAGGGAACATTCTTGCGTAATATCAAAACGATTGGAACAAAACTGCAGGAGGAGTAGCATTTTAAAGAAAAAGTTCAACATACGCACATACATTCAAGCCCCCCTAAAGTGATAGGAGTAACCCAGTCCGACAAAGTCGGCTGGGTTAAAAACTTGCTGCAAAATTTTTTCCGTTATTTTGGCTGTACCCACATTGGTCACAAATGGCAACGTTACAACCATCTTGGACTTTGGACTAATTTAAAATTTAGTATCAATGGATCTGTACGTGCGTTCCCATTGTGACTTGCACTGGGTGCTGCTCTGGATTACCCCGGAGAAATTGAAATAACACAACATGAGCATGGTCTCTAGCAAATGCGGGAGCTAAAAAGCTGACGCTGAAACCTTACCAGCCACGACATTTGGGTGCGGAGTAAAGGTATGACTAAAAAAAACAGGACTGCAAGAATTTTCACAAGCGAGATAAAACGTAACGAGCTACCCAAAAAAACCTTTAATAAAAAAAAGGGCTGCGCTGCGATACAGGTTATGATCTTTAAATCAACCCCCAGTAATTCGTCTTACGTAAATTTTCCACTGACATTAAAGCCCTATTTTGTTTAAAATTTAAGTCCAATTTTACGTCGCTTACATGTACTCGTGAATAATTCGATCAATTTTGGCCCGTTCAAAGTGAAACGAATCAAGAAGCATCTACTGTATACCGTTTCAACCGCATGAAGAGAACAAGTCAAAGAATACCGCCTCCGGAGAACTCACATCCGCGTATTCCTTTTACAAACACAGAGACCCTGGAAATGTTCTTTTAGTAAGCGGATACAAATTACTTGCAGTATATTTAATACGCATGAGCCAACAATCTCATTTGCCGCCTCGCAAAACGCCAATAGGGCCAGACACGTTTGTGCAATCAAACTCAAGGAGAGACATTTTGCTTTTTAAACATGAAACGATTTTATCCGGAGTGATAAGGTATGGCGTGTTACAAATTAGAACTCCTCGTTCTTGTGTAAGTCACAGATAGTACACCTGTGTATGCACGGAAACTACTCAGATAAGGCGGTCTAAGGCAGGGTCAAGCCTTCTCTAACGGGACCCAGTCATTTACTCACCAGCTTCATTTGCTCATGACCAAAATTTCATTCCGTATAACAAATTTTCTGAACTCAACTCCAATTTTTGTATCTTAAAAGAACAACCGCTGCTCAGTTTTAAGACAAAACATGCAAATGATTACTATTTTACATAACAAATACACCCCACTGATGAATTTACACAATTCAGATAATTGAATTAGGATCTTTTTGTGCAACTTTTTGTCTTTCTTACGCTGAGAGGCTATTATAATTGTTAGGAAATAATTAAGTTTTGAAAATTGTTGTGAAAAAATATTGTGAAATAAATGTTTTCGGAGAAATTAATTTTTATAAATGACAAAAATTAAGAGTAAAAAAATTAGGTGGTGAGCAAACGACCAAGACCCTTCCGTAACAACCTGATCAAAATTCTGAACTTTCATTGTCTTTTATTTTTATGGCGATTCAACGTCGACAAGGACCGGTATTGTAAATGAATCAGGTTGACCCAAGGATAGTAGCTCAGTGGGACAAATTTACGCAGTCCTCGAGCACCGAAATGAGTTTGTTAATGCGCCCAAGCCAACACGCCTTGATCGAGTGTTAAAATACTTAAGTAGAGATAGTATGTGAATCGACAGGGACATATTCGGCGGAGGACTTAAAAGAAAGAAGCTGTGAGGAACCATTTACTCAAAACAAAGACCGCAAACCTCTAGTTGATTATCTTTGCCCAAATTATAGTTACTTTGTTGAGCACTGTTTAAAATTGGTAATCTGTAATACACACTTAATTTGTGTCAGTTGAAAAATAGGATTTTATCAGATTTCAGAAACTACCTATACTCAAAATATTTTAATTATCAATCAAGAAATGTAATCTTGTGCGTGTTAACAAAAAAAAAAAGTTTTGACAGGCAGAGAGACGGACGGACAGACCCGAAACTAGTCCCATCCTCCGCAGGGGAGTAAAAATTGAAAATCCCTGCAGACAGTGATATCAAACCACATACACTTCACAGACCTTTAGAATTTTCACCACGAAAAAGATACCACAGCTTACCCTTTGCTTGTCCGAGTCAACAAACCGCAGACCAAAGTAATCCTTTTCCTCCAAGTCCAATTTCCTGCATACGTCATCTATGAGCCACTGTCCCTTTGTTTCTTTCTGCAAAAAGATATTAAAAGGGAAAGATTACTTACTTGGCCTAAGTTCTTTTTTTTTTTTTTTTTTTTGAAACTGGGCAAAATGTTCTGTTCGTGAATTTCTGTATAAAAGGAGGAAATTGAAGGTTGCTCCATAAAATAAAGCGCACGCTAACCGAAGTTGGACTGTATACCTTGTCAAAACCGAATCACGTCACTGTAGCCAGAGGAGAAAACCCGCGAGATAGCCGAAGATGTTTCAAAGGAGATTCGGCTGAAAACAGAACAACCGGGCAACCCATCCCTTTTCCATTCCCCTTACCACAATTCTTGTACTGGTCCATATTTTAAATGCGTTATTCCGACCCTGAATGTGTGGTGTCACTTAACTGCATACTTTTTGCCTTCACCATCGCTGACTTTCTAGTACCTATTTTTAATTCGGAAGTTTTAACCCTCCAACCCCCACCATTAGACGAATTCGCTAATGATAAGAAAGCCAATTTTGTCTACATTTCATAAAATAAATAAAACACGACCAAAAGAAATGAACACCAAAGCAAGCAAGGCATGTGGACAATGCCGAATAATTTGCAACCAACGCCGGTAAACTCGCGAAACAACCTGTATTCATAAAGATAGGCCGCGCAGTTTGCCGCACCTTAACTTGATTTCAATAGAAAAGTCTTCACTTACAATGTGGTCAGCCAATTATTACTTCTTTTGTTCTTTTATCCGTTCATAAGTAATCAATTTTTTTCTACTCGTTGACAGATATGTTAAATTTGTAAAGTCAAACTGTTTGGAAGTGAAAGCTCTCTACTATGAATGCGTCACAAAGTAATGCACGATATGTGCTATTCCCGTTGCAACTAAGAAATCCCAAGTCGTGAAGGATGGATTTACAAGATTTTGCACACAAACTATAAACTCGTGTGCACAAACCGTATGGGGTGCTTCAGAGACAAAGGATATGAAATGGCCACTTAAAACTCTGGCAACACACAAATATACCTGCTCATCATGACCTCGAAGAACATCAGGTACTGAAACAACGCTTCGACTAACCTAAGACAACCGCCGACGTGACTTCATTTTCTATGCTTGCCCAGACAGCTGCAGTTTAGAGACTAGAACCTCACTTCGCTAGCGAAATGTTAAACACTTGACAAAAATTAAAACGCAAAAATACTTCCTTCAATGGGTTATTTCTTGAATAATATATCGCAAACAACACAGCTTGAATACGTCTTATAAGCCGAGTAGTGTTTGGTGTCTGTTGACTTAAGGTTTTATTGACTGATCTAGCATACGCCGTGATATCTATTTACGCAGTATGAGCTCGCACAAAGCTCACTGAGCAACTGTGTGTGATGTGAGTTAAATGCTACGCATGTACTTGCAAAAAATACACTCTTTTCACATGGCGTTTTAACAAAGAAAACGAAATCAAAGACGAAAATAAAAAGTGACATGCACAGGTTCAGATCAAGCTCTTCATAAGTCCCAAGTTTCACGGTCGTAGGGCCCATAGTGTCAGAGAAGAAGAAGACACAAAAAAATCGGAAAAAGTGTCAAGAAGAAAAAAAAAAGGACGAATTTTGCTCGCACAAATTCATATAACCCTTGCAAGCCAAAGGCTTGTCAAGTGTTAATTACATTTTATTTATTTTCCACACCAGAGATAAGTGTCACATGGGCTTTGCGAATATGCGTCAAACCACGGCACGGAGTTTTTGTAATACCAAACAAATACTCGATCGTACGCTATGCAGCGGTGAAAGAAGCAAACAAAGTCCCAAGTGCCGTAACAGCTCTCTTTGAACAGACTCCGTTAAATATCTAGTGAGTTATTCCACAGCCAAATGAACGGAGTTTCAAATAAAGAGCCGTCCATAGACAAACAGGCATCAGTCTCTACTTCGGGTGTGACGACTCGCCCCAACCTCAGTTCGGTATGTTTCGGTGTGCTTTAGCATAAGAAAATTAGTTGAGATTAAATTTACAGATTGATATTCAGTTGATATGGGTCACATGCAATGTTTAAAATAATAGAATAATAACATCACTTTTTTTTGGAAAATGAGAGGTCCTCCCGTTTCAATCCGTTTTCTTTTTACTTGCATTTGATTGTACGATTGTGTGTGTTATTTTGTCATCTTCTGATCTCACTTCACTAAATTTAGCTCTATCATTGGCCGCAGTCTTAATAACGACATTTGTAGTTAAACGGCAGTTAAGACACAGGAAGTATCTGGTAAAAGCACAGATAAGTTGCATATACAGTATTCTTCCATAATATTTCACAGTAGTTATGTCGAAATGCCAAACCCTTTCGGAAAAATTTTAGGTGCGAATCAGCTTATTTCGATCACGATTTCCCCCTATCTCACACCATACCGGTTTCTTTTCAGGGTGGCAGTTTTCATTCATTTTACATAGCTTAGTCTCTTACTGCAGAGAAACTATTTTTAGACTATAAATAGTTCCCTTACGATGAAAGTGTATGTTAGGGACCCACATAAAGTGACGGTTCCCCCTCGATGGAAGAGATGAAATTGAACAGTAGAAACAAACTGGTTAGAATTAAAAAGTCCTGCTATCATATGAAAACAGTATTTCTATTGCGGTTTTAGGTGTTGGATGAAACGCCATTATTAACTGATTACAGGCATATGGCATATGCTCCCACCCCTACCTCTCCACTAGACAAAATGGTCCCGCCACGGGGTGGCACTTGGGCACGACTGCGATGACGGAACGGATGTCTACAGTAGACCCAGCTGGTGAAATAAAAGAAATTTAACAATTTGTATTGTCTTCTCTCTCGTATCATCCAGGGGTCGCTCTCTGGCTCGTCGGAATTGACGGAAAATTTCGGGTGGGGAAATCTGTGATATTTTCGGTTCAAAATAGACGGGGAAAAACTGGCTCCAAGAAGCGGTGCGCTAAAAAAAACGTTTTCAGGCACCGCTCTGACAGAGAGATGTACGATGTTATACAAGTCTGAGCTACTCGGAGCTAGGGAAAAACGGCCTCTAAATGAAAATATGCTGGAGTAAGGAAGACATCGGCTTTGGCGTCAGCTGACACACTAGAATTTTCAATTAATTTTGACCTCCTGTTTAACTGCTTCCCGTTTCCTTCTAGAGACACCTTGATCGTACTAGATGCTGCTCACCTGGAAAGTCACGGACAACGGTTCTGAATCGTCCAAAAATCGGACCGTACAGGAGTGGTGTATATCTTCGTAACTTTTGTTTTTCTTCTGGCTAAGTGTTCTTTTGAGCATTTTTGCGTAAATGTTACAAGGGTGCTCTTCTAGAACGTGTCTAAAAATATTATTTCTCGACAAGATTTCGAGTAAATCACATCTCTTTCGAAACGTTTCTGCAGCTGTCACAAAATAACATGTCAAAGATTTTGCTTCTTCAACGAGGTTATGTTTTATCCCGCTTTAGCTACAAATCCTGAACGACATGCAGTTTGAGCATCTTTTGCTCAATCCTGATATCAATGAGCCGATAACATGCAAATGCTTAAACACAAAAAACGTAGGTTTTGTTTTGATTAAAAAAAGCAACACAACACATTTCACCGGAAATGTGTGACATCTTCTATCCCGCGAAAGATTTTTTAACTGCGCTGGTACCGCAGTGTTTTCCTATAAAACGGAGGACTCATATACAACTTGCTTTGATACTGAAATTAATCAGCTGTTTCACATGCTTTCAAATCATCCACAATATCAGAACTGAGGATGTTAGTCAGACCACAGTTGTAATACTTTTTGCTTTTGAAATTGCATATTGGGCCGCGAGGATTGTGATGAGGACAGGATATAGAGAAATATCACCCCTGTGCTTCACGAGTTGCACTGGTTAAAGGTACCTGAAAGGATACATTTCAAAATGTCATTTTAGCATTCAAGTGCATTCACGGATTGGCTCCTGAATACCTTTATACAAGTGTGTAAACCGTCTCGTCAGCTTCACTCTTGTGGATCCATCCTACTCGTTCAACCTCGTTTCAATCGTAAAGGCAGTGGATATAGATGTTTTTTGTGTCCCCTCTTGAGTCTGGAGCTCTCTGCCAATACCTTTGTGAAATTCTAATGGAATACTGGATTTTCGCAAGAAACTTAAATCGCATCTCTTTTATATTTCGTTCTCGTCGGATAACTTATCACTGTGGTCTCATTTTAGTGTTATTCAAGTCTCTGTATATTACGGATAAGTATTAACTAAATATCTAGTCAGCTATGTGAGATTACTTTTTATCTCAAAAACAGGGATACCTTTATGTTGTTATGTAATTGTGAAGCGCTTGGATAGTTATGGAACTTACAGCGCGCTATACAAATAACATTGAACGTCATATTCAAATTAAATACCAATTTATACAGTTCGTCATTTTACAAAATGGCGGCGCACTGGTATTGTTTTCATTCTGAATTCAATATCCTCTAGTAATGCAATAAATAATTGTCTTACATTAATATTTGGTCAAATTGCCCTTCATTTCTATTACTTCCTGTGCCGGAGCAGCACATATTTTGCTGCAAGTACTGCTTCTTGCAGCATACCATTAGAAATGTACTGCAAGAACCCTTTAAAACATACCACTGATAACTTCATTCACGTCTACAGAGCCAATTGCACCAATGAAACCGGTTCATAGCATTTGGAGACTAGTCAACAGGAACAATAGATATGTCAGTTCGACTTGCCCCAGATTATTAAAATCTTTAGACATATTCTTCCATGAATTTGAATTGTAACCACAACACCATTTTTGCAACATGGTGTGCATAAATTCATGCCTCTTTCCATTTACTGAGTGAATAATTAGGCCATGAAATGAGTACGAAGGATACGGGCACAGAAGCACTTACACAAAGAGAATTATTGTATAGTATGCACAATATGACACCAGCAATTAATTGTTGAAAGTATAATCCAAAATGATATGATACATTCCAAAGAAGTTGAAAATTTACTTACTTACTAACTTAAGCCCATCGCGCCCCCACCCCACCAACGGTTTCGGATCTGTTTTTAAGCGACCTATTTCCTTCTCTGTGTTTACGCTGACGCCGCGACTTCACAATCTTATTGAATGACTTCTTTTTTCCTGGGGATTCCATGTGAGTGCCTGCATTCTGCTATTGTCTTCTGGCTTCCCACAGATTATATCCTATGTCTGCATTCTTTAGATATCGTCCTATATTGGGAGCTTTTTCTTCCTTTTTCTGCATTGACTGCTGAATATGCGAACTCTTCAGTGTTGTCCTGCATCTTATGAAAAGCGTTAACTTATATTTCTCATTCATGTGTATTTGTTTTCGGTTACTAGTATATACAAGACATGGCCACAAACAACCTTGTCTTGTCCATATATGTACTTCAAAGCTGCCTGTGGGTTGCCTATTATATACGCATTGTAGTTTATAAATAGCTTCCTGAGAGCATCTCTGTCACCGCTTTTAAATGCTTTTGTGTAGTTGACAGAGCTGATTAACAGCGAACTATTTTATTGTATAGACTGCTCTACTAAGATACCCAATATCACAATTTGGTCCCCTTGTGGTTTGCTCAATTACTGAGGTTACAAGGTGTTCTATCTTCTAGTTTTTTATATTGCTTCCATTCCTCAAATATTAATTTAAAGTGGGAAAAGCATTTCCACTGTAGTGCCAATTTTTTTATTTCATCAGACAAACTAAAATCTGTACCGTAGCCTTGCCGTCTTCAACTGGTATACTGCTTTCTGGATTATTTTCTTGTCGGCTTGAAATGGCTTGCAGGTATATAATGTCGGAATATGATGAGTATATAACTATCAGGGCAGCTCTGTTTGGTAGTTCTTGAAAAAAATCACAGCCTATTTTATCTTTTTTGTTATGTTTCTGGGATGTTTTTTTCTTTCCTGACCCTGGAGTGGTGGAGTGTACATGTCCGCCAATTTCGTAGAGTTTTTGGGTTTTACCACTGTTTACTGTCTGATGTGTCTTCAATAAACTTTCACTGCTCAATATTTCAAATTTTTTGTTATCTTGTATTCTTTCGATGCTGTTGCTTTTGTCGTTCTAGTACGACAGATATTTAATAAGGACTTTTATTCGTTATTTCGTGGATTGTGCAAATGGTCTGCTCTATAACGTCCTCTTTTGAACGTATTTTTGTAGCTAACCTATAGTTATTTTGCAAGTTGTTAACAATACTTCTTTCTTTTGACCATTTGTCTTGCAGATCTATCTTTTATCCTGTAGCTGTTGTAGCATCTTTTTTTATTTTGATGTTTTTGTCTGTTCGTCCGCCCTGCGCGCATTTTTTTGTGAATACGACTCTGGCAAAACCTGCCATTGCATTTTGATGAAACTGCAAGTATTCATGTAGATGATCCTGTGGCATGATTCGGTTTGGTCACCACGTGCGGCCATTCAAGTTCACAACGGGCTTGCCTTCGACACTATCATAGCTGTGTTTGTGAACAGATTTTAGTGGAACCTGGTGTAGTTTGTGGATAAGCTCTCAATTTATTAGACACGACTCTGCTAAAGTTTGTAAATAGATTTTGATGAAACGCATGAGCATGTTCATATTAATATCTTCCGAGTTGGTTAGATCTTGGTGCCCTTGAGTGGTCATTGAAAGCAATCACAACGCTTTGAATTTTTACCTACCACAGGGCTTGTTCTTACGCGTCTTGTGAACACGACTTCGTCACATCGAAAAGATCGTAAAGAAACTCGATGTCAGTGTTCACAAGGATAATCTCTCTTGCTGATAAGGCTTCGAGTTCGACTTTCATCGTTGTCATAAGTGTGGATTTTATCGATTCCACCATTAAATCAGAACGGATTAAAGTGTAAATCCAGAACTCTCAGGAGGATGGTTCTCATATCTGGGTTGGCTCGGCATGCTCGACGGAAAATATTCCATTTTTTTCGCCCTGAAAAATCTTTCAAACAAATTAGAACCAGATTGGTCTTAGTTTCTTTGGACGTGCGGTTGTTTCGGGAGCGATCTTTCGATTTTATCTGCCACGTGCTGCTCTCCTCAATCATATTCCAAACAAAATACAACTATGCACACTAGCAGCAGCCTGTTTAAGAACCAATTAGCAACAAATAATTTTTTTCCATGTATTGCAAAAAGGATGTTGAGCGACAAGAAAAATATGTTTGAATTTGAACGGTGAGATAACTTTTACGTAGAAAAAGGAAAACATATTCATAAAAATTGGTAACAACAATGTTGATGGCATTGTGTCTAGCCATATAAGCGAAGACATTACAAAGGGGAAACGAGAAACCTATAAATTTTGAGAAAATTTCTTTTGGTTGAAGGCCTCAGGGGCCACATTGCTACCAAGAACAATAAGACTGGATCTGTGGGAAGAACAACATTGTTTGTGGTTCTATTAAAGTTATGTTTTTGCAAACAATTGAGTAGTGTTTGCCGAACCAATAACAAAAATGCTAAAATCTACAGCTAAAGATATGCCTGAAAGCAAAAAGAATGTCCAGGGACATGTGACCAGCCGAGATCTAGTAAATCACCTATAAATAAGCTTGCATGGTCGCCAAAAAGTGGTTATTATATTGCTAAACCCAGTTGATTAACATTTGCACAAGTTTATAAAGGAATCTGGTCAAATTGTGGGAGGAAAAGCGTTTTGATAACTTTCAACTAAATATTTTAAATGCTTCCCATTTAACCAGTTTCAGTTGGATCGCCAGAAAAGTAACTTTTTAAAAGAGGATTGCCTAGTAAAAAGTTTTGAAAAATTTGAAGACAATCCGATCAAAATCGTGGAATAAGTGCTTTTAAAGTTTGTCAAAGAAAAATGCCCTCCTCTCCTCCCCATTTGGCTAATTTTTGGTGGATCACCAGAAACGTAACTTTTCAACAGATGTCAGGCTAGTGAACATGTATGCAATATTTGAGGGCACTCCGAGTAAAAATACGGACGAAAACAAGTGGGTCCAGGAAGAAAGTCCTAGGTTACGGAAAGCGGTAAGATCCATTCCAGCTTGCATGAGCAAGATCTTTTCTTAAAAAAATTGGGTTTCAAAAGACGAAATTGCAAAGAGCTGAGTAGATAATTAATTTAGTAACGGACCCGAACATAGATCGATAAATACATAAAAGATTTGTTTCCGAAAAATGGGAAACAGATGTTGTATATATCTTGTAGACTATGAGATACCACCCAACAACGTATCGAAATTGTATCTACACACGTGTATTGTTGGTCGAACATAACAATTATTGCAACAGTGTGCATTTTTTGTTTAGCTGTCGTTGATGCCTGGTTCCGAATTCGAAGCCATTGCGCATGTTTATTCAATCTAGATTGATGCACAGTTCTTATTTTCGACCAGTGCGCATATTTATTTAACTTGCGTTAATGCGCACTTCTCATTTGGGACCAGTGCGTATGTTTAGTCAACATGCGTTGATGATCGGTTCGCATGTCGAACCTACGGGCATGTTTATTTAACTTGTGTCGATGCGCGGCTTGCATTTCGAACCAGTACGCATATTTAGTAACTTGGGTTGATACGCGGTTCGCATTTCGGGCCAGTGTGCATGTTCGTCCAACTTGTGTTGATGTTGGGCGCTTATTTTGGACTACTGCGCTTGTTTATCTAATTTGCGTTGATGTGGGGTATTCGATTTGGACCAGTGCGCTTCGTTATTTTACTTGCCTTCATGCGAAGTTGGCATTTTGGACCAGAGCGCAAGTTAACTTGTGGCGATGCGCAGTTCGGATTTCGAACCAGTGCGCATGTTTATTTAACTTGTGTAGATGCGCGGTTCCACTTCATAGCAGTGCGCATGTTTATTCAACTTCCACTGAAGAGCGGTTAGCAGTTCGGACCATTACGGATGTTTACTGAACTTCCATTGATAAGCGGTTCACATTTTGAACCTGTGCGCATGTTCATTTAGCTTTCGTTGATGTGCGTAGGTTCACATAATCGGACCACTGAGCATGTTTATTCAATTTACGTTTACGCGTGTTTATTATTTTAGACCATTGCGCATGTTTATTTAACTTGCGTCGATGTGCGGTTGGCATATCGAACCAGTGCGCATGTTAATTTAACCAGTGTCGAATCGCAGTTCGCATTTCGAACCAGTGCGAATGTTTATTTAACTTGCGTTGATGTTGGGTGTTTATTTTGGACTGTGTGCATGTTTATCCAACTTGCGCGGTTGGCATTTCGGACCAGAGCGCAGGTTAACTTAACTTTCGTCGATGTGCGGTTCGCATTTCGGACCTGTGTGAGTGTTTGCTTAACGTACGTTGATGTACAGCTAACATTTGCGCATATTTATTTAACATGCGTCGTAGCGCCGTTCGCATTTCGAACCAATGTGCATTTTTATTCAGCTTGTGCTGACGGGGGTTTCCTATTTTAGACCAGTGCGCATGTTTATTTAATTTGCGTCGATGCGCAGTTCGCATTTCGAAACCGAAGCACATGTTTATTTGACTTCCGTTGATGGACAGTTCGCATTTTGGACTAGTGTGCATGTTGATTTAACCTGTGTCGATGCGCGATTCGCATTTAGGACAATTGGGTATGTTTCTTTAGGTTGAGTTGATACGCAGTTCGCATTTCGGGCAAGTGCCCATGTTTACTTAACTTACATTGATGCGCGGTTGGCATTTCGGACCACAGCGCAGGATAACTTAACTTGCTTCGATGGGCGGTTCGGATTTCGAACGAGTCCGCGTGCTCATTTAACTTGCGCTCATGCGCGGTTGACATTTCAAACCAGTGCGCATGTTTATTCAGCTTCCTTTGATACTTAGTTCGCATTTAGAACCGGTGCGCATGTTTATTTAACCTGCGTTGATGTACGGCTCCCATTTCGGACCAGTGCGCATTTTTATTTAGCTTGCGTTTATGTCGGGTGCTTATTTTGACCAGTTGGCATGTTCATTTAACTTGCGTTGATGCGCGGTTGGATTTCGGACCAGTGTGCAGGTTAACTTGCGTAGATGCGCAGTTTGCATTTCGGACCAGTGCGAATGTTTGCTAGGCATGCATTGATGCGCGGTTTCCTTTTCGGACAAATGCGCATATTTATTTAACTTGCGTCGAAGCGCCGTTCGCATTTCGAACCAGTGCGCATGTTTATTTAACTTGTGTCGATGCGTGGTTTGCACTTTTAACCAGTGGGCATGTTTATTCAACTTTTGTTGAGGAGCGGTTAGCAGTTCGGACCAGTGCGGAGGTTCGGTCCAGTGCACATGTTTATTCAACTTCCGTTGATATGCGGTTCGCATATTGCATTAGAGCGCACGTTTATTTAACTTACTTTGATGCGCGGTTGCATTTCGAACCAGTGCACATGTTTATGTAACCTGAGTAGATTCGCGGTTGGCATCTGCGACCAGTGCGCATGTTTATTTAACTTACATCGATGCGCGGTTCGCATTTCGGACCAGTGCGAAGGTTTACTTAACGTGTGCTGATGAAGTGCGCATATTTATTTAACTTCCGTCGATGCGTGGTTTGCATTTCGGCCAGTGCGCATGTTTATTCAACCTCCGTTGATGAACGGTTTTCATTTCAGACCAGTGCCCAAGTTTCGGTCCACTGCGAATGTTTATTCTGCTTGCATTGATGTTCGGTTCACATTTCAGAGCACTGCACATGTTTATTTAACTTGTCTTGACTCGCGTTTCTTATTTTAGACCAGTGCGCATGTTTCTTAACTTGCGTTAATGCGCGATTCACATTTCGGACCACAATGCATGTTTATTTAACTTGCGTTGACGTTGGGTGCTTATTTTGGATCAGTGCGCATGTTTATCTAACTTAGGATGATGTTTATTCAACTTCCGGTGATGAGCGGTATGCATTTTGGACTAGTGCGCATGTTGAATTAACTTGTTTCGATGCGCGGTTCGCATTTCTTACCACCGCGCACGTTTACTCAACTTGCGTTGATGCGCGGTTCGCATTTCGGACAAGTGCGCATGTCTACTTAACTTACGATTATTATTTCAGACCAGTGTTCATGTTTATGGAACCTGATGTGCAGTGCTCATTTTGGACCAGTAGGCAGGTTTTATTAGGTTGAGTTGATGCGCGGTTCGCATTTCGGGCAAGTGCGCATGTTTACTTAACAAACGCTGATGCGCGGTTCGCATTTCGAACCAGTGCGCATATTAATTTAATTTGCGTTGATGCGCGGTTTGCATTTCGGAGCAGAGCGCATGTCTACTCAAATTTCGTCGATGAGTGGTTCTTTTTTCGTATGCCCGACCCACATAGGGATGCCTCATATGAAAAATAAATGAAATCGGATAAAATCTGTTAAAATATAACTAACGGATAAAAATTAACTAAACCAACTAGCTAAGTAAAGGACCCCGTCTACATACCGACAGGTATACCCCAGTTTACGGAAGCTGAGCGAAAAATGGCCCCGTCCGATCGAAATTGTGAGAAAAGGAGCATTTTGAAAATTGAAAGGGAGTAAATTACAAGAATGTGCAGGGACATTGTGACCAGCCGAGATCTAGTGAATCTATGAATAACCTTGTCTGGTTGCCAAAAGTGGTGGTCACATTGTACAGGTTTGTCCAAGGACAAAGTCCCAGCTTACGAAAAGCGATAAGACCAATTCCAGCGTGCATGAACAAGGAAATTTCCCTGACAAATTGGGCTTTAAAAGACAAGATGGCAAAGAGCTAGCTAAATATATAATTTTAGCAACTGACCCGAACATAGACCGATAAATACATGCAAAGATTTGTTTCCCAGAAATATGGGAAACAGATAGTGTGTATCTCTGGTAGACTAGGTAGTCTACCAGAGATACCTTCGAACAACGTGTCGAAATTGTATCCACACACGAGTACTGTCGGACAAACATAATTTTTTATTTCAAGCAGCAGAAACGACCAGTGAACGGTGATATGGCCAAACACATATGCCTTTTGAAAAGAAGAAAACGCCGCGTCTAAAACATCATTAATTAAGTTTTAATGTTTTGGTATGTATTATTTTGCGGGATTTGCATTTCGGACCAGTGAACATGTTTATTTAACTTGCATTGATGTGCGGTTTGCATTTCGGACCAATGCGCATGTTTATTTAGCTTGCGTTGCTGTGCGGTTCGCAAAGCGAACCGGTGCTCATTTTTATTTTATATGCATTGTTGCGCATATTTGCTTAACTTGCGTTGATGTGCGGCTCGCATTTCAGACCAGTGAGGCTGTTTATTCAACTTCCGTTGATGAGTCGTTCACATTTCGGACCAGTGCGCATCTTTGTTTACCTTGTGTTGACGCGCGTTTGACTTTTCAGACCAGTGCGCATGTTTATTTAATTTGCATTGATGCGCGGTTCTTATTTTAGACAAGTGCGCAGGTTTATTTGTGCGCGGGTTTTACTTGCGTCGATGCGCGGTTCGCATTTCGGACCAATGCGGAAGTATATTTAACTTCCGTTGATGAGCGGACCAGTGCGCATATTTATTTAGCTTGCGTTGATACGATGATCAAATTTCGGACCACTGCGCATGTTTACTTAGCTGGCGTTGGTCAGCGTTTCTTATTTTAGATCAGTGCGCATCTTTATTTAACTTGCCCCGATGCGCGGTTCTCATTTCGGACCAGTGCGCATTTTTATTTAACTTGCGTTGATGCGGGGTTTTTATTTTGGACCAATGTGCATGTTTACTTAACTTGATGAGAGGCTCGCATTTCGGACTAGTGCGCATGTTTTGTTTAGCTTGTTTTGGTGCGCGTTTGACTTTTCGGACCAGTGCGCATCAGAAACATTTTCCGAATACATGCCAATAAATTTTAAAAAATGCCCCCTATTTGGCCAATTTTTGGCGGATCGCCAGAAACATTCAGATTTTAAGAGAGCCCTACAAAACATTCGCACGTAAAGGAAATCTGATTAAAATCGTTCGAGAAGCAGCATTTTGAAAATTGGCAAACCGAAAAATTATAATGCCCCCATTTAACCAATTTTTGGTGGATCGCCGAAACGAGTAAATTTTCAAGAGAGGTTTACCTAGACAACAATTGTACCAAATTGGAAAGGAATCCGATCAAAATTGTGGGAGAAGAATCATTTCGAATATTAGACATCAACAAATTAAAAAATGGCCCCCATTTGGCCAATTTTTGGCGGATGGCTAAAAATGTATATTTCCAAAGGAGGACTATGTTAAGAACATTCGTACAAAACATGAAGAAAATCTTATTTTGAAAATTGGCAACCATAGAATTACAAATGCATCCCTCCCCCTACTCAGCCAATTTTTAACCGATCGCCAAAAAAGTAAATTTTCAAGAGAAAACTATCTAGAGAACAAATGTTCAAAATTGGAAAGGAATCTAATCAAAACTGTGGGAGCCTTTTCAAAAAAAGACCCAATAAAATTAAAAAATGTCCCCGATATAGCCAATTTTTGGCGAATCGCCAAAAAAAGTAATTTTTCAAGAGACACCAGCCTAGAAAACAATTGTTCAAAATTTGAAAGGAATCCGATGACAAGTGTGGGAGAATTAGCATTTTGAAAATAAGAACACCTAAAAATTTAAAAAAATGCGTCCCATTTGGCCAATTTATGGCTGATCGACACAGACCCACATAAAGAACATTCGTACAAAATTTAAAGAAAATCTGATCAAAATTGTGTGAAAAGAAGCATTTTGAAAATTGGCAACCATAAAATTATAAATGCCCCTGTTTTAGCCAATTTTTGGCTGATCGCAAAAAAGCAATCTTACGAGAGATGTCTAGCTAAAGAACATTCGTACGTAAGAAAATCTGATCAAAGTTGTGTGAAAAGAAGCATTTTCAAATTGGCAACCATAAAATTATAAATGCCCCTGATTTAGCCAATTTTTGGCTGATCGCAAAAAAAGCAATCTTACAAGAGATATCTACCTAAAGAACATTCGTACATAAGAAAATTTGATTAAAATTGTGTGAAAAGAAGCATTTTGAAAATTGGCAACCATGAAATTACAAATACCTCCCATTTGGCCAATTTTTCGCGGATCGCCAAAATGAATAATTTTTAAGAGAGGTCTACCTAGAGAACAATCGTGTAAAATTGGAAAGGAATCCAATGAAAATTGTGGAAGAAGAAGCATTTTGAAAATTATACATCAAAAAGCTAAAAATGCCTTTATTTAGCCACTTTTTGGCTGATTGCCAAAAAAGAAAATTTTCAAGGGAGAACTATGTTAAGAACATTCGTACGAAATTTGAAGAAAATCTGATCAAAATTGTGTGAAAAGAAGCATTTTGAAAATTGGTAACCATAAAATTATAAATGCCTCCTATCTGGTCAATTTTTGGTGGATTGCTAAAAAAGCAATACTGCAAGAGAGGCCTACATAAAGAACAATCGTACAAAATTTAAAGAAAATCTAATCAAAATTGTGTGAAAAGAAGCACTTTGAATATTGGCAACCATAAAAATACAAATGCCTCCTATCTGGCCAATTTTTGGCGGATTGAAAAAAGAGTAATTTTCAAGAGAGGCTTACCTAGAGAACAATCATACAAAATTTGAAAGGAATCTGATGAAAATTGTTGGAGAAGAAGAATTTTGAATATTAGACATCAGGAAGTTTAGAAAATGCTCCAGTTTAGCCAATTTATGGCGGATCGCTCAAAAAGTAAATTTTCAAGGAAGGACTATGTTAAAAAATGGCATTTGGTCAATGTTTGGCTGATCGCCAAAAACAGAAACACCGCGAGAGAGACCCACATAAAGAACATTCGCACAAAATTTGAAGAAAATCTGATCAAAATTGTTCGAGAAGAATCATTTTGAAAATTGGCAACAAAAATTTTTAAATGCTCCCTATCTGGCCAATTTTCGCCAAACATATTTCTCAAGAGAGGCCTGTCTAGAGAAAAACTGTTCAAAATTGGAAAGGAGTTCAATAAAAATTGTGGAAGAAGCATTTTAAAAATCAAACACCAAAAAATTAAGAAATACCTAATACTTGGCCTATTTTTTGCTGATCGCCAAAATGAGTAAATTTTAAAAAGAGGCCTACCTAGGGAATATTCGTAAAAAAAAGTTGAAGAAAATCAGATCAAAATTTTGGGTGAACAAGCATTTTGAAAACTGGTAACCGAAAAATTTTAAATGCCCCCTATTTAGCCAATTTTTAGCGGATCGCCAAAAAAATTTTAAAGAGAAGCGTACCTAGAGAACATTTGTGTAAAATTTGAGAGGAATTAGCTCAAAACTGAAGGTGAAGAAGCATTTTAAGTAAAAGTTTACACCCGTACATGCATACGACGGATGCTCCACTATTGATGTGATAAGATCAAGCTTGACATAGCCGGTCCGCCCCCCTCACCTTTGTAATTTTTGGCGGACCTCCAAAAAAGTAATATTTTAAGAGAGGCCTACCCGATGAACATTCGTACAAAATTTAAAGAAAAGGAACTTTTCAAGAGAAGTCTACCTAGAGAACAAACGTGCTAAATTAGAAAAGAACTCAATCAAACTTATGACAGAAAAAACATTGTAACAATTTCACGGCTCGAAATTAACAAGGATGTCCAAGGACATGACCCAGCAGAGTTACCAAACAAGGATAGAGAGAAAAACTCTGAAACGAATACTGTTAGGCCAAAAATGAAGAACTTTGTTTCTGAACGCAACTTTTCATAATTTTATTACACAAAAACGAGTTTTCCCGGGTGAAATCTAAAAAAACCAAAAACTAAAAAAAAACAACAAACAAAAAAAACCAAAAAAACAAGCACGTCCAGGAACATTAACTGCCCACGTTTACGCGTACTATTGAAAAGATTCATTAAAAAAACACATAAAAAAGAAGTAGATTGGGTTAAAACCACTTTAAGAACTATGCAAAACGCATGTAATTCGAATTTGGAAGCTGTTGGAGAGATTGGGTTTACCGATTTACGTATTTACCGAGGTCTACACAATTTTACAAATTTTTAAAATTCCATCGTTTCGGCATTGTTTTGTCAGTTGCAAAAAAGCAAAGTCCAGGAGGAGAAGCGACTATGAAACTTTCGATTAAAATTTTATAACTATTTGAAAAAGACTGAGAGAAATGAATAGTTTTACAATTCAGTTATTTACTACAATTTATTCCAGTTTTTGCCAATCTTCAAAGTTCCGCCATTTCGGCAGTTTTTGGCAAACCGCAAAAAAAATAATAAGAATAGCCTGGTAGGCCGACCCATGGGAAACATTCCTGTGAAGCATCTAAACGATTGGAGTAAAACTGTAGGAGTGGCATTTTAAAAATGGGTCAACACGGGCATAAAAAGTGCCCCCATTTTTTTCGTCGATCGTCTAAAAAGTAATAGTCAGGTGGAAAAAACCATGCAGGGAATATTCTTCCGTAATATCAAAACGATTGGAGCAAAACTGTAGGAGTAGTATCATTTTAAAGAAAAAGTTTAACATACGCACATATATTCAAGCCCCGTATAGGGATACGACTAGAACAGTCCGACAAAGTCGGCTGGGTTAAAAATGCCTCCCCCCATTTGGCCAATTTTTGGCGGATCGCCAAAATAAGTACTTTTTCAAGAAAGGCCTACCTAGAGAATATTAGCACAGGAATTGAAAAAAAATCTGATCAAAATTATGGGAGAAGCATTTTGTAAATTGGCAACCAAAAAAATTTAAATGCAAGCCAATTAGCCAATTTTTATCGGATCACCGAAAAATGTACTTTTTAAAGAGAGGTTTAACTGGTAAACAATTGTACAAAATTGGAAATGAATCTGATCAAATTTGTGGGAGAAGAAGCATTCTGAAAATTAGACGACAAACAAAAAAACAAAAACAAAAAATGCATCCCATTTAGCCAATTTTTGGCGGATCGCAAAAACAAGTAAATTTTCAAGAGAGACCTACCTAGGGAATATTCGCATAAAATTTAGTGAAGATCTCATCAAAATTGAGGGAGAAGAAGAATTTAAAAAAACTGGCAATCGAAAAAATATAAATGCCCCTCATTTGGCTAATTTTTGGCAGATCGCCAAAAACAGCATATTTTCAAGACAGCCCTACCTAAAGAATAGTCATACTTAATTTCAAAGGAATTCGATCAAAACTGAAGGAGGAGCATTTTAAGTAAGAGATTATACACATGCATATGTACATACAAACGACAGATACCCCTCTACTGATGTGACAAGACCAGTCTGTACAAAAAAACTCAAAGAAAAAAAAAAACATTCTAGGACATTGTCCCCAGCTGTAATAGCGAAAAAATTACAAATCAATTTTCAGAAAATTAGGAAGACCTCATGCGCAACACTGCTGTCAAAAGTAACCGGATTGTATCTGTGGAGGATGGAGGGAAATAAGAAGACAAAGAAACAAAACAGAAAGAATTCTTGTATACCTATTTTGCTGAAGCCAGGTAACAATATGAGCACATAAACATTATTGATTATAATTTAGCGGATAGACTTTACAGTTCTGAAGCACCAAGAAGAACTGATGTAGTGCGGGTCTATATATGCTTCTGCGGGAGGTCGAACTATAAATATTTTTTGGTAGGCTCTTCCGGAATACACTACCGATAATTCAAATGTTACGGAAATCACTTACGATTACTTTTTCTTATACCAAAGGGCGAAAATAAGTTGAAACATGTAAATTCACATATTTTGACGAAAGGAAAATAAAAAGATTGAAAAATTGAATTTACATTTGGCAGTTTATTAAAATATCAATAGTTCGGTATTGAACAACCCATTGAAATCAGAACTTAAAAAATTCATATTTTTTATTATTTTATTTTGTTTATTTATAACGCAAGAACATTTTGTTTATCTAGTCTGCAACATAAAATGATGAAATAATGAAAATGTTTCAAATTTCTGTGACATATGAACTATCGATAGTCTATTCCGGAAAAGCCTACCAGAAAATATCTGGTTTCTTATTTGCTTCAGAATTCCTGTTTTAAATAATACGGTATTAAATATTGCCTGCTAAACATATAAAGACAGACAATGAAAAAGTTCGCCTTGAACTCACGACCTCTTGCTTCGCAGGCGAATGCGTAAACCACTGGACTACTCCCGCATCCATATCTTTTGACTTGTGAAGAAGCAAGAGCGTTGGAGCACTTTGTGATTTTTCTGCAGTTTGACAATTTTTAACAATAATTTTGCTAAACAAAATACAAGGCCGACATGGGAATTTCACAGAAACATTCGTGTGCACTTTCAACAAAATCGGACCGGATTTGTACTAACAGCAGCATTTTTTGTTTTGTTAAATGTGATCAATATTTTAGCCAAATCGTTTTAGCCAAATCGCCAAATTTTACTTCTGTTATTGACTATTTTATGTATTCTCAACAACAATTTCGTTTTTCTGTATGTTCATTTCGCCAATGACATTACAGCAAAGATGCCTCAGTGAAAAAAGTGAAATGTAAAGGACATGATCCAGCCGAGTTAGGAAACAAGAAAAGAGGAAAACTCAAACGAACACTGTTAGGCCAAAAATGAAGAATGTAAAATGCATTTAATTCGAATTTGGAAGCTACCCGAAAAGGGATGTTTGAGAGGTTGGGTTTTGACGATTCACGTATTTACCGACATTTACACAATTTTACAAAAATTTTTAAAATCCCACCATTTCGGTATTTTTTGCAAAGTCCAGGTGGAGAAGCACCTAAGAAACTTTCGATTAAAATTTTATAACTATTTGAAAAAGACGGAGAGAAATGAATAGTTTGACAATTCAGTTATTTACTACCAGTTATTCCAGTTTTTGCCAAACTTCAAGTTCAACCATTTCGGCAGTTTTTGGCGAACCGCGAAAAAAAAATAATAGCCATGGGACACATCCCTGCGTAACACCTAAACGATTGGAATAAAACTGTAGGAGTAGCATTTTAAAAATGGGTCAAAACAGACACAAAAAGTGCCGCCATTTTGTCAGTTTTTCGTCAATCGTCAAAAAAAGTAATAGCCAGGTTGGGGACCACTTAGGGAACATTCCTGCATAATATCAAAACGATTGGAGCAAAACTGTAGGGGCAGTAACATTTTAAACAAAAAGTTTAACATACGCACATACATTCAAGCCCGCTATAGTGATACGACTAACCCAGTCGGACAATGTCGGCTGGGTTAAAAAGAAACACCGATCCGTCAAATGTTGACCGATTTCAAAGCATCTAGTTTGGCGTATCTGCAATATGTGTAAAGCTTAAAAAGTCATATAGCATCGCACATGCTAAAGGAACAACAGGGAAAAAAGGAACAATAACGAAATAGTAAATGAAGAGCTAGAAAGAAGAAAAATTCTGACTATTCGCTCTTCTATGCACTCCGTATTTTGTGTTGGCCCGATTAAAAAGTACGACGCTGCGCACCTACATTTCATATTCACTGTTTTAGGTTTCAGAAGGCCGCATCAAATACTTCCCGAGAACTTATTTGGACAAAACTCTAAGGTTCGATAGAAAATATCTAACATTAGCTGTGAACAAAGTGCAACTACCTCCATTTTCTGGACATTTTTGCTAAATAACACGACACTCCACATCTACGACAGATATGTATTTTCATTGTGTCCCTGTAAAAAACCTGGGCTTGATAGTTTTTGAGAAGTTGTCTGGACAAACCCATCCTCAGAGACCTGATGTGAAAATGTGTACAATGTCTATCGATTGTGCTGATGAGCCAATTTTCGCAACTGTTGAAGAACATAACGGGGTTTTAGATCTGCAAAGTATTTATTTTCACTGTGTAGTTTCCAAAGGCTTTGGTTTAAGGGTTTTTAGAACTGGTCTGACAAAATCCAAGTTTCGATGCAGAGTGTGCTCGTTCTTTTTTTAAATTTTTGACACTGTTCAAATTCGCCTAAGGTCAATTAAAAAAAATTGGCATCAGAAATGCGAAGCCCCCATCCACAGCGATACTTCTCATTGGAATGAAATAAATTTATTAGAATGATAGGCTTCTGGCCCAATGCGTATTATTAAGTGATGTGAGGCATATTTGCAAATCTAGTTCGTTTTGCTCGAGTTGACGAATTCGGGAGGGGGGAGGGTAGTGACAGACATGCCCCACACCCCTGGTGGATAAAAATCACCTTCAAGTTAAATAGCTACATGTGCAGAATAAAGTTCTTTGATATTTTATCATATTTTATTAGCGATTTAAAAGAAACCTTCTACTTGTACTAAAATATTTCTAGATTACCTTGTGCCAACTACATTAAACTTATAGATATATCAGCATTTCACGATATGAACATAATTTAGTACATGAAATGACATTTTAAACCGGCCACAACCACTAATTCTTGCTTCTCTGTTGATTACGACACTGCCGAGAATGGGTTCTGCCTCTTCTGTGGCCTTCACAAAAACGAGTTCATTTACACTGCTTTTACCGGGGACAATCTTTTTTGTGACCAACACTTGACGGATGACGATCAATTCGGTGTCTTTTTTGGGCCTTCAGTGTGTTGGAACCGAAGGAGAATTGTCGTTGTCTTAGGTATAGACTGGTTATTAATTTTTAAACTACGTCACAATAAAATCACTCCGTGAGCAAAGTGTGCTCTTGTTCTTTATCACAAGCTGCCACTTCTGTGTTGATTGACACCATTTTGCACCAACATAACATAGCGTGCGATGTCCATGCAGGTCTCCAGGTTGTGTGAACTGTACGGCTTTACGGTGTGGCAGCTGCTATACTTTACAGGGTCTCGGGACAGGTAGCGGACGGCTACGTCATGGCGTGCGGGATCTGTCGCATCCGTCAGCTGAAACAACACCACAGAATGCACAGCATAAACAACCTGTACAAAACACACACGGAGCAAGGACAACAGTTATCAGAAGGCTAGTCTTTATTGTAAGTTCAAACAAGAAACAAGCACTAACATGTTAAAATGTGAACAAGCCCTTCATGTAACCTCTGGGCGAACACAAAGTAGACACCGAAATCGGTGGCCCTAATACAGGCACGACTTGCCTGCCAGTACAGAGTGTCGTGGATGACCCATCGCTCCATGCTTGCTGATTCTCCAAGGCGCGGAGCTCCTGCAGGAGAAGCGAGAGTAGGAAAGAGGGCATGGAGAGTGATACAAAGTTTTAATACTACTCAGTTATCATTTGCAATTCAGGACCGCCAAAAAAACGGTTGTCGACTGAAACTATCCGTGCTGGAGATCAGGGACATCGGTTACTCGTTTAACAGAGTAACAAAAAAAAAAAAAAAAAAATTCGCGGGCATTTGTGGGTCTAGTCCAGTTTTTTTTTCAGCATGAAAGAACGTGCAGACTGAATGCTGTACTAAATTATACTATTATACCTGGGTAATACGGCACTTTCTTTTCTTTTTCTTCTCTTCTTCAACGTGACGTCACTGGTACCGGAAACGTGACGTCATTCACATCACATCTGCAAAACAAACTCACGAGTTTAGTAGAGTCCGTGTTCTACATCACCAACACTTTACTTGCTGAAAATGCATGGTTCGTAACACCATTCACTTGTATACTCGGTATCTTTTATTTCAAAGTAGTATGCTCTTTCCGTCAGAATTTTCGGTCAAAATTAATTCTATTCAACTATCCTTCCTTGTTACTCGGATAGAAAAAAAATCAAATAATCTCATTCAAGAGGTATTGTTGATTATTTACGTCTTCGCGTTAAATCATTAAACAACAGCGACCTTATCAGGAAAATTGCCTTGAATGAGCAGCAGAGATAGATTTCACACAAAAGCAAAAGAACAACCTGTTGCCATGCCTCCTAAAGCGGATCACATACAAACCACACAGCTTCAGTTCCAACGATTTCAAACCCGTTCCCTTTCAATGCAACCATCGAGGACGTACTTTCCTTGTCCACAACAACGGTGCCCACAACGGAACTTACCAGTGGACGCGTGCGCACAATATCCGTCAAATCAAGGCAATCACATAGAAGTGAAAACAAACACATATACACTAATAACAGTTGCATTGTCAAAAGAGGCGCAAATAACTGAACTTTGCCATATCCTTCCGATGTATCCTTCCGCAACTATCCTTCGGTAAAAAGGAAAGGACTGGCACGCTGGGTAAACCCACTATTTGGAATCACATTTTTAAAAAAATTACACATGTACCCAAAGACCCTACACAAATGACTGAAAAAAAATACCGAATGTTCCCCCTAATTGTGCGGGAAATGCAAAAAAGTAGGATCGAAGATGAGCTAGTTGCATTTTTTTCGTTCTCAAAAGCAAGATAAGTCAAAGCTAGGAGACAGACAACTAGCCAAAAATACTTACCCAAAGTGTGTTCAACCGCACACGGCCTTGCACCATTGCAAATGAGTGCATCGACTTAAAACATAAGCGACAACGCATTGCGTTCCTGCGTTCCAATAAGAAAATACACGCAACACATTATCAAAACTGAGCAGCAATGTCATCTCTTACGGAAAGAACAGGCTATGTTTTTTTCTAACTCAACGTGCATTCTTTGGACTCCTGCAATAAAACAAAACATCTGGCAAAAACTAGAACATATCAAGGACTGCTCAACCGACCACTTTGTTCTGAAGTACAAAACAAAAATGCGAATACAGTCACTGACAACTTACCGACAGGCAGAGAAACCATCCGCACTACCATCCAGTGAATCCTTTTCAAAAAGAACGTGGAGCAAACTGTCGAATCAGCGGATTTTACTGGTTTCATACAACCACAATAGATACCAGATTGTCACAGCCGTTTAAATACAAGTCGCCAATATTTCAGAGCTGCTCTCAACGATTCGGTAAAATTAGCCGCCATGCCCGTTACCGTTTACGGTCTTCTCGCAGCACCAAGAATTTCCTGAAGTGATAGCGCAAAGTCTGTCCACATGCGGTCCTTTACGAGTAACCATACCTTGAGTCAACTTGAAACTTCTTGTACAAATCTCATTCGTAGCCGGTCGACTCTTAATAATAATCAATAAACGGCCCACTTAGAAAGTGCTACACCTCGTTACTGTTGCCAAAAATTGACTTTCACTTTCACATATGGACTAAGAAATTTGCAGTCACATTACGAACAGACGGGTGTCCAGAACAGCAAGTGCCACAGAACAGTCTGTTCTAGTATCTCCCGCAATTCGGGACATTGAATGTATACAGTTCCTTCAACCTAGGCATAAAATTATCTGGAAAAGAACATAGCTCATATAGGTATTTTCTCCCTAGTACCACGGAAGAAGCAACCATCCACTCTTTGTTTTAATACACATCTGCCAAGTGTTAACCCAAGACCCTGCAAAGACGCTTGAAAAAATTGAATAACCTGAAGTTTGCCCATGAAATGGAATATATGGTTTATTAATGGAAAAAATACACTTTCCCTAACAAGACTCGGGCACTCACTACACGCGTTTAGAATGAACTATCCAGGCCAACACATAAACTCGCCGATTGTTGTCAAACCTTCGGTGTTTTTCAGCACCAAAGTCTCGAAAAAACGACAATTTTACCAGCAATAAAACACTCAATCAAAGAGTGAACCACTTGGCAGATATGTTTACAATTACATCAGAGCCTCTTTTTATGCAAAAAGCAAGCAACATGACCTTTCCGCAAATATTTCTTCTGTCTCCAAACGCACGAATGCAAAAGACAGGTGCCATATTTTAAGTCACCAGCGACCAAGTCAATTTTCCGCACATCAATTGAATCAATCAACCACTACACAAACATTTGCTCACATCGTGTCTCTCATTTGGGAAAATGTAAACATTAAACAAGCTGTGTTGAACGACAGGCATCTCAAAGAAACTTGGTCCCCTCCCCAAGCGTTTTTTAAGCACAGCTCCAAAAATTAATGTCGAGTAACTCATGAAATGTACATTCAATATTCAACAGGAACTGAATTCCCTTGAAAGTCGCCATGCCTGTATTGATTGAAGTCGTTCGCAATACTCCATGTCGTGCTGTAAAATATATCAATCTTACTAATTAAACTCGAATATTCGAATATCACGACCGACATTAAACAAAGCTCCGATCGCAACCCATAATTCAAAATCGCACCATGGATAGATCGATGGCCTCGTTCCCAAATCAACAGCTTGCACAGCTCGTGCACTGAAAGACTAAAGAACACAACGATTCACATTCTATGTTAAAACGCTATTTTATTGACCATTCAAGCCAAATTTTAACACCGAATCTTTATCAAATCGCGGGATAGCAATGCATTGGAAAAAAAAAACAACTTTAAAACGGCATAATCAGCGACCGCCTTTTAAAAAGTAATTTCGTCTCAAAAACAAATGCCAATCCATATGCGATATACACAAATAAATGCACATTTTACAACAGAAGATAACCAACAAATATCTGAAGAAGAAGACCTTCAGTCGCAAAAATCGCACGACCACTCGGTCCGAAAATTTTAAAACAAACAGCAGCCGTGTTTCAAATTTGTAAAACGTGCGACCAACGTAAACATCGGGAAAAATTGCCACTGAATCGTATTGATACTCTGCTTGAAAAGTAAAATTTTGATCGCAAAAAGGAGGGTAACATTCCTCGTTTTATGAAACAAGTGGATCTTGCCGACATAAGAAAAAAATTGATATTCAGTCTTCTCAGCGTCCTGAGTGAATTCCCAAACCGAATGACACACCGAAGCACTTCGGAGAATGCCGAACAAGAATAGAAAACGTCAGTGCTTAAAATAATCCGTCATCAAAACGACAGCGCTGAGGCAGCATCCGGAAATCCACGAATTACGACGGAAAACAACAATGTTTTGTGACAAAGCCTGTACCAGGATAGGGACAGCTGTATCCTGGCATTTAGACTCTGTTCAGTCGCACTTCAATCTGTCTGCCCTCAATGCGGGCTCCGTTCATCAGATCTAAGAAAATGGGGTTAAGAAACGCGCCTCTATTTCAAGCAGATTGTACTGTTAATTAAATTCGACAACAGCAGCATTTTGGCTGGATTTTTCAACACAAGTCCTCAATTTTTACAACACTGCTTTCTACAGGCGCCATGGATCGACACATGGATCCTGGTTGGAAAATTTAGTTCCATTATTCAATAATTCCCGCCTGAGCTAAAGAAAGCAGAATGGAAACACACGCTAAAATTACCATACACAAAGATACACAATTAACACGTAATGAAGACTTCACGCCCCAATATAACGATGACCCCCTTTACCAGTATGTTCAATAATATAAATTCAAACGTATCCAAAACCAACAAAACGACATCCACTCATACACTACACGGTTCTTTTCCCCCACAAATCAACAATTTTTTCTCTCGAATTGTTAAAGGATACTGACAGCTCTTCTGGCATCCTCAGGAGTCATGAATTTGACTGTGCCGTAACCCTTGGATTTGCCATTCTCCATCTTGACTTCGGCATACCTCACCTCGCCGCAGCTGTTAAACTTTTGCTTCAGATCTTGCCACGAGAACGAAAATGGAATCTGAAAATAAAGCAGTTACCACAAGCAATAACATACATCTCAAACTTTTATCGCCAGCACACCGTAGAAATCCTTCAAGTCAGTTAAAATTAACTTTAATCAGTCCAGTCTCATGCAGGCTTAACAATTTCAGTCGATGTGCCTATATAAACTCCACATAAGAAAATCGTTTTATCTGAATACACTTTACTAAAACTTGGAGCACTAATGTGGAACAAACCATAAGACAATCTCCATTTTACAGAACTATAATATGATAACTACAGTATATTCCCATGAATACTCACATTTCGGACAAAGACCGTGGTGCTTTCCATGGGCATGTTGTTGCCCCCGCCGCCGCGACTTGACATACCGCCGCCCATACTCCCTGAGCCGCTGTACCCCCTGTCCATACTTCCGCCCATACTACTGCCCATGCCGCTCCCCATGGACGAGCCCATGTTCATGCCACCCATGCTCATGTCGGCCAGGCCGCCGCCCATAGCACCACCACCCATACCCGCTCCGGGCATGCCCATGTCACCCATGGCGCCCCCACCCATGCCCGTCATCTGCCCGCCCATACCCATGCCTGACGTGCCCATGCCGCCCATGGGGTTCATGGACGACGACATGCCTGACCCCATGCCGCCCATGCCTGATCCCATGCCGGCGCCACCCATGCCCAGTGGACTAGACATGCCCATACCACCGCCGCCCATGTTTCCTGCCAACAAGAGCAAACAAGAAAGAACATTAAAACTGCCATCTTTTTTTAAACTAGAGCCTAAGACACGATACCCCTGTGTAACATCATGACCTGTGAAATGGGTAATTAAATTTTGTCTGCAAAGTGCCATACTACTGCAACTTTCATCACGTTTTTCACAATTCTAACTGTTCTGTCGTTTTAAATTTCGACAAAATCAAAGTTTTTTTATTAAAAAAATGCTATTTTGCCAATTTTCAACGTTTTATCCCTTTCCTGTTTATCGCTGTACACCTTCAATATGTGCTCGGTGTGTGGAATTTTAAAACTAGAGCCTCAGTGAGGCATGATCCCCCTTGTAACAAATAATGTCATTAGATGTCAGTTCAATGAAATTGAAAACCCTACATTGCCTAACAATTTTTGGTCGATTTAAAAAATAAGACGGCGCTGCACATCATCAATATATGTTTTTTCACTGCAAAAAATTTCAGAACGCTGGATGAATATTTTCGGAGAACTCGTCTGGACAAAATCTATCTCCGTGCAAACAAGTTTCCATTTTTGACAAGTCGTATTTTTGAGAATTTTTGGCCGATTTCAAAAATAATACGACGTTGCACACCTTCAATATACGTTCTAGCCGTATGCCATAGGAAAAAGCTATACGACAAATGCTTTCGGAGGTACAGCCCGGACACGAGGTCGCACGAAAGCGGACAGACAGACGGACAAGCTGAAACCTATATCCCCTCGTTATACGGGGAATAAGAAGCTCATAACCAATCTCTCCGTCACTCGACGCACAAACATTACAGTTTAACTAACTCATTTTGTGGTTTAAGCAAACAGATGTGAACACCCGACAACTGAGCAATCACAGCGTCATTAATCTGAAATCTACAGAATACGACCTGTAACCGTTTCATTTATTTACCTATTTATAACTGATCAAAGCTTACCCATGCCACTGTTCATCCCGCCCATATTGCCCATCATGCCCTGGCTACCTCCACCTGTAAAGAACAAAATTCTGTCGTTCGAAACGCAACACAAGACAGAGGTTATTAGTAACGTGTCAAGAACGCATATTTCATAAGTCACAACTGAGACATTACCGAACCATGTGCACTTACGGTAAAGTGGTGCAAACACTCCGCACATTTAACGCCATTACCCCGCAACAAATATTTCCAATCGCTGTGCAAATCATTCAGTATCAGTCTGAACACAACCCATTACTCCCCAGTGTAAAGGAAGCCGATATATCTCTTGGAGAGATGCTATCACTTACCCAGCATACCTGAAAGAAAGAAATACAGAAACCCAAATCAGTGACCACCCAGAAAGGAAACGACTAAGGCATATTAAGCGGAATACGAAACTTTATTTACAAGCTTACTCCCCAAGATAAAAAAAGTTAAAAAAGAGTTAACTCAATTACACCGAGTATGATTGTATCAACATTCCGTAAACACCTTGGCATATACCTCCAGCAACTTGAAATCTAAGCGCTGCGATAGGACCAGGGATTCACACTTTGGTACGACCTACCTCCCAGCCCACCCTGTATTTGCTGCACATTGACGGGGGCACCACCCGATCCTAGGCCCATGCCAATTCCCTGCAGGCCACTTGGCAGCTTGTTGGGAATCTGCTGCGGGGCGTAGCTGCTATCGCCGAGCTTGTCCATCTTGACAGACATCGTGCGCTCGTACAGCATCTGTCCGTTGAACATGGATATAGCCTGCAGACAGAAGATCAATGTCATCACAAGAAATAGTCAAGTAAAACAGCCTGAACAAAAGCAAGCTTTCCACAAAACAAACGGACGAAGTCAATTATACCAAGGCTGTGCACTGGTTAACAGGTACTGATATCTAGCAATTAAATAGGAAAGTTTCATACATAAATTCCATAAAAGTTGATCATCTGCTTCTGTACTGAATCCCGCACCAGATTCCCGTCTTAGGGGTCTCCCCGCTGTGACGCTTACAGAAAGGAGTGTTTACCGCACCTGCACAGCTTCAACGGGGTGCTCAAATTTGATAACACACATTCCGCGACTCTTTCCGTCCTTGTCCTCCTTCAGCTCCACATCCACTACCGTGCCTGCCATTTTGAAGATGTCGCGCAATTTCCGCGCTGATACTTTGTAGTCCAGCTGAAGCAATACAATGCACGTGTTTGCCAAGCATTCATAGCTTTCTCAGCTGCAAGTTGACATTTTGACTTACGGCAAGAAACAAGATAAACTATTTCCCCATGAAAAAGGTTTTTATTTACAAGTTCTTTTTCAGTAATTTGTATTGAGCCAGATTCTATTTATAGCAGCGCATTTAACTGGGCAGTTCACTTACGTTTGCTACAAAGACCTGGTTGGTGATATTGTTTGGATCGATGTTGAGTTGCTGAATGATCTGCGGGCTGATGTTGGAGGAGTTTGCCATGCCGCCACCCCCTCCCCCCATGCCCATACCGCCACCCCCCATCATGCCACCGCCGCCTCCCCCTCCTCCCATGTTCATACCGCCACCCATGCCCATGTTCATGCCGCCTCCGCCACGCATGTCGCCCATGTCACGGCCACCCAGGCCGCCACCTCCGCCACCCATGCCTTGGTGGCGCATGCGATCTTTCTCCCGCTCCTAGAAAACAGAAGAAAACAAGTGGGTCAGTGAAACTGACTATGTCCCCCGCCGGCGTACAATCCCACTATTTGATTTTGTTGGGTTCGACTACAACCCTTCAGCAATTCGTATCACATTCCGCAATTTTAAAATTCCAGCTGGGCCAATGTCCTTGGGCCGACCTGGCTCATTTACAATACCAGTTCTTGTTATCACCCATACTACCTATGTGTATAACATTTTGCCAATTGATAAAAAAATGTAGGCTTGAGTGTGTTAACAAACTCATTCCAGTATGTAAGGGTTGTGAAAATTTGTGACGTTCAGCTGGGCCAATGTCCTTGGGCCGACAGGGCTAATTTACAATAACGACCTTTGTTGGTTCCAATACTTCCTATATGTAAAAGATTTCAACAATGGAACCAGAAATGTAGGCTTGAGTGTGTTAACAAACTCATTCAAATGAGTAAGGATTGGGAAAATTTGTAAAAAGTTCAGCTGGGCCAATGTCCTTGGGCCAACATGGCTCATTTACCATACCAAACCTTGTTGGTTCCAATACTACTTATACTTAAGATATCTTATAAATCGATGCAGAAATGTAGGCTTGAGTGTGTTAACAAACTCATTCCAGTATGTAAGGGTTGTGAAAATTTATGAAGTTCAGTTGGGCCAATGTCCTTGGGCCGATAGGGCTCATTTACAATACTGACCTTTGTTGGTTCCAATACTTCCTATATGTAAAAGATTTCAACAATCGAACCAAAAATGTAGGCTTGAGTGTGTTAACAAACTCATTCAACTGAGTACGGATAGGGAAAATTTGTGAAGTTCAGCTGGGCCAATGTCCTTTCGTCCTGTTCGTTCCAGTACTACCCATATATGCAATATCTTAACAATCGGTCGAAAAATGTAGGCTTGAGTGTGTTAACAAAAAAGGTGTCGGCAGACGGACGGACAAACCCGAAAACTATAGTCACCCGGCGGGGGACTAATAACCACAACATAAATATAAAGAGATCAGGTTCGTGTACAAGTGACGTTGTTATGTCAGTACAAAATCTGACAATACTGACTTTTGTCCCAAAGAATTTCTCCTTTTATTTTCAAAGTTGGCCATTAACACACAACAGAATTCACCAACCTCACGGACAATGATCCTCCTTCCTTTCATTTCCGAACGATCGAATTTGTCGATAGCCATCTCGGCATTTTCTTTTCCCTTTATCTCAACCACTCTGAAAACAACAATAGAAACAACTTTCATTTCCCTAACACTGCTTTTGCGAATGCACAAAAATAATACTTACTTTTAACTTTTCAGAGTAAAATAAGATAACAGCAGGTGTTCCAGCCTTTACATGGATACGGACTCTCAAGATAATATACAGATCTGTAGAATCCCTGTATTGGTTCCTACTCCGGATGCACTTACGCAGCGCCACTTGCTTTCCCATCTGGGTTGTCGTACATTTCGACGTATGTGACGCTGGAACCCACTGGAATAAAAACAATGTGTCTGTGTTAAAATTAATACGGACATGTCAAACGTGCAGTCGATAAACAGTCGATTCGCGGATGCATAAATCTTCAACGGACCGAAACAATATCGCCCTTCGTTGCCTGAGCTATCGATGTAATAGACCGATTTCAAAGACAGCGCTGTGACGCGACACGACGAAGCGGCGATGCTAACTTTTATTAGGGTTTAAGTTCGTCTTTACATGTGCATTCCTTCATCTCCTACACTTGCTACTACAAATGCTGTAAACTGTTAACAGAAAGCACTCCTGCACATAATCTTACGTTCTTTCTTGAAGAAATCCTTCAAAAACTGCCAGTTGACATCGTACGGCATGTTGCACACATAAAGCCGCACTTTGCCACGATGGTCCTCTTTCAAAAAAAATCTCCTTTCGCGGTCCCTGTCGCGACTTCTGTTTCGCTCCCCTCGCCGCCATTCTCGCGGGGACCGGGAACGGGATCTGGATTTTCTAATCGGCGATCTTGACCTAAAATTACAGCAGTGAAATTGGGATCGAGTCACCAGTTTGGTAGGGAAGACCCCCTCCCTCTACACACATGTCTGCATTGGGTTCTGATATTCTACGAAGCTTGTCCATCATCATCTACCGGCAAAATTTGTTTATAGAATTGAGTATTACTGGTGGTAAAAATATAATAATCTCGGGTTTATATAGAACACCAGGGTCTAGATTGGAACCTTTTTCTAAATTTTATTGAAGAATTCCTAAAAGCAATTAACAGCAAAAGCAATAGTTTTCATTTGTGGTGACTTCAATCTTGATCTTTTTAAGAGTGATGGCCATCTTGATTCAAAATATTTCACAGATTTGCTTTTTTCATATGGGTTCTATCTAATGGTAAACAAACCTACAACAGTAACTTCATATTCAGCAACATTGACTGATAATACTTTTACGAACACCTTTGCACGTGACAATGGTGAGTGGAATTTCGAGCAACGACAAAAACGATCATACCAAAACAAACAAAAAAAAAACAAACAAAAAAAAAACCAACAAAAAGAAACTATGAAGGATCATACCGAGTTATCCATGCAAATCGTTAAAACTATTACTGATTCTGTAAGTAAGCCTTTCTATCATGTATGTAATCTATCTATGTCTACCGGGTGTGTTCCCAGATAGTAAATAGCCATGAGTGAAAATAGCCATGCTATTGCCTTTCTTGAAGAGTGGAAATAAGCAACACTTCAATAATTACCAAGATTCTCTTTTGCCACAATTTTCTAAAGTATTAAAAAAATTGTTTGACAATATAGACTACAAATTTTTTTTACATAGACAGGAAATCTTAGCTGAATGTAAATATGGTTTTAGGCCAAAAAAATCCAACAAATATTGCTTTATTAGAGCTCACTGAAGAAATCTGTAATAAATTGGATGAGAAAAAAACTACTATAGGTGTTTTCAATGATCTTAGAAAGCATTTGATACATTAAATCACGATGTTCTGCCATCTAAATTAAGTCATCAAATGGACAGACCTTACCAAACTTGTCTACCGACGAAGGTACAAAAACTCTTTTACCATATGCACTTGTGTAGATTCACGTAGAACTAGGCAACAAAACAAGTTTAAAACAAAATTGATGCCAACAGCATTGCAGTCAAATTGCTTATCTGTTTCAGGGGTTAAACTTTGGAATAACTTGCCAAATGAATTACGATCCAGTATTAATTTTCATGTGTTTAAAAAACGTATAAAAAACTATATCAAATCCTATGAAAGTATTTAACTGTCCCGTGCAGTATCCCGTGCAGTATCCCAGCGTGCTGACATTTACAGGCACGCTAATGTATAAGACGACTTGCTAAACTTCTATAAAGCTGTTGTAGGAGCCCAACTTGAATATGTAGTACCGGTGTGAGATGTAGAATTGACCCCCATGGAGATTTGACCCCCGGTCAAATCTACATAGCTATCAGCCATGTAATATTGACCCCCTCTATGTAATATTGACCCCCTATGTTTTTGTCTTTGAATATGTGCATTATCTTGTTATTATTTGTCGTATGGTTTTCTGAAGTTACTATTTCAATTATATGATAGTTTTGCCAAAAATATCGCGACATAATTTTCTCTGCGGTTTTGTTGATGCTAAGTTGACCAGATGTGGGTTCAGTATGACAGGCTCTGAGAATCCTGTGTTTTTCAGTCTCGGTAATCACTCGGAGGGTCTGTAATTCTTGTGCTTATAGTGCACCGTGCCATTCACTGCACAAAATTTTGCACATTTTCTTCTAAAATTTCTTTTAGCGCCTTTTATGTCTTTTTGTGAAAAAACTGATTTCGGCCAATACTTGTTCTGTGACTGGAAGCTATGAATATAGGTCAAAATCAGTCGTTCCTTATCATACACACGTCAATAAAAATGTAATCAAGACTAAAATAAGCAGTCAAAATTTATTTCCTTGAGTACTGAGTAAATAATTGCAATTCGAAAACCAATGAAACCCAATCAAAGTTAATTTCGTTGAGTATTTAGTAAGCAATTGCATTTCGAAGCATTACACATAAATTGCCATTGCAGCGCGGCATGATCGACTCTGCACAATGCATGAAAGATGTATATAAGTCTCTGATTCAAAGAATTCACATGGGCCCTGTTAAAAATATGGTAATTGCAATTTTAATGCGACGTGTTCTACTCTGGCTATATAAGTATAATGGATAAAAGAACTGTTCCCGTTCCCCTTGATTCAAAAGATTCACATGGGCCTAATTGAATATGTGGCAATTGCAATTTCAATTCATAGAATACATAAAACAAGTGTTCCGGTTCCCTTTGATTCAGTGGATTCATATAACTGCACGGAGTGATGTGCAGTTAACGATAATAATTGAAGGGGTCCATGTATAAACTTGATAACTCCACTTATCAGGAAAATGCACTATACCACCACGGTATTTCTTGGCCTCTGTTCTATCACATATGTAAGTCTTACACCTCAAAACCGATTAGAAGTGGACATTTTTGAGGAAAATGCGATGGGAAAAACCTATGTTTGTTACTAAAATTTCAAACTGTAGAGGCGTTTTTCTCCACTGCTGATAACTGCAGTTATCAAGTTTATGCATGGGCCCCTTCAATTAAAAAACTTAAAAATTACAGAGGGGTCAAAATTCCATAGAAGGGGTCAATATTACATGCCAAAAATTGTGACCCCCCGGTCACACCTACATATGTAGATCTGACCGGGGGGTCAAATCTACATATCACACCGGCATGAGGAACAAGTATTACGAAAGAAGAGACGAATAATCTAGCATACATAAAAAACAGTCTTTCAAACAATCAACTCTGAAATAACATACAGATACGCTTGCGACAAACGCAAAAATAAGTCATAATAAATTGAAAAAATAAATTGAAAAAGTATTTGTGAAACACAAGCAGGCCCCAACCGCCCCCAAATTCATAGGGATATAAAGCGATGACGGACAGACGGACGGACACCCCAACCCCATAGGTCCCAATCCGAAGGGTTGTGGCCTAATAAAACGCGTCCTGTGTGTTGCAAAAGGCATTTGGCAGACCGCAATAAATTTTACATACATTGTAACTTGCCTGATTGTTATGTAACACACCGTCTTACGATGTTTTGCATTGTGTACTGTCGTTATCGCATCAACTAATCCCCAGTGCGCATTTTGTTTGCATACAAGAAGTATTTTGTGGGATGGCATAACGCTAGCAGTGTTTAAATAGGACATGTTTTACAGTCACAGTGTGCATGGCCATTTATTTTCCGGACTGAGGATTACATTTTTTATTTTCTGGAAAGGTGTAAAATGTTACTTCAAAATTGTTGTGTTAACTCACATACGGATATGTGTTCAGTTCTTTTGTTATGAAATTACTCTGTCATAACTGTATCGCTTTTTAAGTAAAAAATTTAATAACTGAGTACCCACGAGTATGATACGACAGTGCCGGTGTATGTCCTCAGTCAAGATGTCCTCGCGCAACTACGTAACTTTGCTCGATCATGGACTTTCGTGACAGATTTAACGCGAAAAATGTTCAGCATGGAAGAACGCGCGCGCGACTGCAAGGTCTCCGGAACTTGCAACCGGCCATCTCTTCCACCCACTACGACGCGTTTTCAGCGAATATGCCACTATTCGGCTAACCAATTCAATTGTGCAATGGATAAAACTCTATAGACGGAGGTCCGCAAAACCACACCAACATGCGCTTCAGAGATGACCTCAAAGTGCGCAAGTGGAAGAAAACTCTGATTTAAGCATCATCATCGTTCCAAATATACCATCGGATGACGAGATTTGAAAGTACTTTCCGGAATATAGATGTATAGCTAGCTCTGAGTCAGCTCTGCCTTGTATAACATCGTATATCTCTCTGTCAGAGCTACGAAGCCCTCCATGGCTCCACTATTAGGGGTCAACTTCATATGTTCTGAGGCACGAATCCTGCATACCATCCCCTATTATTCAAACATTTACAGACAGTTCATGCCCATTATGCCCTTTTTCTAAAACAGGCACAGTTTTTAGTGAGCTGTACATCTTTTATTTGATTATAAAAGTGTAGAAAAGTTAGCTTCCGCACCCACCTGTCAAATGTTTGTTTGCATTCTGGCCTATAAATGTCACGTGACCAAAGTCGAGGGACCGAAAATTTAAATAAACGGGTCATAGTTTACTTCTAAACTACATACTAGAATAGTTGATAGATGCAGAGTTAGGTATAAATTTATTTTGTATGCCCACAATATTTGACTTTTTATTTTTACGTTCTTTACGTTTACGTATTTTCTTTTAAAGAAAGCGTAACACGGAAGTTGTACAAGGGAGAGGAGAACGAATGGCTACAGTAGATCCAAATTGGTGAAATTGAAAAGACCATCTTCCGTGGCTGAAAACAATTTTTATTTGTCAAGTATAGCAAAATAAGGAATATTTGAGTATAAGGGTCGCCAAATATGCATCTGGCTAATTAAGTTTATTAAGAATTAAACATTTTGTTGTCACCAATTACGATCTACTCTAACCATTTCTTTCTCTTCTCCCTCGCATATGATTACCGTTGTACTTTGAGGGCCTTTAGCAAATGTCAATAAAAACCTATGGGTCGTTGAATCTCGCACAAAGTAGCCACAGGGGGGGGGGGGGGGCCTCAAAGCGAGCGCAGTTGACTTGCTTATCGTTATATAGCGATGCTTTGAAGCGGTGCCTGGAAACTTTTTAGCGCACCGCTTCTTGGAGCTAGTAAGCCAAATCACACTTTCGGTGTTTCGAATAAAATGCGCAAGAATTTTGAATTTCGACTGCGTGGGAACCGGGTAAAGAAATGAAAGAAATGATAGAAAAATATGGAAGAAATATCGCAAAAACAGCTCATACTCGAAACATAAAAGAAAATGAAACTTGAAACCATTTGTTACAGCTTTTAATAAGTTTTTAAAATATCAAACGGGTTGTTAAAAACCCGATTGCTCTTTGGTGCAAGAGAAATTTGACATTTAGGCGAAATCTCTCTATCATTTCTTTCATTTTTTACCCGGTTACTTTATTCGAAACGCAGGACTTTTTGCGCATTTTTATTAGGAACGCCCAAAGTGTGATTTGGCTTATGTATAGCTAGCCGTTTCTTGGAGCCAGTGGAACGCATATGGTTTTGAGTACCATTAAAAGAAAGGAAAGAGCAAAACTCGAACTTTTTAAAGAGAGCTACCAAAAAACGCACTGTAACCCTGTCTGCGTTACCTGTGCCTTGAAGATCCATTTTGTCCACGGCCCGTGTCGCCATTTTCAAGCATTTGGAGATCGCTGCTTTCCGCCATGTTGCAGTTGGAAAGAAAAAGAAAGAAGTCCCAGCAGTGTTTACAAACTCCGCTGTTTAGCTTACATTTAAAATATATAAGTTTGAAAAAAAATATCTTGAACACCGTTTAAATAGTTAGACTCCTTTTTATCTCAGCTTCCTGTGATATGGGATGCTGTTTGTTCAAAAACAAAACTTAACTTCGCGTGGCTTGGTCGCAAACTAAAGGATACCGTAAACCCTTTTGGAACGCCCTTCCCACACCCACCTGAAGGATACATCCCGAAACTAGTTATATCCCGAAACGAGTTAAAAGCAAATGTCTACAGTGATACGAAAAATAAGTGAGCACAAAAATATAATTCGGAAAATATATAATAAGCTACTCTCTATGAATTTTATTCATTTTCTAAATCATACTCCCTTATCTTATCATTACAGACATTTTAAATTCCATTGTGTTCTTTTACTAGATGCAAGTTGAAAGCCTCGTAACCCATATAGCGATAACTGACATGGGTGTTGTAGATGGTTATTTTGTTATACAACTTTTATTTTGTCCGTAAAATCACACTTTTTGCTAAATATCCAAGCACATCATTATTCTTAATACGCATAAATAACAAGAAAATGTTTCAATTGAGAAAAGAGGAGTACTGACTCTAGAAAATACCATTACATATCTGTGTACTGCCGGTGGTTATCGCATATATCAAGACATGTACTCCAGTAAGTTGCCGGTCTTAAACTCAGAGAGCAGCTACTTTTTTCTATCAATTTTATTCACTTTAACATCATATCCTACTTGCTTAGTCATTACAGCCATTCCAATCTCATTTGTTTTCTTGAACTTGATATAAGTTCAAAACCTGGTGACCAATATAGAAACAATTCACATATGTACTCCAGGTGGTTATTTTGTAATACAACTTTTATTTTCTCATCCTTTTGCCTAATATCCAAGTACAAATATTCTTCATAATTGCTTTTTCATTCAGACCAATGGACACACCTTCTTCCAGTTACAGACCCCACTATACTAATACTCTCACCCCTCCTATTGTTCCCGATCTGATATGCCCTCTAAATTCATGTTTCAGCAGGTGTACTCCAGGTGTACTCCAGTGATAAACTGAGGAAATACTTCTCGCTAATTTTATTCATTTTTTACATCTTACCATCTTACCATCAAGCCCATTTTTCTTGTACTAAATGCAAGCTGAGAACCTCTTAAACCACATAGAGATAATTGACACGTATACTCCAGGGGCACACGATAACCCCACCAGTCGACTGCGCAATCACTTAATACGAGCCATATGAATCTTACAGAGCATAGGTGGGATACGCTTGAGTTCGAGCCCGTAAGCCACCTCTTCAGAGACATGTCAAACTCAGCCAAGCTTTCATCACGGAATAACATAGGACACCACAATGGAGCATAAATAGACTCATAACGTCTATGCCGGGACATACTAATGCATTGGCCGAGGCTCGAGGACGGCACACGAGATAGTGAATGTTGAAAACTGTGATTTCATAGAATAAACTATGGATTATTAGAAAAGTAAAAGAATTTAAATATAGGCCAGTTTTTGGCAACGGTGAAAAAGCAGTGACAAATATCATGCAAAAATTTGGAAAAGATACTTTATGTACTACTTCAGATATAGCAATTCACATTTGCCTGTGCGTTTTTACATTGCATCACTATGTTAAATTCATACAAGTGCAAAATTCGATTGAGAGATTCTTGTAGAAAGTTTTAAAACCTAATTAACTTAATCTAAAATTAATAATGTCCACAAAAACTGAGGTTTAAATAATGATTACTTACTGATTTTACCATTGTCTCCGAAATCAGAGTAAGCAGTTAACAACAGGTGTGTGTTTAACCAGGGTCACAGGCAATATATTAATTGTAGCCTTCACTGCTTATAAAAGCGGTGGTGAAAACAATAATGTAATGACTTCCGTCACTTTCGAGGCTGTCCTAATAAAAATTTGCAACCAAAATCGAACGAGCACTGGGGTATTTATCTATCCGACGACGGGTCTATATCAATTGTCAACAACACCTACGATTTTGATCTTTATTTATTGTCACTTTGTTGTGCTTTGTTTTTACATGTAAGCTCCGTTTCTATCTATGTTCATATTGGTTTTGAAAACATTGCAACCAAAAAAAAACGTCATATCAGTCAATAAAAAAATCTTTATGCAAAACTACGAAATGCTGTATATAATAAATAATAGAAAAAATTGCAAACAAAAAACTACATATCACTCACAAAAAAATCTTTATGCAAAACTAGGATATGCTATACACAGTATATAATAGAAAACATTGCAAACAAAAAACTACATATCAGTCACAAAAAAATCTTCATGGAAAACTACGATGTGTTATAGATAACACGCAGCATATATAGCGATATGCTACGTACTTAGCTTATTTATAGGACAGGCGCAGTCATTAATTTGGCTTTGATAATGCCCTTATCAGCGCGTTTATGAGAAAATTTCAGTCCTCTACTGCACCCTGTAGTTGTTTAGCTGCTTAGTTGATGCAAAGTGACTGCAAAATAATGAAAAGAATTAGCATCGTGTTCCTGGCAATGTGCTTGGTTCCTGCTTATTGCAAAGAGGTGATTTTTCTTATTATGCAGTTTCGATATGATAATATCGATATAATATAATATTTATATTCAATTTTTTAATTCTCACTTCTCTGGGCATTATATTTGTGTTTTCGAATGGATAAGATTGCTATCATCACTATGAACAAGACTGATAACTTTCAAACAATTAAACCATAAAAAGGCCTTTAAATATCCGATTTTTTGTCTATTTTCCACAAATGTATACAATTACTTGTTGCATGCGTTGCATTTTGTACATGTAAAACGTGTATCAGTTGAAGTAACAACGTTATCCCTTTTAAATTAGCTCAAACAGCTAAGTCCGCACAGCTAATCATGCGCTAGTAGTATATAATCTGAATAAAAGTAGTAATTAAAGCCAAGCGGGCATTATCGTCAGTAGCCGCTTATGACATTCATTTTTAGTTAAAAGCTTGAGTAGAAATATCACTCTTAAGTACTGATCAATAATTAAAATGATTTTCTAAAAAAATGGCTCGGTCTTAAATTAAAGAAAATAACTTATGTGCAGACGATATCTTTAATATAATGACTAATGCTTAAGTACAGCAAAAGAACAATGGTATGCATGGTGAGTAGATTTCTTTATATTTTTCAAGCTATTGCGTTGCTGACAGAATGATTCAAAAGTGCAGTGCTTGAAGTATACTTGTTTGCTGTACAGTACTGGAGACATGAAACTGATAATGACGCAACGCTTGACGAAATGAGAAATATGAAGTCCATGATAGTCGCAATCAAGGAAGAGATGTCGACTCTCACAAAGAGTAAGTATAAAAGCACATACAAGAAAAACAACGACTCTTGTAAAGATTTTTTGCTATTGTTTATTATATAAACCTTCAGTTAACAAAATTATAATTTTTTATTATGAAAGCTTTGTTTTTGCTCCGTAAGTACTTTTTAAGATGGCCACCAATTCCATTTCAAAATACCATTTGTTGTTTAAGAACTTGAAAGGAAACAGAAAGAATTAGAAAGAAAACAGACAGAGTTTGAAGACGAGCTGGACGCATGGAAACCTGATCTAAGGTCAAGATTCTCCAAGACCGATATGTTCAATGGTAGACACCGCAGAGCAAACGCTGAAACACGTATGATAAAATAGATTCTAAATATTTATTATACAAAGCTCATGTACTCGTGTACTCATAGCTCAATAAATGGTTGAAAAAAAGATTTTCAAATGCAGAAGTACATATTTACATATTTTGAAAATATGAATACCTTCCAAGTAAAATATAATTACAAAAGATTTGTAATTAAACTAAAATACAGCCATCTGTAGCGATGTTTTTATTTCAGAAATGTATAACGAATATGGCTGTGAACTTGACATCATAACGCTCTCGTGTGGTGAAAACAATGATATTTACGTAACGAGCGCATATTATGGCCAGTACAACACGCCCTGCGAAAGCCAATGCTGTCCACCTCATCCAACCGATGACTGCACCGAATCCATGGAGGAACACTTCCCAATAGACTGGAATGCCTTAAAAGAGACATGTGACAATCAGAGCACCTGTGCGGTGCAGAACGGAGGGGGTTTAGTGGACACGTGCACGTCCCCTTACTACGCTGACTACGCCACGGTCTATTACTCTTGTGTACCAGGTAGGATGCAATGACATTAAAAAAACGCGCGCCTTTGCTCTGTGTGATGCACCCTTATGATAGTGACCATGCATATCTACAGTACTATAAAGACCTTTGTGAGTGGTGAGAGACTATCAGCTTTCGTTTTTTTCATCATCAAGTCACTGCCAATTAATCAGATTTTTATACATTTTTTTTGTTCCAGGTGATCTATCAAATGTTGCATTTACTGCTTACAAAACCAGTCACCAGAACATTAATATCGGGACTGTTGTTATGTTTGAAGCTACAATTACCAATATAGGTAATTATTACCAGCCGAACACCGGAGTATTCATCTGTCCTATTTCCGGTGTGTACTTGTTTTCCGTAACAGCAACTTCACAAAATTTACATGCCAGTACCAATCTTATTCTTGAAGGGGAATTGCTTGTATCCTCACAAGCTGAAGACGACGGAGCCAATCAAGGTGTACTGATAGCTACGGTGGACTGTAAGGCGGGTGAGAGGGTCTGGATAGAGGGTAAAGGTGATGGGCATTATGTTTTTGGAGGAAATAGATATTCTACATTTTCCGGCGTTTTGTTGCATCAGTATTGAATATAGATAAACCAAAATAGAAATGATTTGATGCATTGAAAATACATTAATTTTGTTTTTGAATTTTATTCTCTCAGCCCTTTGCAAGTATAAATGAATAAACACAAATTCAACTCCATTTTGTATTTTTACGAAAATCTTATAATCCTTTCCAAGATGATGGACATGAATAACAAATTTTGTTACAAATAAATTTTATTCAAGAAAACAATGTTATTTTGAGTGATTTAAATCGTGATTTCTGATTCTTAAAAAATGCATTTGTCGATCTGTGTCCGTGCTAACTTTGCAAGCTACGCAAAATCTTTGGCTGTGGCTTGCAATAATAATTTTGACATAGCTATTATCCAAATATTTTTTCGACAAATCTTCGTTATCAAGCAGTTTTATAAGATAAATAAAACATATAAAATTCAAACAGGTCAAAGGAGAATAACAGTGTTACTCGGATTGTAAGTTTAATCAAGTTTTTTTATGTTTGCACCCATTTGTCACCGCCTTGCCACCACAAGAAACGGAGGTAGTCACGGTCCCTGTCCAAAACTTGTACTTGATGAAACATAGATTCTATGTTACCAACAATTGCGATAGGCTTTTGTCTAAAGCGAAGTAGCACCCCCATCAAAGAATTGACAAGATCTGGACCTTGCAAAAGACAGTCGCTTAGTGACGTGCCGCCGTACTTGGCCGGGCAATCAAACACTATGTGAATTTTATCTGGCTTATTGGGATTGATGACTGGGTGGTGAGGTAAGTACCAGCAATTCACATATTTAGGGTATTCCTCTAAAGTACCAACCTTCTGCACATAACCTTCCGTCACGTAAGGGATAAATTGCTTTTTAACTTCGGGTCACCAGTTCTCCATGGCATTGAAAGCTTGTACCGTTCCCGAGTGTGTTCAATACTTTCTTCGAAAATATTTTGAGCTCGTTAGTCAGCAAGTGACATCTCGCTTTTAGCGTTGTAAATCAACTCGTTAAAGTCGGCTTTCCACACTCGTTCCACTTGATTTTGTAAATCACTTTGTTGAAAATTGACCGTGAGCGCTTGTATTTGAGACGTTTCGATCAAGCGGCCCTGGTAAAGACCACACGAGAACTGACTTTACTGCGTAGGGTTCTTTGGCACCTCCTCGACGTTCATCTTCTTTCCAAAAGGCTGCCGGGACGTTAGCCTCGATAAGCAAATCGACTTGTGAAGAATTAACGAGTGGAAACATAAGCCCGGACAAATGTGACCATTGTGAAACAATAACGTCATCAGCCTTAGCACGCATCTAGATAGGCAAGCTCCCAACTGAAAAGATTTTGCCAATATCTATAGCCCCTGTTTGGGCAAGCGAGTACAGAGTTTGGACACATTGATTGAACGTCTTAGCAAGTTATCAGTGCATAATGTTGTGTCTGACCCTTCGTCAAGTAACGAGTACGTCTCTACGTCAACTCCGTTACCCCGGACAATAACTGTCACGATGCGAAGACAAACTTGAGGGGCTAGTGTCTTGACACATTTAACAGTCGACGAATAAACAGGGGCAATTTCATGTTGTTGTTTGTTTCTTTTCTCTTGTGAACGTCTGCGATAGTTTGTGTCGTGAACTAGCTCGTGGTTTTTTGACTTGCAATGAGAGCACTACGAGTCTTTTTAAACATTGTGTCGCGCAGATGCGAGAAACCGTATACGAACTCAGCCCATTTAACTTTAACGTAATTGGGCAAACGCATGACTACTGCCTTCAGCGTGGGTGTACAATTTAAGTTGCTTTAGTACCCTAGGCACTGTAACGTAAGAGCACACTGTTCCATTTCGTCGCTCAGCGCGATAAGACCACGAGAATTATTCCCTTTGATGATGTGGCCTTTCATGAGGGATTCTATGTGTGAACGAACAATTTATTTTCTGCGACAGTAGCGTTAATTTAGAAGCTCCAGCACACGTGAATAGCTTTGGTCGCCTAGCAGAAAATCTTATAATCCTTTCCAAGATGATGGACATGAATAACAAATTTTGTTACAAATAAATTTTATTCAAGAAAACAATGTTATTTTGAGTGATTTAAATCGTGATTTCTGATTCTTAAAAAATGCATTTGTCGATCTGTGTCCGTGCTAACTTTGCAAGCTACGCAAAATCTTTGGCTGTGGCTTGCAATAATAATTTTGACATAGCTATTATCCAAATATTTTTTCGACAAATCTTCGTTATCAAGCAGTTTTATAAGATAAATAAAACATATAAAATTCAAACAGGTCAAAGGAGAATAACAGTGTTACTCGGATTGTAAGTTTAATCAAGTTTTTTTATGTTTGCACCCATTTGTCACCGCCTTGCCACCACAAGAAACGGAGGTAGTCACGGTCCCTGTCCAAAACTTGTACTTGATGAAACATAGATTCTATGTTACCAACAATTGCGATAGGCTTTTGTCTAAAGCGAAGTAGCACCCCCATCAAAGAATTGACAAGATCTGGACCTTGCAAAAGACAGTCGCTTAGTGACGTGCCGCCGTACTTGGCCGGGCAATCAAACACTATGTGAATTTTATCTGGCTTATTGGGATTGATGACTGGGTGGTGAGGTAAGTACCAGCAATTCACATATTTAGGGTATTCCTCTAAAGTACCAACCTTCTGCACATAACCTTCCGTCACGTAAGGGATAAATTGCTTTTTAACTTCGGGTCACCAGTTCTCCATGGCATTGAAAGCTTGTACCGTTCCCGAGTGTGTTCAATACTTTCTTCGAAAATATTTTGAGCTCGTTAGTCAGCAAGTGACATCTCGCTTTTAGCGTTGTAAATCAACTCGTTAAAGTCGGCTTTCCACACTCGTTCCACTTGATTTTGTAAATCACTTTGTTGAAAATTGACCGTGAGCGCTTGTATTTGAGACGTTTCGATCAAGCGGCCCTGGTAAAGACCACACGAGAACTGACTTTACTGCGTAGGGTTCTTTGGCACCTCCTCGACGTTCATCTTCTTTCCAAAAGGCTGCCGGGACGTTAGCCTCGATAAGCAAATCGACTTGTGAAGAATTAACGAGTGGAAACATAAGCCCGGACAAATGTGACCATTGTGAAACAATAACGTCATCAGCCTTAGCACGCATCTAGATAGGCAAGCTCCCAACTGAAAAGATTTTGCCAATATCTATAGCCCCTGTTTGGGCAAGCGAGTACAGAGTTTGGACACATTGATTGAACGTCTTAGCAAGTTATCAGTGCATAATGTTGTGTCTGACCCTTCGTCAAGTAACGAGTACGTCTCTACGTCAACTCCGTTACCCCGGACAATAACTGTCACGATGCGAAGACAAACTTGAGGGGCTAGTGTCTTGACACATTTAACAGTCGACGAATAAACAGGGGCAATTTCATGTTGTTGTTTGTTTCTTTTCTCTTGTGAACGTCTGCGATAGTTTGTGTCGTGAACTAGCTCGTGGTTTTTTGACTTGCAATGAGAGCACTACGAGTCTTTTTAAACATTGTGTCGCGCAGATGCGAGAAACCGTATACGAACTCAGCCCATTTAACTTTAACGTAATTGGGCAAACGCATGACTACTGCCTTCAGCGTGGGTGTACAATTTAAGTTGCTTTAGTACCCTAGGCACTGTAACGTAAGAGCACACTGTTCCATTTCGTCGCTCAGCGCGATAAGACCACGAGAATTATTCCCTTTGATGATGTGGCCTTTCATGAGGGATTCTATGTGTGAACGAACAATTTATTTTCTGCGACAGTAGCGTTAATTTAGAAGCTCCAGCACACGTGAATAGCTTTGGTCGCCTAGCAGAAAATCTTATAATCCTTTCCAAGATGATGGACATGAATAACAAATTTTGTTACAAATAAATTTTATTCAAGAAAACAATGTTATTTTGAGTGATTTAAATCGTGATTTCTGATTCTTAAAAAATGCATTTGTCGATCTGTGTCCGTGCTAACTTTGCAAGCTACGCAAAATCTTTGGCTGTGGCTTGCAATAATAATTTTGACATAGCTATTATCCAAATATTTTTTCGACAAATCTTCGTTATCAAGCAGTTTTATAAGATAAATAAAACATATAAAATTCAAACAGGTCAAAGGAGAATAACAGTGTTACTCGGATTGTAAGTTTAATCAAGTTTTTTTATGTTTGCACCCATTTGTCACCGCCTTGCCACCACAAGAAACGGAGGTAGTCACGGTCCCTGTCCAAAACTTGTACTTGATGAAACATAGATTCTATGTTACCAACAATTGCGATAGGCTTTTGTCTAAAGCGAAGTAGCACCCCCATCAAAGAATTGACAAGATCTGGACCTTGCAAAAGACAGTCGCTTAGTGACGTGCCGCCGTACTTGGCCGGGCAATCAAACACTATGTGAATTTTATCTGGCTTATTGGGATTGATGACTGGGTGGTGAGGTAAGTACCAGCAATTCACATATTTAGGGTATTCCTCTAAAGTACCAACCTTCTGCACATAACCTTCCGTCACGTAAGGGATAAATTGCTTTTTAACTTCGGGTCACCAGTTCTCCATGGCATTGAAAGCTTGTACCGTTCCCGAGTGTGTTCAATACTTTCTTCGAAAATATTTTGAGCTCGTTAGTCAGCAAGTGACATCTCGCTTTTAGCGTTGTAAATCAACTCGTTAAAGTCGGCTTTCCACACTCGTTCCACTTGATTTTGTAAATCACTTTGTTGAAAATTGACCGTGAGCGCTTGTATTTGAGACGTTTCGATCAAGCGGCCCTGGTAAAGACCACACGAGAACTGACTTTACTGCGTAGGGTTCTTTGGCACCTCCTCGACGTTCATCTTCTTTCCAAAAGGCTGCCGGGACGTTAGCCTCGATAAGCAAATCGACTTGTGAAGAATTAACGAGTGGAAACATAAGCCCGGACAAATGTGACCATTGTGAAACAATAACGTCATCAGCCTTAGCACGCATCTAGATAGGCAAGCTCCCAACTGAAAAGATTTTGCCAATATCTATAGCCCCTGTTTGGGCAAGCGAGTACAGAGTTTGGACACATTGATTGAACGTCTTAGCAAGTTATCAGTGCATAATGTTGTGTCTGACCCTTCGTCAAGTAACGAGTACGTCTCTACGTCAACTCCGTTACCCCGGACAATAACTGTCACGATGCGAAGACAAACTTGAGGGGCTAGTGTCTTGACACATTTAACAGTCGACGAATAAACAGGGGCAATTTCATGTTGTTGTTTGTTTCTTTTCTCTTGTGAACGTCTGCGATAGTTTGTGTCGTGAACTAGCTCGTGGTTTTTTGACTTGCAATGAGAGCACTACGAGTCTTTTTAAACATTGTGTCGCGCAGATGCGAGAAACCGTATACGAACTCAGCCCATTTAACTTTAACGTAATTGGGCAAACGCATGACTACTGCCTTCAGCGTGGGTGTACAATTTAAGTTGCTTTAGTACCCTAGGCACTGTAACGTAAGAGCACACTGTTCCATTTCGTCGCTCAGCGCGATAAGACCACGAGAATTATTCCCTTTGATGATGTGGCCTTTCATGAGGGATTCTATGTGTGAACGAACAATTTATTTTCTGCGACAGTAGCGTTAATTTAGAAGCTCCAGCACACGTGAATAGCTTTGGTCGCCTAGCAGAAAATCTTATAATCCTTTCCAAGATGATGGACATGAATAACAAATTTTGTTACAAATAAATTTTATTCAAGAAAACAATGTTATTTTGAGTGATTTAAATCGTGATTTCTGATTCTTAAAAAATGCATTTGTCGATCTGTGTCCGTGCTAACTTTGCAAGCTACGCAAAATCTTTGGCTGTGGCTTGCAATAATAATTTTGACATAGCTATTATCCAAATATTTTTTCGACAAATCTTCGTTATCAAGCAGTTTTATAAGATAAATAAAACATATAAAATTCAAACAGGTCAAAGGAGAATAACAGTGTTACTCGGATTGTAAGTTTAATCAAGTTTTTTTATGTTTGCACCCATTTGTCACCGCCTTGCCACCACAAGAAACGGAGGTAGTCACGGTCCCTGTCCAAAACTTGTACTTGATGAAACATAGATTCTATGTTACCAACAATTGCGATAGGCTTTTGTCTAAAGCGAAGTAGCACCCCCATCAAAGAATTGACAAGATCTGGACCTTGCAAAAGACAGTCGCTTAGTGACGTGCCGCCGTACTTGGCCGGGCAATCAAACACTATGTGAATTTTATCTGGCTTATTGGGATTGATGACTGGGTGGTGAGGTAAGTACCAGCAATTCACATATTTAGGGTATTCCTCTAAAGTACCAACCTTCTGCACATAACCTTCCGTCACGTAAGGGATAAATTGCTTTTTAACTTCGGGTCACCAGTTCTCCATGGCATTGAAAGCTTGTACCGTTCCCGAGTGTGTTCAATACTTTCTTCGAAAATATTTTGAGCTCGTTAGTCAGCAAGTGACATCTCGCTTTTAGCGTTGTAAATCAACTCGTTAAAGTCGGCTTTCCACACTCGTTCCACTTGATTTTGTAAATCACTTTGTTGAAAATTGACCGTGAGCGCTTGTATTTGAGACGTTTCGATCAAGCGGCCCTGGTAAAGACCACACGAGAACTGACTTTACTGCGTAGGGTTCTTTGGCACCTCCTCGACGTTCATCTTCTTTCCAAAAGGCTGCCGGGACGTTAGCCTCGATAAGCAAATCGACTTGTGAAGAATTAACGAGTGGAAACATAAGCCCGGACAAATGTGACCATTGTGAAACAATAACGTCATCAGCCTTAGCACGCATCTAGATAGGCAAGCTCCCAACTGAAAAGATTTTGCCAATATCTATAGCCCCTGTTTGGGCAAGCGAGTACAGAGTTTGGACACATTGATTGAACGTCTTAGCAAGTTATCAGTGCATAATGTTGTGTCTGACCCTTCGTCAAGTAACGAGTACGTCTCTACGTCAACTCCGTTACCCCGGACAATAACTGTCACGATGCGAAGACAAACTTGAGGGGCTAGTGTCTTGACACATTTAACAGTCGACGAATAAACAGGGGCAATTTCATGTTGTTGTTTGTTTCTTTTCTCTTGTGAACGTCTGCGATAGTTTGTGTCGTGAACTAGCTCGTGGTTTTTTGACTTGCAATGAGAGCACTACGAGTCTTTTTAAACATTGTGTCGCGCAGATGCGAGAAACCGTATACGAACTCAGCCCATTTAACTTTAACGTAATTGGGCAAACGCATGACTACTGCCTTCAGCGTGGGTGTACAATTTAAGTTGCTTTAGTACCCTAGGCACTGTAACGTAAGAGCACACTGTTCCATTTCGTCGCTCAGCGCGATAAGACCACGAGAATTATTCCCTTTGATGATGTGGCCTTTCATGAGGGATTCTATGTGTGAACGAACAATTTATTTTCTGCGACAGTAGCGTTAATTTAGAAGCTCCAGCACACGTGAATAGCTTTGGTCGCCTAGCAGAAAATCTTATAATCCTTTCCAAGATGATGGACATGAATAACAAATTTTGTTACAAATAAATTTTATTCAAGAAAACAATGTTATTTTGAGTGATTTAAATCGTGATTTCTGATTCTTAAAAAATGCATTTGTCGATCTGTGTCCGTGCTAACTTTGCAAGCTACGCAAAATCTTTGGCTGTGGCTTGCAATAATAATTTTGACATAGCTATTATCCAAATATTTTTTCGACAAATCTTCGTTATCAAGCAGTTTTATAAGATAAATAAAACATATAAAATTCAAACAGGTCAAAGGAGAATAACAGTGTTACTCGGATTGTAAGTTTAATCAAGTTTTTTTATGTTTGCACCCATTTGTCACCGCCTTGCCACCACAAGAAACGGAGGTAGTCACGGTCCCTGTCCAAAACTTGTACTTGATGAAACATAGATTCTATGTTACCAACAATTGCGATAGGCTTTTGTCTAAAGCGAAGTAGCACCCCCATCAAAGAATTGACAAGATCTGGACCTTGCAAAAGACAGTCGCTTAGTGACGTGCCGCCGTACTTGGCCGGGCAATCAAACACTATGTGAATTTTATCTGGCTTATTGGGATTGATGACTGGGTGGTGAGGTAAGTACCAGCAATTCACATATTTAGGGTATTCCTCTAAAGTACCAACCTTCTGCACATAACCTTCCGTCACGTAAGGGATAAATTGCTTTTTAACTTCGGGTCACCAGTTCTCCATGGCATTGAAAGCTTGTACCGTTCCCGAGTGTGTTCAATACTTTCTTCGAAAATATTTTGAGCTCGTTAGTCAGCAAGTGACATCTCGCTTTTAGCGTTGTAAATCAACTCGTTAAAGTCGGCTTTCCACACTCGTTCCACTTGATTTTGTAAATCACTTTGTTGAAAATTGACCGTGAGCGCTTGTATTTGAGACGTTTCGATCAAGCGGCCCTGGTAAAGACCACACGAGAACTGACTTTACTGCGTAGGGTTCTTTGGCACCTCCTCGACGTTCATCTTCTTTCCAAAAGGCTGCCGGGACGTTAGCCTCGATAAGCAAATCGACTTGTGAAGAATTAACGAGTGGAAACATAAGCCCGGACAAATGTGACCATTGTGAAACAATAACGTCATCAGCCTTAGCACGCATCTAGATAGGCAAGCTCCCAACTGAAAAGATTTTGCCAATATCTATAGCCCCTGTTTGGGCAAGCGAGTACAGAGTTTGGACACATTGATTGAACGTCTTAGCAAGTTATCAGTGCATAATGTTGTGTCTGACCCTTCGTCAAGTAACGAGTACGTCTCTACGTCAACTCCGTTACCCCGGACAATAACTGTCACGATGCGAAGACAAACTTGAGGGGCTAGTGTCTTGACACATTTAACAGTCGACGAATAAACAGGGGCAATTTCATGTTGTTGTTTGTTTCTTTTCTCTTGTGAACGTCTGCGATAGTTTGTGTCGTGAACTAGCTCGTGGTTTTTTGACTTGCAATGAGAGCACTACGAGTCTTTTTAAACATTGTGTCGCGCAGATGCGAGAAACCGTATACGAACTCAGCCCATTTAACTTTAACGTAATTGGGCAAACGCATGACTACTGCCTTCAGCGTGGGTGTACAATTTAAGTTGCTTTAGTACCCTAGGCACTGTAACGTAAGAGCACACTGTTCCATTTCGTCGCTCAGCGCGATAAGACCACGAGAATTATTCCCTTTGATGATGTGGCCTTTCATGAGGGATTCTATGTGTGAACGAACAATTTATTTTCTGCGACAGTAGCGTTAATTTAGAAGCTCCAGCACACGTGAATAGCTTTGGTCGCCTAGCAGAACTCAGTTTTTTATCAGGTGTTTGGCTTATCCTGTGCAATAACTGAACCAGGCAGTTCCGTGAAACTAACGCTTCATAAACCTTTGATTCGACATTTATCTTAAATTTAGTGATGAATTCAACGTAGTTCTTTGGATCAAAATCAAATGTCAATATTTCTGTTTTAGGTAATGTGGCTGCAACAGTCATGGCAGCTAAATGCTGGATGCTATCAACAGGTAGTGAGTGACTGGGGGTAATGGCTGGGTTAAATATGTGGCGTGGAGAGTCCACTGGCTGAAATGTGGTGGTGAAAGCTTGAGGTAAACTTTGACGTGGTTGCTGCAAGGGCGGAGGAGCTGCATCAGCCTTCAGTGCTGATTGACTCCGTGCAACGGGACTATGCACAACTTTAAACTCTTTGTCATGAGCTGGGCTGTACTTTGCACTAACATCAATCGATCAATCACAGGAAGGGTGTCACGTGGTCTGATATCAAATGGCTTTTGCGTCGTTGGAAATTCAACGTAAATTGGAGGTAGGCTGTTATGTGGAGGTAGGCTATCGTGTGGTCTGACATCAAATGGCCTTGACGTCGTGGGAACTTGGGCGTGTTCAACATTAAATGCAGTACTTACGTTCACTGGTTGAAATGGCATGGCGAAAGCAGATAAATGCTGCGATGGCATTGGCGTGGCGCCTTCAACTAACGTCACATTCGCAGGAGGTTTTGCTTCATGCTGCTTACGCTGCTCTATCTCCAGCTGCAACTTCTCCAAATGAGCCCGTTCCTTAGCATGCTTCTGCTTTACGAGAAGAACCGCCTTCCGCGCTCGTGTTGAGCAATTCAATATTAAGCACAATACGGAATTATCGTCTTCAAGGTCACCTGGAATGAATCGAAAAGAAAAAGAGTACATTCTTCACAATATGATACATACCGCGCGCGGCATATATCTGCAATATATTATCAAAGGCAAACTCACCTATCTCTAAATGTGCTTTGGTAAGAAGTTTTTTTCCATTTCCTGCACAGAAGCAGGCGTAGGCTGCTGAAACTAAAAATATGCAAATCCTTTTGCTATGTGTTTGTGTACTTGGACTGAACATTGGTGCCGAGGATCTTTTCCAAATATTGTCTAAAGTAAAAGGAGATGTAATTTGTTTCAAAATTCAAGACTACTGTTATAACGTTTGTATGTCAATTAGCTGTAGCATCCCATATTTAATGTAAATGTTAAATCTTGTTAGCCCCCATTCCATTAACAAAAAGTATATTTTCCGCTGATGGTAAATACTTCTTTCAATATCTCTTGATAGAAACAATAAAATGTGTATTTTACAATTTCAAATCCGTTATTATGCTTACTGGTTAGGAAAGTCCTGGTGAGTAAAGACCTGGTGTTTTATTTGGTCTTAAAAAATGCTTTAAAAGAACAGAACACCTTTTTAAAAACTTTTCGGTTTTCACTTTCTGCATAACCCACTTTTACTTTGCAGTTACAACAACAGTCAAATATTCACCAAACAGCCAATAAATTAGTTTAAAAAATGTTGACTTTCATAGCTATCCCAACATTCCATGGCGGCCGTCTGAGCTTTGATATTCCGCATTGCTGCTATCTCTAAGATAGTGTTTACTTGCCTACATTAAATCCAGTATTCAAGGTTATTTATCATACGCTCATATGTTACAGTACGTAGTACTAGATAAAAGAGTCTGCCCATTTAAAAAGTCTTGAAACCTTTGATTGGTGTTCTTGTGGTAAATGTATAATTTTGCATTACATAAACAAAGTCAATGATTGTTCTGAAATGGCAGAATTAAGACGATTTGATTGGGCTAGACTGAGATTTTATTTTCTAAACGAATTTGAGAACCTTATAAAATAAACACATCGCATTTTGTGGTATTATAAAACGTGTATACCCTTCAATGCAGCTAGGTAAGTTATGTGCTTTCAATATGTTATGTACGGAAGTGAGAGCAGGATCAGTTCCTAACCTGACGCCACAGATCAGAATGAGGCTCCTATATTTACTTTGTTGGCATGAAACAAGATGGCGATTTACTGCCAAAGAAAAACTATAGCCAAAGGGCTGGAAAATGTTATTACTGATGGTTCTCTAAACAAAATATTAAAAAGTTGAAAAAAATGGTGGCCTGTTATTTTAATGAAAAAATGCCAAGTCCGCAATCACACGAAAAGGTAAACTGTCTTCATTCCTCAAAGAATTCATAGCATCCAAGACCATGTTAATTTTGGTTCCCCTTCCAAAGCGTGGTGAATGGAAAGATGGATGTTTTCGTCTTTCCCGGATCGTGTAGCGAAAATATGTACAGTTTTAAAAGCTATGATTAAAATCATCTGATGTTTGTTTCTTTGTTCGAACCATTGTTGCAACGGAACCTACTTCCTATACTATCAAAACTCATTCTAAGTTCCATGCACATGTCAGGTTTAGTATTATCAAACGACTGGATACTAAAAACATACGCTTAGCATGCCTTTGATCTGGCATTGGATTTGCTTTAATATATTATTGACATTAGTTGAAGGTGAAATATCCTCCGTGGCTATTCATAATGGATAAAAGACAAATCGAAACCTTTCTGTCATTCGGTTATTATACAAAAGACATTTATAAAGAGATTACTCTGTAGATCTTATACCATAAGTAAAAAGAAAACAAAACGCCAAGACCGCATGTGATCAACACCAATAAAATGATGAATCTAGAGAACGTTGGTTGGTAATTTATACAGATAATAAAGGTTTTTATTCTTCTGTTTTCTTCTATTCTGAAGGTCTACCAACACAAGATAAAAAAATATTTTCGTGGACAACATAGTACATCTAAATCGATTGTTGTGGAAATTGTGGTGTTTTGTTTTTGTTTACTTTCCGCTCCTGACTGACATCTATCCAGTGAGGTCGCATATCTCTGTTCTTTTCTGCACGCAACACAGGCCCAATATCCAATTCTCCTAACTGTGTCACTCTCATTTCTTCTACCATCCATAACTTCACAGCACTCACAGTTGGCGTCGTTGACTCACTTCGCGTCGTACATATATCATATACTGCCTTTCTTTTAGTAGCGTGATTCACCGACAAACCCCTCTCCTCTTCCGCCCCCTCTCTCATTCTTCTATAGATGACTCAGTATCACAGATGGTGCTACTAGGTGCGTCGGTGTCAAACACATACAGGCTGTTGTATTTTGGCAATAATTGGTGTCTCAGCTTCTAAAGGCTTCTTCACGGTTTGCATCATAGCTAAATTTGATTTTCTTCTGCGTCAATCCATACAATGGCCTCGCTACATAAGCAATTTTATCTATGAACCGTTTGTAGGACCGCACAGACCCATTAGCCTCTAGAAAAGACATTGGTAGGTTATTTCCATTCTCGGACAGCGTCAGTTTTTCTGGATCCCACGCATTCCCGGGACTTAAATAACATACCTCCAAATACAACTGTAATAGAAACTTTTTTAGCTTTAAACTACAACCGTTTGTTTCATGTGGTCCAAGTAGGCTGTGATTTTTTTTTACCAAACTGGTTTGGACTAAATCAGTGGAGTGTCTCGCAAACGCTTGATCACGACAGTTTTCAGGCACTTCTAACTTGGTAGTAGTTTTTGAAGTCTAATCTTCAACATAATTTCCGTGGCGTCCTCGTTACTCCTGGCTCACCTGTCTGCGTCTTAGGTTCTTCAAAGGGTTGAACATCTACAGTGTCATTCAACACTCCCACGGTTGCATGTTAATGCAAGGTCACGATATCACTACGGATTTAACATAAATATGGGTATAATCGTCCCACTGTACTGAAAATCTGGATACCATCGTTCCGGTTGTCCGAAACAATGCCTTTGAAGGCTCTAATACTGTCATTGGGTTTTCTCTCTGTTTTGCTCTACAAACTCTACCAGAAACAATACTCCCCCCTTGGAGTAATATATATATTGCCTGATTAGGTACTACTTTGGGAGTCAAAGGCTACCACGCTAGATGTAAATGTACTTTTTTCATCACCACGTATAAAACTGTCTGGTGCTTCCACCAAGTCTAGGCCGATTATCGCCTGTCATGTCTGCAACTTGCATGTTCACATTAGTTTTGGTAATCATATATACCGAAACCTTTGATTGCTATATACTTACTTTTTATGGGCCTGGCTTTAACTCAGGTCGACCTCATATACTTCTTTAAGCGATATATTAGCACTTGTGTCTAACAGCAGTGAAATGTCTGGCATGTCAGAGTGTTCCGATCTCCACATATAAAAATCACACGCTAGTTCTCATCGTCTCCAATCACAGCCTTTACATCTCGAGTACTCGCAACCTCATTCTCAGTCTTTTCGTTCGTTTCTCTCTTTTTGGCCTTGTCCAACTGTTTGCTGTGTTTACACCTTCCTGTTCTTCTTTCTGTTTTGTTACAGCTTGTATACCGTAATTCTCTATTTCACTCTTATCTCCCATTGAATAGCAATACGCTACACATGCCTGTTCAACTCCTGCCTTCTCTTTTACGAAATTCCTTCAGTACTACTTCAGTCTTCCTTTGCTTCTTACATTTTTATAAGCAAAACCCAAATGATTTCTAACGTCGCTTATATTTAGTTGTCGATTCTTTTTTGAAAAACCAGAAAAATCTAGACATTTTTTTTCGTTTTCGTTACAACTGAAACTAATTACTGAAACAAAATAATTTTATCCATAACCTACCCGTGGACTATATTCTTTCGGGGTTCAATTATTAAAATTTAAACTTTAACCAGAAATTACAACTATCTTTAATGTATTTGTATTAATTGCGATAGACATCACATGTGTAAAGTTCGCCATTCTTAGTGATGCATTATGAGTGTAATCTCTCTTTGCACAGGTTAGAGTGCAGAATTTAAATTTAACAATCAAATTATGTAAAGACGAGAGAAATTTAAATTAAAATATAGCCTAGTTTGCTGCTTAATTTATTTTTAAGATTCTTCCTGTACTTTAAGGAAAGCGCAGAAAACATACGGTAAATGCAGATTCTTTAGAAGTAAAATCAACAGTCTTGTTGAAGATGTCTAATGGATTTACAGTTCGGTAAAATCGTGTATGTTATGTTTGAAAATAACAGCATGATTTGCAAAGGATTAATGTATTTGTACCTATTTATTTGGGATTCTTGGGGAAAGTAGCAACATAATTTGCAAGGGATTAATGAATTTTATTTATATGGCCATTAAAGAAAAGAAATTATTTCATGTCTAACTGGTTGAACCGAGGATTTTTAAGCTTTATTTTGCCAAGAAAATCTCAGATATTGTGTGAGATATAAATTAGCTAAATTTATTCAAAACATTTCAGAGGAAACTTTGGATATCTAAAAATATTAAGTAAATGTTATAAAACGCTTATATTCCCCATAAGTTCTTAATTTCTGACGCCATTATGAAACTGCAACACCGATAATTCCTTGCACAAAAAGAGATAACAGTACGCTCGTTTTCTCCACTGCTTCTCTAATCCACTAGTTTTCTGTAACTCTTTGTTCATAGAAACTAATGGTAAAGGCATGTTTACGTTCACAGATCATACTAAACCGGCCAGTGTATTGCAGCTAATACTCCGGTACTGCACTCAATCAACAGTAAGACTAATAAGTCGTGTTAAGCACATAACTTTACATTATCACGTGAACTTCTCTATCACAATGAACAGCAACTGGACGACAGAATTTTACTTCTGATAACCTTCAACGGTATCACTCTCCAGAACCGGTAACAGATCAACCGATAATTCGTTACCTTCCGCAGATGGCACACTAGTTTGCATGCATTTCGCTACGACATTGTGTAAGAAGAGCATGATGCTACCCATTTCTTCCCCATGTGGGCCACATTGTTTACAATAAAGTTGATGCTGGAGTTTTTATGGCGGGTTTCAACACTAGTAACACGTATCACTCACTTTGTCATTAATCATCAGTAATAAGCACAATATAAACGTTCCGATGAAATGGGTCTTAGGATCCGTCTGGTATACCGCGATAAAACGGTGCATTCTTTAAGATACGATACATACCGCGGCATTTAAGTACAATGCATTATCAGGGGCATACATACCTTAACATAAACGTTATTTAGTGAGGGATATTATCCATTTCCTGTCGGTCCCGCACATAAGCAGGCGTAGGGTGCTAAAACTGAAAAACATAATTAGTTTGGAATATTTTTATGTACTTGTGCTGAACGTTGGTGCCGAGGATCTTTTTTCAAATGTCGCCTTAAGTAAAAGGCGTTGTAAATTTACTTCAACATTACTACTGTTATGATGAGAGTTGTCAATGTTGCCAAGAACAGAAACCTATGCAGGTGACTTGTAGTGGGAAAACTTTGGCCCCATTTGTTTGGTCGAATAAGGAGAGTTTCCAAAACCCTGCACAGGAAAGTGCACAAACCCACAGATTAATACATTTGTTATGCAGGGGAGAAAGCTATACGGGAGTTCATGAAAAGGCAGCATGGAAAAAAGTTGGAATTGCAATCTATGTAACAAAACCATGCGGTATTGATATTTCACTGTTCAGAACCCTTATAGCTTCCGCCCCCCCCTTTTACCTCTCCTGTCCTCTGCTCCCATGCTTCCGTTCCCCTGTCTACTCCACCCTTCCTTCTGTCCCCTCTTTCCACACCCCCTCGTCAATCCCTGCCTCTTCTGTCTGCTGTAGATTCTACGATCGTTAAATGTCATACCCACGTGTTCAATCAATGGAACTACCTCAGAAATAAATCTTTACAGATTCTATATTACACTGTAGGCGAATCCCAATTTAAAATCTAAGCGAGACACGCAGAAATATAAATTTGATTAAGTCTGTATATAAGGGGTAATGCAGCGAAAAAGAATTTCAAGATTTCGGAATCAGAACTGGATTTATGTACTGTGGCGAAATGTCAAGTGTTAAACAAGTGGAATGATATTGTGAAACACATGCTGGAGAATGGTGGAGAAATGGCTCTCCCTCACGATGTGCGCACAATTTATGAAATCTCCTTGAAGGATGGTACCAGTAAAGAAACAGTCAATCGCGGAAAGAACCGCTTTCAAGCCATGGCTAAGAAGATGAAATCGAATGCTGCCATAAAGAAGAGGAAAAACAAGACACTCATGGTCAACGGGTGCGTCTGCAGAGGAAATCATAGAGCAAGTCCGCAATGACAAGAAGACTGAGAAAGATTTGAATATAGATTTTTTAGTAAGTAGATGTAGATATTGTTTTTCATGGGGAGGGGGCGGAGCGTTGCAGTAGGGGGATGGTTGCGGGTGGGTGGTTGGGTTTTTGGGGAGAGATTGTGTGTAAAGGTAGCTGGGCTCGCAACTCAGGATAAGCAATATTGTCGAGTGACATTGTCCCCAGTTGACGAATACTGATAATTATTGAGCTGTCCTGCATTTGGAACAGCATCAGTTTAATGTTCATATTAAATAAGAAGATCGATTGTAACAGCTATAACAGCACCATTGAAATTTTCTTCCATTATCGGCCACAAATATGGTTAAATTGGTTGTTTTTAAATAAAAACAGTTTGAGAATGTTCTAAATCATTAAATCGAGCGAATCTCTATCTGATATCGAAGAGTTACATGATATAAGTTCCACTTACCGTTTTCTAACTTTTACCTTTTTCAGGAAATCAAATTCTGCGGGACACAGTGCTAGTCTTGCCGACAGTGATTGAGTCTGTTGTACTACCTGCAAAGACCTTGGATGGTCAAAATTCTTTGAGGGAGATCAACATAGCATCGAGTGAGGCACAGAACAGTCCCGATGTCCCGATAGAGCGATGTGCGCCAATGCAGAATCCGAACCACAAGTACAGATGTCGCCTGCATTAGACGAAGATCAGAATCCATTTTAATTTTGGCAGAACATACGGCGGTAAAACAAGAATTTTTAAATAGGCGATAACATAAGAAAGGTCGATTTTTGCTAATTTACCTCTTGTAAAGGATCTATTTAATTACTCGGAACATTTTAGTACCGTTTTCATTCAAAAACAAGAATTTTTAAGTTGACAAAAATACCAGATAGTTCGAATTTCACCAGTTTTCCTGTTGTAATCGATCTATTTTATTACTCAAAACATTTTAGTACGGCTTTCATTGAAAATCAAGAATTTTTAAGTGGGTGATTAGACAAGATAGTTCGAATGTCCCCAATTTACCTGTTGCAATCGATCTGTTTAATTATTCAGAACATTTAGTACCGCGTTTATTCAAAAACAAGAATTTTAAGTGGGCAATTATACAAGAAAGTTCGAATGTCATTAATTTACCTGTTGCAATCGATCTATTTATTATTCAGAACATTTTAGTGGTCTTTTCATTCAAAAAACAAGAATTTTTAAGAAGTCGATAATAAAAGAGAGTTGGAATTTTGCTAATTTACCTGTTGCAAAGGATCTTTTTGATAATTCGGAACATTTTATTACCGTTTTCATTAAGAAACAAGTATTTTCAGTGGACGATAATGGAAGAAAGTTCGAATTTCACTAATTTGCCTGTTGTAATCCATCTATTTAATTATTCAGAACATTATAGTACCGTTTTCATTGAAAAAGAAGAATTTTTAAGTGGACGAAAGTACGTGGCGTTGTGCTATAATATTATAAAAATAACGGCGGCGACGTTCGAAACAATGTTGAAACGCACGTTTTAAATGTAAAAATCATTGTTTATGGACAATTTAAACCATAAAGTCTTAAATCAGTACTTGGTGATAAAACCCTTGCTGTTATAATTTTCAACATTCGCCTCGGGAAAGAGTTGTACAAACTTTTAATAAGCACTAATGGGATTCCTTGCCATACATCGCAAACTTCAGCTTCCAGGTCTTCTACATTTTTATGAGGTTCAATCGCTTACTTAACCTATTTTTCACATATAACCAACAGTTTTCAATAATATTAGCATCAGGAGATTGAGCAGGCCAAAGAATTCCGGTTATAGCGTTTTCGCATTACGGGGTTATGTAATTTCAGCGTTTTTCTAACTCTGTCCTCTATGCGATTCATTCTCTCCTGGGATTCTTGGAAGAGACTCATTGCGTTTCGCGATGAATTGGTGCGTTGTCGTCCTGAAAAATAAAGTTATTTTCGGGGAAATGCCGAGCGACGACAGACCAAAGGTTATTGTCAATAATTTCTATATATTTTACTGCATTTATGTTTCCATTAACAATGGCAAGAGTACCGACCCCGTGCCAAGAAATACACCCCAAAATCATGATACTCATCCTTGGTTTGAAGCCTTCGCACAAACAGGACGGCATCCTTTCTTCACCAGGCTTTCTGCAAACATAAACTCTATTATTTTCACCAATAAATACTTCACATTCATAAGAGAATATCACTTTTCTCCAAAGACCATGGACTGTAAAATATCGCTTTTCCCTGGCCCAGGATAAACGCCTTTTTCTGTTCAAGTCTGTAATTCGAATGTTCTTTCTAACAACTCTTCTGTGATACTTATTTTTGTGTAAATATCTCTGAATTGTTCGTGTAGATAAACGACGATGACTACTTTGGTTAAATTCACAGGCAATGTCTCCAACTGGTAGCGATGTGTTTGTTTTTACCAGCCTTAATAATTTTCGTTGACCTCTGATATCAAGTTTCTTCTTCCTTCCAGTTCTTTTCTTATTTTCTGTATTTCCTCTTTGTTTAAATCGTTTAACACTGCATACACTGAGCACCTATTTAATTTTAAATCTTTAGAAAATTTTGAACACTTTTCACCATCGAAATATTTCCTAATGATTATATCTTTAAACTGTGTTTTTAAATCTCTTCATTTCCCCATAACACTAAAAAGGGCAATGAAAATGATGTTCTTTTTACAAAAGTAACACATATTTCGTCACAATGCATTCGAAATTACGTAATAATCCACACATCGTCACAGTAACCATCTGGGTTTTATCACGTTCGAATGCAAACCATCTATCGTCTGTAAAATATATTGGTGCGTTATAGACGCAATGTTTCTTTATAATAATATGGCACATCGCTGTAGTTCGAATGTCACTAATTTACCTCTTGCACTCGATCTATTTAATTATTTAGAGAATTTTAGTACCGCTTTTAAGTGGGTTATTATACAAGATAATTCGAATTTCATTAATTTTCCTGCTGCAATCGATCTATTTTATTTTTCAGAACATTTTAGTACCGTTTTCATTCAAAAACAAGAATTTATAATTGAGCGATAATACAAGATAGTTCAAATTTCACTAATTTACCTGTTGCAATTTATCTGTTTAATTATTCAGAACATTTGCGTGCCCTTTTCATTCAAAAACGAGAATTATTAAGTGGGCAATAATAAAAGACAGGTCAAATTTTGCTAATTTACACGTGCAAAGGATCTATTTAATTATTCAGAACATTTTATTACCGTTTTTATTCAAAAACAAGTATTTTATGTGGACGATAATACAGGAAAGTTCGAATTTCACTAATTTGCCTGTTGCAATCGATCTATTTAATTATTCAGAACATTTTAGTACCGTTTTCATTGAAAAACAAAATTTTTTAAGCAGATGATAATGCAAGAAAGTTCAAATTTTGCTAATTTATCTGTTGCACTCGATCTTTTTAATGATTCAGAACAGATTCGCACTATTTTTATGTAAAAAGGACAATTTGTATGTTGAAGATAATACAAGATTTCGCTTCTTCTATATTTTAGCTATTCTAGCTGTGCAGCCGATTATTTTAATTATTATGGAGATTAAGCTGTTGCTGTTGCCTTGACACCAGCATTCGTGAGCTCGGGCATTGCCACTCGACAATCTGGTCTTGATATGATTAAATATTTTTTTTCAGAAGTTGAATTGCTGATATAATTAACTTTTAATATAAAAAATTCCGTAATGATTGCAAAAATTAATTTTTGACATCAAGAAGTTGTTTATATGTGATATTACTAAATTGGTTTTGATATCAGTAAAATTTGATGCTATGATATCAGTTAGTACTTCTTGACATCGAAACAAGGATTTACTTATATCGGTATTTTTTTATACCAATATACATATATACATATATTGATATCAAGAATTCATTTCTTGATATGAGTGTTTCTTTATCCGATATCAATGATTTAATTATTGATATCAAGAAATGAATGCATGAACAAATAATTTTTATAATAAAAATGCGGCAACTTAATGATATTTTTGATATAAAAAAGAATGCCTGATACCAGTAATTCATTTCTTGATATCAACTAGAAAAGTCTAGCTTTGAGTTAGCGAGTTAGCACTGACTGATGGACAGACAGACGGACATACCTACAAATTTCGTTGTGGGTTAGGTTTTCCTTTCTGGTACAAAAATGCTTGTGCATTTACTCAGTTTATCCGTGATTTAAAAAAAAAAACCGCCATAAAAAGCGTGCGATGAAAATAAAGTCCCACAAGTAACCCGTGTATCGACATAAAACAGAAGTTTCTTATCAAGAGTGACTTGCTGTTTTCGAACTTCAGTAACCTACCTACATTCACATTCTATCAAATGTAAACATAGACTAGGTAGAAAAGAAGGGGAGCACGAATATTGCTCAATGTACAACATGTGCTTGTCATGTGTCAACAACTGTTCTTCATCAGGTTGGAGCACCTTCCGTTAAACCACAAAGGACGCCCGTCGACTAAATTTAGAGCGAAGACGGACGGGTGCATTGTGGGACGCAGCTATAAAACGACTTGTTTTGAACTCACAAGATTTAAGATGCCCTTCGTTGTGGGGTTAATCTTGCAACGCGGATTAAACTCACAACGGTGCCCAGTACTTACAAATGAGCTCCCAATGCGTGATTTTAAGTTCGGGCAGAAGGACAGACTATTGAATGTACTAAGTCAAAGGCTATTGCCCCTCTGACATCAGTCAGTCGGGACTTAAAAATACAGCGTTTTATTGATATCAAAAATAGAAATATAAATATATTCATTACTGATATCAATAATTGAATTTTTGATATCAGTATTGTTATTTTTCATATCATCAAGGAATTAGTGATATCAATAAAAGGTAGAAAATATGAAAACGGCATTTAATATAATACAAGCCAGTAAAAAAATCCGGAAAGCTCGCCTTGCTTTGTGTTGAATGGACAGGGGCGTTAGTTATGTGCCTGAAATGTGTGTTACGGTTACAAGCGGTGTGACGTTTTGTTTTTGTTTCAGATTCAAGAGTCTCTTCTAAGAATCCCAGGAGAGAATGAATCGCATAGAGGACAGAGTGGGAAAAACGCTGAAATTACATAACTCCGTAATGCGTGCTGTTGCTGGAGCACTGGAGGGAATCGATGGATACATATCTGATTAGTGCTCTACTGCTGAGCAACACTGTGTAGTTAAGACCTGCTGATTTATGTAGATGTAAGAATATCTGCAGCGCAGTTACATAGTATTATAACAGGCGAACAGGGATATAACAAAATTTCGTGAAATACTTAAGCATATGGTCCATACATGGCGAATAGATTGTAGGTTAAAATTGCAACATGTATTTTAAAAATGTGGTAAATAGGTATGTTAGCTTGTTGAAATTACAGAGGAGTAAACCAAAGTTACTTTGTTTGTAACCGTGTGGTCATGTAGTGCACATGCGGTATATAGAAACTTCATGTTCACCATATGGTGGCCATACAGCTACCACAAAAAGCAAAATGTACTCTATTTCCGACATATGCTAGGATACAGATACAGTGTTTCAAATATGTATATGGTTAGCCTAAAGGTTGCAATTTTGAGTTACCATACGTTAACCACGTGTGCATCAAAGGCTACAAATAAATATGCTATTCAAGATTATGTCTCCCGTACATAAGAAGGAAATTAAAATTCATTGTTCCTTTGTTTTGCAATCTTTTATTGTGACATTTTATCTACTTCACCATTCATAGGCACAAATCGATGAAAGGTCCCATTTTTGTTTATCTTAAGCCGAGTCCCTGTATGGCCGACGACGGTTTAAAACTCTATAAATTCTCCTGTTGCATAGTCCTATCACGGTGCCTACAATAACTGGAATAAATGCCCTCCTTCCTCTATGCCTTCTGCCTCTCAAGCTTCGGTAAATCTTCACCTGGCGTATACGACGTTCAACAAACGAGCAAACTTCTATACGTCTAGAAAACATAAATAAAACATATTAAATAACATAAATATCATAACACACACACACACACATATACATATATATATATATATATATATATATATATATATATATATATATATATATATATATATATATATATATATATATATATATATATATATATATATATATATATATGTTATATATAGTACGGTACAAGAAACATATCGCATGTAACATGAACACCGGAACCCCGGAAATCGGACAACTTTTGGGACTGAGCAAAGGTGATCCCATTTCCAGGGTGGTCCGATTTGTGAAGAAGCTTATTAATAGAAACTGGGATTTCACTTCTTTTGAAAAGTGGTCCTATTTCCCGTGTGGTCTGATTTCAGTGGTCGTCTCAAATTATAGGATATGACAATATTATATTGTAGTTATCGTATCATAAGGATTGCAGCTTGCAATTGAAGTCAAAATTGCTTGTCTCTTAGTTTTCAGATAAGTCACAAGTTCCGGTTTTGACTTTGAAATGGGACCTTCAGGTCAAGGTTTCCGAGTTCTATGGTATTTTTTGTCTTATAGGGGCTGGGGGTCGACTTTAAGGTCAAAAGTGCTCTCTCTCTCTCTCTCTCTCTCTCTCTCTCTCTCTCTCTCTCTCTCTCTCTCTTACGTTTTTGAGATAAGTGACTACTTTCGGTTTAGGACCCGGAAATGTCACCTTGAGGTGAAGATCACCGGGTAACAGCGCATTTATCGTGTCACAGGGGCTAGAGGTAAAAAAGGAAGTCAAAATTGCTCTACTATTTACCGTTTTCCAGCTAAATGACAATATCCAGTTTTTTTACTTGACACTTGTGCGAATTATTTACAGTAAAACCTGGATATTCGGACAGCGCTGTGACTTAAAATTTCTGTCCAGATTTGCCAAGGGTCCGTAATTTTCAGGTTGTTTGTGCTTATAGATGAATAAAATGGGCTGAAATATTTTGTCCGCAATCTTCAGGTTTGTTCTGACAAGGTTTAACTGTATTTCTTACATTTTTCAAATAAATATTAAGTGTTCTCACCTGTTAATATCTCTTCTGACATTTCTTGAAAGCTGTCCTTCTCTAACTGGAAGAGTTAATTGCCCCTCCAATGGAAATCCTGCGTCAGCAACCATTTTTAGTCCGTAAGGGAGTCTTGGAACATTGCAGTATCGAAATACAGATGCATCCAAGAGATGACCAGAGAATCCGGTTTTGTAAAAGGTAAAATAGCCATTGACGTCAATAACCACCAATACGTTCATGAAATGGCAATGCCTGTTTCGGCGATAGTATTGCCTTTGAATAAGCCCTCGTGATGTGTTAATGCGGATGGGTGTACAATCCATCATAGACACTAGATTTGGAAAATCGATGAAAGTTCGCCTCATCGCCTGCCAAGTTTCAGCGCATGCCACTTCTTGAACTGTCGAGCCCACACAAAAAGCTTAGGTAACAGCCTGTTTATTATCTTCCAAGTAGCATTCGGTATTATGTTGAACATATGAGCTAGTTTGTCCAGTGTGGGGTATTGTCGTAGCCAAATAAACACCAGCAGGATGCTGTCTCTGTTGGTGATTACTCGGTGGTTACCTGTGAAATTAGCCATAAAATCCTGTACAATTTCATTCATTCACTCTTCTGTCTCTCCCGTTAATATCCAAACACATAAGGATCCCTCGCAACCCTCGGCCAAGTTTCTGCCACGATCACATTTCTATTTCTAAACAGCGAGTTTAGCAGGCTATCTATGTACATAATGTGCGCATAAATATCTAACATGTATTCTTCTTGCATTTCTATCAAACTTATAATAGGCCCTATTGGTGGATGAAGTAAATGGCAAACTAAGTGTAAAATATCGTCTAGGTTCCTATTTTTCATCGAGATATAATTTAAAATATCCGTTTTGAAAGAAGGGGGTTGTGGAATTATTTGCAAAACATCTATTTTGAACTGATACACGATATAAAAGGATTTCCTCTGTGCTAGAACAATGCATGAATTGATGTATAAAACACTATCCTGCAAGTACAGAATCTAACCCGCCTGCTGAATTTTTCTCTTCAAGCGCGTCGTGTTTATATCATAGGCGCCCACATAGCAAGGGTCAATTTTGGCAGCAATTGGGCTTTGAAACAGGACTGTACGACCCTTTGTGGTGGACGGGTACGGGCAAGACATACATTCTGTAACTTGTTTTGTAATTTATTCCGTGAGTGTTGTGGATAAAGTCCCCAGCTCCCCAATCCCCCACCTTCCCGGTCCTCTTACTCTGGGTGTCACGCCTGCATATCAATGAAGTCTTAATCATTTTCTTGACACCCCTACTAAAAAGCCTTTTACCACAGGTAACTTGTACAAGTTTCCCACTACAAGTTTCCTACACAGGTTTCTGTTCTTGGCAAAATGTCCATTAACATTATTTCCTTGGAACAATGACTGATGATTAATACTTCTGTCATTCTCTCTTGATAGAAAGAAGAGTCCTGGTGAGGAAAGTCCCGATGTTTCACTTGATCTTGAAAAGCTTTAAAAAAATGATTGCCAAGTTCTCAACAACATTTACTGAAAGTTAAATTTTCGTCATTTCTCAAGGAATTCATAGCATCAAAGAAAACACGCTTTTACTTCACCTTCCGAGGGAAGGCAAAGAGGGAAGTGTGGCATGATGAATAATAACGCCTTTCACGTGAACCAAAAATTGACACAGTTTTAAAAACTATGATTTAAATCAGCTGATGTTTGTTTTGTAGTTCGAATCACTGTTATAACACCTTTTTTAGCCCAACAATTGCAAAGTAACGTGATTCCTATACTATTAAAGCTTAATCCGAGTTCCATGAAGATACCGAAACTAGTAGTATCAAACGTCGGGATTCTTATAAAACATAGGCTTTGCATGCTTTTGACCTGGCATCGAATTTGTTCTACAATATAATGGACATAACTCAATAGCGAAATATTCTCTGTGGCTACTCGTAATGAATGCAGGTCAAATTTGAACCTTTCTATCATTAGGTTATTATGCAAAAAAGGCATTTTAAAAAGAGCTTACCCTGTAGATCTTATAAAACCGGTAAAAAGAAAAGGAAAAAAAATTAAAGGCATGTGGCCAACAGTAATGAAAATGATGAAATTAGCGGACATTGGTTGATAATTTACGCTTCATTTTTTATTCTCAAGGTCTAGCACCACAAGATAAAACATTTTCTAGGAAGACAAGCTATATCTATGTCTGTTTGATCGTATTGACGAATAGCCTATGCGAGTGGAAATTGTGGTGCATGTTTATGTTTACTTTCTTCTCGAGTACACAGCGATGAATATCTCGTTCTAATCTCTGTGCGTACTTGTCGCTGGGAATTTGCTGTACCTTGTGGTCAGCTGGCGGCGTCACAGTATCTAACAGCAGTGTTGTTTGCTGCCTTATCATGATCATATTTCATGACTCTCCAGACCTCTCATGGACGTATGTTCTGTAAGTCATCATGGTGTGAGGTAGCTGTAAATCCGACTCAGTATAAGCTTTGGTCATGGCCCTGAAAAATGACATTCGCTCGTTTTTCTTGTCCGTCATTTTGTTGGTGATACGCAATTGTACGTGTTTTCTTGACACACAAAATCACACAGGGCGTACATCAGTTTAGACTCGAAATCTTTGTCTTGCTTGATGTGTGAATGTCGTTGTAACCTAAAATACAGTTCTATGTGACTAAATAAAAGTTTCCAAAAATTTTGCCTCTTTTATCCAGACAAAGGTCAACTATTAAGCTAATACTTTTATGGTCAGTAAATGGACAGTATGAAATGTTCATTTTCTTTGTGGCTTTCATAATACCCGTGTGACCAAGAAGTAATCGAGCCGACAAAAGACTCTCGGTGACTTTTGAGACCATATATACTGCTTTTTTATTTGTGTTGCAGTAACGCCATATATCTGTTAAATTGAGCGATTCCATAATGTTTTCCAAAATTGATAATCTTTTTTTTGGATGGAGAACGGCCGCTAAATTTATCGATGGGCAAAAGCACTAAATTAAAGTCACCACCTATAATAAATTCATCACACCTTATGTCGAGCAATATTTCATAAGGTTCTGATAAAATTTTACTTGGTCAGCATCTTTGTTTGGAGAATAGATATTGAAAATACCCAGTTGAATTAAGTTGAAGGATTATACGTTGAATATTGCTGCCATCATAATTTTTTCACCAGTGGTAGTCAAATTATTGGACGTCAGAAACAGCACTCCTGCACTTCTGTTTGTCCCATGGCTGCAAATAACTTTTCCACGCCACTCACTTTCCCAAACATTTAGTTCATCACTTGTTGAGTGGCTCTCCTGTAGCATTATAATATCACATTTTGTATTTTTTAATTCTTCGAACAGAGCCAACCGTTTGCTTTTCTGGCTTATACCCCGTACATTAGTACTTAATAATGATAACGTCATTTATTTGAGGTATAAAACGCTCAACAAAACGTCGATCCCTATGTTTACATTTGAATCTAATTATATCTAGAATATCTCGGTGAGGCACCCATGCCACTTCCAACACTTTCGTACAGACATAGAAGACAAACAACATATAGGAAAACCCAAAAACATATACATGAATCACACAGAGAACCGGAATTAAGCTTGGTAAATAACCTATTTACTGATGTGCCGACCGCTTACTGTTAAATGTTCACATGGATTCCCCTGTTTGTTTAGGAGGACATATATTCGAGTAATTAACCTTTGGATAATCTTTCACAACGCACTTAATTCAGTATCTAACAGGAGAATCTAGATATACAGGTTTACTAGTAAGACACCAATAGAGGTTCATGAAAGGTCGAAACAGAGCAGCCAACGCAAATTCCATTTTTAAATATCGTAACAACATGCTATCGTGTTGTCTTAAAGCCTGAAGTTTTTCTACACACCCGTCTCACATAAACTACCTCTCAAAAACCTCTCGCTCCTCAATAACCCTCCAAAACGTCCTCTTCTCGCCCCTTCCATTACGTTACATCCCATGCCACGCCGCGCTGGTCATTCACCCATGCCCACACACGCACAATGTTATGCATAATCTGTGAACACTATTGATTGCCTTCTAGTACTTTTGCCTGTCTGATAAGTTCTGCTTTTAACAATAGTTGCTTTTGATAAATGAGATGCTATGTATCTATTCTTTTTCATTTTCTCTTGATCTGTCGTCATTACTTTTCTTCCTTTTTCCTTTAGGCGTCTTTCAAATTATTTGTTGTCTTCAGGAACTAGAAGTCGTCGTTATTAAAGAGTTGACCTCTGATGTTATCTATGGGTACATTTTTTTGCTTTTGGGCTTCTCAGGAAACTGAGAATCCACTCTCCAAACAGTCCAGAGAAGCTTCACAAACACCGTCCAAAAGAACACGTCTAAAAAATCGAGAAATAAAAAGACCAATTTAGTTATTTGGTGCTCATTTCAGATAAATTTGTAATTTGTATGCCCAGAAATATATCCTATGACATTGTTTGTTGGGGCATTGGTTGAAATGTCATCTGTTTTGCCTAACAAAGTCCCAAAAAGTATTAGTTTTGTCCGGCCGACTTCTCATAAGAGGGTAAGTCATAGGAACCTGAAACCCTGCACGGTGAAAATAAATATACCGAAGATGTGCAACGTGGCATTATTTTCAAAAGAGGCCAAAAATTGACGTCGTGGAAAACTGTTATTATAGGAACTTGAAATCTTCCATTATGAATATATATATATATATATATATATATATATATATATATATATATATATATATATATATATATATATATATATATATATATATATATAAGATATGCAACGTGACAGTATTAGCAAAACGGCAAAAAATTGACGCCGTGGGAAATTGTCAAAAATGGTAAATGTTTGGCTTGAACTTGGCCGTGAGACGATGTTTGGCCGGTCGATCTCTCAGAGAAGGTATTGTCAAAGGCGTTAATCTTTACCTGTAACTTTTCCAGGCATTTTACTTTTACTGCTTAACGGTGGATCCTGCCTTACTGAAGCTCTAGTTATATCAGCTATACACTTATCCTAGACTCTACCGGTTTCCATAAACCAATGTCTAATATATCAACCGTTTACGCTGAACCTCTAAGCAATATGGCTACCCGTTATGCCTGTTAAGCCACTAGCAGCTCATATATATATATGCCCCATGTCAGGGCAAGTATACTTACACTAGTGTAAGTATACTTACCCTGAAATTAAAGATACCCTGTAACATATATATATATATATATATATATATATATATATATATATATATATATATATATATATATATATATATATATATATATATATAGACACATCCATTTATATATATGGGGGTGTATGTACATAATATGTTAGTTTTTAGTTTGTGTTTTATTGTTGCCCTTTTTTCCTTGCATTTTGTATTTCCATGTTGCTGACACAGTGTAATATACAAACAATAAGGCTTATTTAAGCTCAATTTAGCAATTGAATTGATTTCTAACAACTGTCCATGGTTAGCTGACTCTAACAAAAGAAAAGAATTACTTCATTGGATTAAAACAAATAAATACTGGGAATTCGATTTCATAATGCTACAAGAAACACATAGTCTAGAGAAAGATGTAAAGAGTTGGGAAAGAACTGGGCTACTTTCCGAAAACTGATAAGCTCATTATTTCGCATGGTTGTAGTAAAAGCAAAGGTGTATTAACTATTGTAAAAAATGACTAAGTCATTAAGTAAATTTCAAGCGAATTTGTAAGGACGGCAGAATAGTCGTAGTTGACTTAACTATAGGGGAATTGGGCTTATCTGTGATTAACATTTATGCTCCCAATCTTGAATGTCAACAAGAGCAAGAGAAGTTCTATGGTCCAATCGGTAGCATGATCCAGGAAAGAGAGGAAAATAAAATAATAATAGGGGTGACCTAAATATTATCTTAGACGGTAACTTAGACATTGGGAAAGAACAAAACGGGTTTACTAAAAATAGATTTATCGGTATTAATATAAGGACACTTATGGATAGTATCGATTTCTTAAGCAGAAACAAGCTCGGTGGGTTTGTTGGGCATTCATTGATTTTGAAAAGGCGTTTGATAACTTGGAAAGCTGTACAATAAATAATGGCTATACTTGTAAATACTTTGAAATGGCAAATGGAGTAAGGCAAGGAGATCCTCTCTGAGCACTGTTATTTATCAGAGTGGTTGAAATTTTAGCAATTTTGATAAGAGAAAATAAAAATATTAAAGGTATGAACGATATTGAGAAGATCACTGAGATAAATCTCAGAGATAAGCTTTCAAATTTTAAACAAACCTTGGTTAACTGGTGAAAATTCTATATGGCATTAAAAGGAAAAATAACGATTATTAAGAATTTAGAACTATCAAACATCCTTTATGCAACTAATGTCCTTTATATTCCCAAATGGTTCATCAATGAAGTAAACTTAGCGTTAGAACAGTTTTTATGGGAAGGAAAACCACATAGATTTCAAAGGAATGTACTAATACAAGATTTTAAAGATGGTGGTCTTAGAAATCTAGACTACAACTCTTTTTTATGTGCACAAAAAGTGATATGGGTAAAGCGTATCTTAGAAAATGAAAATACACTTAGTGTTCGCTTTTCTTAAAAACTATCTTCCAAATTTGACCTTATCGTATAAACTTTCTTGTGATATTGACCCAAAAAGGGTGTCTGAGCATATCCCCACCTTTTACCGTGAAATCCTATATTCTTGGTTCTCAGTGAACAACCCCCTCTTGTGATAAAACTCGTTTGGCACGACAGTTCATCCGGTTTACCAGGAATATAACTATAAATCGAGAACCGCTCTTTTATAACGAGCATGCCCATAGAGGAGTGATGTTCATACCAGGTCTGCTAAATGAAGCAGGCCAATTTATGGATGCAATGGAGATTAAGCACAATTTTAGTTTAAATATGAATTTTCTGGAAATAATGGGGATACTTAATGCTATACCAAAAGAATGGAAACAAAACATGCAATAAAATTATAAGGAAGCCGATGACATAACATCACCTGATTCACAAAATGCAGAATTAAGAACAAATGTTACAAAAAAGAGCATAATGAAATTGACCTCAAAAGAAATATACTGGCTAATTATAAAAAATAAATCAATAGAGCCAAGCTGCATAAGGAAATGGGAAAAGGATAATATTGTAACACTGGGCTGAATTCATCCCAGTAGAGAGAAATATTTACAAAAACAAGATACGTGACAAAAATGCGAAAGATACCATGATTAATGTCAAAATAATGCATAAAAATTATGCATCTGATTTAATAGTATCTAAATTTGACTCCTCTGTACAACCAGTTTGTAATCAATGTAAACAAAAAAGATATTATTCACATCTTTGACACGTGTAGTAAAATCTACACCTATTGGTCCTTGTTAGAAACTTGGATAAACAATAACATATTTACAGAGGGTAAAAAAATAAATATTTGTAGAGGAAAAAACTGCTTGGCTTAATGAAAGAAGATGCTGCGAAGAAATACCTATTTACAACTGACTTCGTACTTTTACAGGCCAGAATGTATATAGATAATGTAATGTCTATAAAGAAGAAGTTTATTTTGTGAGATTTTTGAAAGTGCTGAAAAACGTGGTAATGATTGAAAAAATGATATACTCATCTCAACACGTGAATTTTAAACTTTTAGAAGAACTGTTTTATTTGTTATAGTCCGACCTTCATACGAGTGTACCTCTTTTCTTAAGAAATTCAGTTACCGTGTCAGCATGTGGTTAAAAATATTTGTACCGATATTTATTTTCATCTGATTTATGATATTGCTCTGTATATATGCTTATTTTGGTCAAATAAAAAAACTGTTGGTTTTGAAAAAAAGTCCCTACCACTTCAGCAGTACCAACGGTGATACAGATTCGACCTCAACCTATAGGTATTGAGGTTAAACCTTTGGGTCCTCTTGTATTTCACTATGCATAGTGCAATCACATCTAAAATCTTCCTTGAACTAAATTTCTTCTCTTAAACATCTATATTTCATATGCATTTTGGCAAATAAGTTGTAGAAATGCTTTTGTTTACATTTCCACCATCTTGTATCTGACCTTCTCCAGAGAAATTTTCCGAGACAAAAGCTGTCTGTAGATATAAGAAGAAATTATTCAAAAGAACACCTCTCGATTTTTGATTTGGCTGACATGGGAAACATAGCCTCCTATAATGATGACACCCACTCTTTACTGGTTGTCATTGATGTGTTTTCCAAATATTTGTGGGTGAAGCCAATAACTATAAAATCACATACAAGCGTCATACAAGCCTTCCGGAATATCTTTCATGAAACACGTCGAAGACCACGAGCTCTAAGGTCAGATAAAGGAACTAAATGTAAAACAGATGGGTAAAGGCATTTTTGAAGAAGGGAATTCATGCCTATACGACAAAGAATGAAACCAAAGCTAACTTTGCTGGGAGAGTCATTTGTACTCTAAAGGGATTGGTATATCGATATTTCCTACATAACCAAACCTATCGCTACGTAGACATCCTTCCAGACTTGGTGCAAAATTATAACCATAGACCTACTGGCCTCCCATAATAGGTATGCTCCTGCAAATATTCGAAAGGAAAATGAATCTGAAGTGTGAAAGTATCTGTACGTGTACAATTGCATTTCTCACATGAAATACATGTTTCAACGGGATTATTATACAAAGTGGACATAAGACGTGTTCATTATCACACTTCGTTATAAGAAGCAAGGAATACACTTGTATCGTGCTAAAGACTTTCTGGATGAAGATATTGGTGGTCTTCATCAATTGCAAGTAGCTGAAGAAGAATTGCAAGCTGTTACAAAAGATATTGAGTCCATCTACAGAATTGAAAAGGTCTTGAAAACGCGAAAAAGACAAGGTGTTTAAGAATTATTTGACAAGTGGTTAGGCTGGCCAAAGAAATTTAAGAGTTGGGTGAAAGAAACAGACATTAAAAAATGAAGCATCCGTTCACATGTTTGGTCTCTAGACCTATAGGCAGTGGAAACTCTAGAATAAAAGTTCATTAAACCCTCCCCAAAAACCATTTTATTCCGTTATGGTAGTGAATTGGGAAATATTAGTTTGAATACGCATAACATCATTCTGTTTAAAATTCCTAGAGACAGTCAACAAATCAGTACAAAAGAAATATACTGGCTAATTATAAAAAATAAATCAATAGAGCCAAGCTGCATAAGGAAATGGGAAAAGGATAATATTGTAACACTGGGCTGAATTCATCCCAGTAGAGAGAAATATTTACAAAAACAAGATACGTGACAAAAATGCGAAAGATACCATGATTAATGTCAAAATAATGCATAAAAATTATGCATCTGATTTAATAGTATCTAAATTTGACTCCTCTGTACAACCAGTTTGTAATCAATGTAAACAAAAAAGATATTATTCACATCTTTGACACGTGTAGTAAAATCTACACCTATTGGTCCTTGTTAGAAACTTGGATAAACAATAACATATTTACAGAGGGTAAAAAAATAAATATTTGTAGAGGAAAAAACTGCTTGGCTTAATGAAAGAAGATGCTGCGAAGAAATACCTATTTACAACTGACTTCGTACTTTTACAGGCCAGAATGTATATAGATAATGTAATGTCTATAAAGAAGAAGTTTATTTTGTGAGATTTTTGAAAGTGCTGAAAAACGTGGTAATGATTGAAAAAATGACATACTCATCTCAACACGTGAATTTTAAACTTTTAGAAGAACTGTTTTATTTGTTATAGTCCGACCTTCATACGAGTGTACCTCTTTTCTTAAGAAATTCAGTTACCGTGTCAGCATGTGGTTAAAAATATTTGTACCGATATTTATTTTCATCTGATTTATGATATTGCTCTGTATATATGCTTATTTTGGTCAAATAAAAAAACTGTTGGTTTTGAAAAAAAGTCCCTACCACTTCAGCAGTACCAACGGTGATACAGATTCGACCTCAACCTATAGGTATTGAGGTTAAACCTTTGGGTCCTCTTGTATTTCACTATGCATAGTGCAATCACATCTAAAATCTTCCTTGAACTAAATTTCTTCTCTTAAACATCTATATTTCATATGCATTTTGGCAAATAAGTTGTAAATAATGCTTTTGTTTACATTTCCACCATCTTGTATCTGACCTTCTCCAGAGAAATTTTCCGAGACAAAAGCTGTCTGTAGATATAAGGAGAAATTATTCAAAAGAACACCTCTCGATTTTTGATTTGGCTGACATGGAAAACATAGCCTCCTATAATGATGACACCCACTTTTTACTGGTTGTCATTGATGTGTTTTCCAAATATTTGTTGGTGAAGCCAATAACTATAAAATCACATACAAGCGTCATACAAGCCTTCCGGAATATCTTTCATGAAACACGTCGAAGACCACGAGCTCTAAGGTCAGATATTCCAGATGGGTAAAGCATTTTTGAAGAAGGGAATTCATGCCTATACGACAAAGAATGAAACCAAAGCTAACTTTGCTGGGAGAGTCATTTGTACTCTAAAGGGAATGGTATATCGATATTTCCTACATAACCAAACCTATCGCTACGTAGACATCCTTCCAGACTTGGTGTAAAATTATAACCATAGACCTACTGGCCTCCCCTAATAGGTATGCTCCTGCAAATATTCGAAAGGAAAATGAATCTGAAGTGTGAAAGTATCTGTACGTGTACAATTGCATTTCTCACATGAAATACATGTTTCAACGGGATTATTATACAAAGTGGACATAAGACGTGTTCATTATCACACTTCGTTATAAGAAGCAAGGAATACACTTGTATCGTGCTAAAGACTTTCTGGATGAAGATATTGGTGGTCTTCATCAATTGCAAGTAGCTGAAGAAGAATTGCAAGCTGTTACAAAAGATATTGAGTCCATCTACAGAATTGAAAAGGTCTTGAAAACGCGAAAAAGACAAGGTGTTTAAGAATTATTTGACAAGTGGTTAGGCTGGCCAAAGAAATTTAAGAGTTGGGTGAAAGAAACAGACATTAAAAAATGAAGCATCCGTTCACATGTTTGGTCTCTAGACCTATAGGCAGTGGAAACTCTAGAATAAAAGTTCATTAAACCCTCCCCAAAAACCATTTTATTCCGTTATGGTAGTGAATTGGGAAATATTAGTTTGAATACGCATTACATCATTCTGTTTAAAATTCCTAGAGACAGTCAACAAATCAGTACAAAAGAAATATACTGGCTAATTATAAAAAATAAATCAATAGAGCCAAGCTGCATAAGGAAATGGGAAAAGGATAATATTGTAACACTGGGCTGAATTCATCCCAGTAGAGAGAAATATTTACAAAAACAAGATACGTGACAAAAATGCGAAAGATACCATGATTAATGTCAAAATAATGCATAAAAATTATGCATCTGATTTAATAGTATCTAAATTTGACTCCTCTGTACAACCAGTTTGTAATCAATGTAAACAAAAAAGATATTATTCACATCTTTGACACGTGTAGTAAAATCTACACCTATTGGTCCTTGTTAGAAACTTGGATAAACAATAACATATTTACAGAGGGTAAAAAAATAAATATTTGTAGAGGAAAAAACTGCTTGGCTTAATGAAAGAAGATGCTGCGAAGAAATACCTATTTACAACTGACTTCGTACTTTTACAGGCCAGAATGTATATAGATAATGTAATGTCTATAAAGAAGAAGTTTATTTTGTGAGATTTTTGAAAGTGCTGAAAAACGTGGTAATGATTGAAAAAATGATATACTCATCTCAACACGTGAATTTTAAACTTTTAGAAGAACTGTTTTATTTGTTATAGTCCGACCTTCATACGAGTGTACCTCTTTTCTTAAGAAATTCAGTTACCGTGTCAGCATGTGGTTAAAAATATTTGTACCGATATTTATTTTCATCTGATTTATGATATTGCTCTGTATATATGCTTATTTTGGTCAAATAAAAAAACTGTTGGTTTTGAAAAAAAGTCCCTACCACTTCAGCAGTACCAACGGTGATACAGATTCGACCTCAACCTATAGGTATTGAGGTTAAACCTTTGGGTCCTCTTGTATTTCACTATGCATAGTGCAATCACATCTAAAATCTTCCTTGAACTAAATTTCTTCTCTTAAACATCTATATTTCATATGCATTTTGGCAAATAAGTTGTAGAAATGCTTTTGTTAACATTTCCACCATCTTGTATCTGACCTTCTCCAGAGAAATTTTCCGAGACAAAAGCTGTCTGTAGATATAAGGAGAAATTATTCAAAAGAACACCTCTCGATTTTTGATTTGGCTGACATGGGAAACATAGCCTCCTATAATGATGACACCCACTTTTTACTGGTTGTCATTGATGTGTTTTCCAAATATTTGTTGGTGAAACCAATAACTATAAAATCACATACAAGCGTCATACAAGCCTTCCGGAATATCTTTCATGAAACACGTCGAAGACCACGAGCTCTAAGGTCAGATAAAGGAACTAAATGTAAAACAGATGGGTAAAGGCATTTTTGAAGAAGGGAATTCATGCCTATACGACAAAGAATGAAACCAAAGCTAACTTTGCTGGGAGAGTCATTTGTACTCTAAAGGGATTGGTATATCGATATTTCCTACATAACCAAACCTATCGCTACGTAGACATCCTTCCAGACTTGGTGTAAAATTATAACCATAGACCTACTGGCCTCCCCTAATAGGTATGCTCCTGCAAATATTCGAAAGGAAAATGAATCTGAAGTGTGGAAGTATCTGTACGTGTACAATTGCATTTCTCACATGAAATACATGTTTCAACGGGATTATTATACAAAGTGGACATAAGACGTGTTCATTATCACACTTCGTTATAAGAAGCAAGGAATACACTTGTATCGTGTTAAAGACTTTCTGGATGAAGATATTGATGGTCTTCATCAATTGCAAGTAGCTGAAGAAGAATTGCAAGCTGTTACAAAAGATATTGAGTCCATCTACAGAATTGAAAAGGTCTTGAAAACGCGAAAAAGACAAGGTGTTTAAGAATTATTTGACAAGTGGTTAGGCTGGCCAAAGAAATTTAAGAGTTGGGTGAAAGAAACAGACATTAAAAAATGAAGCATCCGTTCACATGTTTGGTCTCTAGACCTATAGGCAGTGGAAACTCTAGAATAAAAGTTCATTAAACCCTCCACAAAAACCATTTTATTCCGTTATGGTAGTGAATTGGGAAATATTAGTTTGAATACGCATTACATCATTCTGTTTAAAATTCCTAGAGACAGTCAACAAATAAGCACATTGGCGCGGCAAATGTATCCTGAAAAATCTCAATTTCTCATAGAAGCTCGCCAAGATGCTACCAGCAAGCCTCATGGCTATTTATTCATTGATTTAAAGCCAAACTTAATGATCAACTCCATTTTACCAAAAGATACACATTATGTATATGTTAATAAAGTGGCGTGTGAACAAGAACCAAGTCACTTGGCCATTCGTAGCCAAGATGTCTAAACGTATTCGGGCTAGCCAGCCTTTTCTTCACTTGCTTGCAACAGTGGGCCTAAACGACATAAATCCGTCCTACAGCCAGCTACCAAGGAGGAATTAACTAGCTTGTTTGCAATTTGTTTGAATATATTGCGAGGACATTTACCGTTAAGCTCAAAAAGGTATAAGGAATTCAATCGTGAGTCATACCCTACGCACTCTAGCAGATAAGAAGATATTACATCGAAGAAAAAAGAAGTTGGTTAATCAGAAAGGAGGATTCATTGGAGCTATTGCTAAATTTGCATTACCTTTGTTAGCTCAGTTGCTGTTAAAATGAAACATACTTGGAATAAAATGTTGTTAGAAAAGACGGGTAAAGATGGTGGAATCAAAAAGAAAGTGAATAAACTTTTACCTTGAAAACAAACTCGTGAAAAGGCAATGGAAATGTCTCAACTTCTTGTTCAATTCAGTCACAACAAGAAAAGTCTGATGCCTCATCTAATGCAGAAAGGTCAGGAAAGTCACAACAGTTTCTAAACCATTTTCAACCTATTTATTATGGAAAACTAACACAACTTCAGGCAGAACTTAAGAAACATGGTACGAGATGGACAGATAAAAATGAACCTGTTTTAAAAATTGGAGATCTCATCACGAATATTATTTATATGTTGAAAGAAGCATTGGTTGCTACAAGAAGAAAAGAACGACGAGAACCACCGCATGGAAGCAGTTTATTGAGCAAATTGTAGACGGTAATATCCCAAAAACTGTTTTTGGCAAAAAGACAACTCGTGAAGATATTAAAGAAAGAGATAAAGCAACGTCAACAAAGGCTGTTTCCAGAAAGATGGGAAACTCTTTAACATGGTGTTGTTGCTGTAAAGACAATGTAAATAAAAATAATAATCCTGTAAAAATCAGGTGTGTAAGTGATTGTTCTCAAGGAGAAGTAGTAGACAACAATGTAGATCATGTAAACAGTGTGGATGACGTGTGCCATACATGAAATAATGTATATACACATCCTTCCTGTCTACATCACATAAACGATTTAGCCATCATGGAGGCAACAAGTTTTTACATTACTTTACCCAGTGATGCTAGCATGAACTATTATCCAACTAATAAGGCTTCTAATTATCAAATTCGTTGACCTCTTACATTATATTTGAAAGGAAAATATGAAGTACCCAATACCCACACAGACGGGCGACAATGAGGTTAGGATAAGACTATACTGTTCTCTATCGATCATCATTAGATGCATTTTATCAAGTTACCATTCCATATGGTTACTGCAGCTCCATACCTCTAATATGGAGTGCATATAAATGAAGAATTACAAAAATCTATTAATGCAACTCATATTCGGTTGAAGTATATAAATTTAATCGAAAAGTTTCTCTTATTTTAAAAAATAATTATAACATTGTCTTTTCTACCATTCCATTGGAATGGTTTCACATACCCCCAACGCAAACTGCTGTAGAAAAAAGTTATAATGTAGACTATAAACCACTCACTACCGTTAGAGAGGGTGCTCCAATAAAATTTTATATTCCTGCGAGTACAGAAGAATATTTAGATTTAACAAACAGTAGACTTCATACTGTATGCAGCAGTGTAAAGGGTAATTGAGCAGTGTGTGGTGTAGATGATAACGTATCATGCATCAATGATTTGTTTAATGGGTTATGGTCTAATACTAAATTATTTCTGAATGATCGAGTGATTTCACATCGTAACAATACCCATGGGTATACCAGCATTATATCCCACTTCATTCATGACTCGGAAAAAAGTCTCAATTTTGAGCGCTCTATGCGTCTCATGGATTCTGCTGGATCAATGAATGCTCAAAGACACAATCATGAAAAGTATATAACAGGTTTTCATGTAAATCTTGGCAGTGGTGAAATACCTGAGCAGGAAATAATGGTTTACATCGTCGTTAGTTGTATACGCGTCTAAGCCGTGAGTTTATGCTTATAGGTGCTCTAAGGGTAGATTTGTTTAAGCAGGATCGCTATCTTCCCAATGGCATCAGTATGAAATCGCCTTTACATAGACAAAAATGATGCATATGTATTAATGGCTGCAAATAATGGCTTTAAAGTAGGAGTGAAAGATGCGTTTTTAACCATTCGCAAAGTGAGTTCTAGACCAGGTATTCAGTTAGGACATACAGATGCATTGATGGAAACTCCTGCCAAGTTACCTATTACCAGAAAAGAATGTAAAATTTTAGCCATTCCCGCTGGATTTCAATCTTTTGAGAAAGATGACATCTTTTTAGGTCAATTACCAAAACGTATTGTCATTAAAATGGTTCATAATGAATCCTTTGCTGGATCAGTGTTGAGAAATCCATATAATTTTGATCATTTTAATCTTAACTATATGTAACTTTACAATGATGGTGAACCAGTCCTATCCAAACCTCTCAAGCTCAACAGAAATCGAGACAAATATCTTGACGCTTTTGAAACTCTTTTCAAATCTTTTGATAAATTGAATGGTGAGAAAAGTTCCATCATAAAATGGGAAGATTAGCCTAGAGGTTATGCTTTAGTTTCTTTCGACTTAAAAACTGATTATGATGGTGATGATCATTACGCCCTTATCAAACATGGAAACTTGCGACTAGAGATGAATTTTGTCGCTGCCTTGCAAAATACAGCCAATGTCATAGTCTATGCCGAATTTGACAACATCATTGAAATAAGTGCAAATCGCAGTATTCAATTCGACTACCAGTCATGAACACGAAGCAGATAGATGCCATATTGACCCATGATGTCATGACAAAAGACTTATTCCACGGAGTATTCTCTATGGATCAACTGCCAACATTACAGCAAGGAGCCTATGTCATCAATACAGACGATCATGATGAACCTGGCGAACATTGGGTTGCCGTGATTTGACAAAGTTGTGGAATATTTTGACTCTTATGGACTTGCACCTATAGATAATCGTTTAGAAAAGTTTTTAAGTAATAACTATGTGCATAATTCCATACCATTACAACAGCCCATTTCCAATACTTGCGGTCTTTATTGTGTGTATCATATATTACATAGAGCTAGAGATCATAATCTGTTTGATATTGTAGATGTATTGAGAAGTGATGGCGATTTTGTTGTAAACGATTTTGTATATAGACATTATAAATCATTATTTTATTAATGTATATAGACCATTATTTTAATGTTGTATTAGTTAAGGTGTGGTAATTGTCAATCTCATTTATTATAAATAAGAACAAGACAGTTGTTTAAAAGTTTCTTTTTTGTGTGTTAAAATAATATTTGTACATTCTTTTGATTCAACACATAACCTGAAGAATTATTTACATTTCAAAAACTCCATAACATAAACAATTATTTTACATCAAACCTTTTTTCAACACCTATTGTGCAAACACATTCAATGCATTGATAAATGAATTCCAATCTAAATTAATATATGTATCATAGACATTATACCCACATTTGTAAATGCTATGAAAACTGACATAACTCACATGATCAAACTTTATTATTTTAACATTTTCTGTTCAGTTCATATCCATGTTCATTCATGTCTATGTCCATCACCATAATCCACATTTCATGTGTCAGCTCAATGGACTTTCAAGTCCTCTTTGAATTCCAGCGTCAGGTTCTTCCCAATCCAATGCTTGTAACAGAGCATACCATCCCACTGTGTTGATGATGATGTAGTCATATCGTTCTGTAAGCTCGTCATATTGACGGAATTGTACAAACACATCTAGGCAGTTCTCAGTCACACGCACTTCTGAATCATGTGAGAGTATAAGCAGAACGCCAGGTATCTTCAGCTTCTCTAGATTGTCCTTCAACACGGATTGTTCTTCAGGCGATAATATGATATAATATACTTTCCAAAATGTCTTAGCACAATGTCATTACATGCGTTTTTTAGATATGAGAAGTGATCTGTAATGACTTCATAATCCGATAAAAAATCTTCCATCTCGTTCAACAGTCGGACACATCAACTATGAGCTGTCTCCTTGTTTTGAAGCCTTTTATCCACTTCTTTCACCTGCTTCTTCAACATTTTCCATTCAGGCACTGTCAGCAAAATACCCTTTTTCGCAGGACGGTTTCTTCCAGACCCTCATCTTTGAGGTACTTGTAAATGTTTACCACTCCTTCATTGCTTTGTTTCATAATTTTAATGTAATTTCCATTTCCTAGAAAAAACATTCCTTCCCACAACTGTGGTGGTGGTGGTGACGTCGTTGGATTTTTTACTTTTAGGTTCTTGACTATATCAGCAAGAATATCCATATCAGTTGCAGATCTCTTACTTCCAACTTCCATGTTAACGCTTCAGATTCCGCACCTCAGAAAACTCTTAAGTTCGAGGACCTCCCCCTTTGTCCATGCGCTAAAGTGGAATAGCCATCACTCAGCACGCACCGCTTGTCGTCATATGGGGAAAAGGCTACTTTCCTCAACTTCTCCGAGAAAAGCTGGTGGTCATGACGTCGAATAATGTGTCATGTAGCTATCGTTTGAATTTGGTTGATACCTTTGGTCGTATGTGTTTCTTTCCCACCATACATTATGCTGTGCATTTTCGGTCTGAGTCCAACAAACTCTTCAGTGGGGATGCCTGCCCATCCTTTATTTTCCCAAGCACTTTTTTGTTCGCGTTGGAATGCAGGAAATGATCTGATGGATAGTCACTTGTGTCGAACAAGTCAGCATCTTGCTGCACATCCTTATGGATATCTTCCGTTTCTATGTCATAACATAGAATGTCGGTGTCGCTGAACAACAATTTGGCACAGGGATACTTGGCTATGATGTAATTGTAATGAAAGTCAAATTTAAGCACTTTGCTGAGGTCGCGAATGGTGCAGCCGACTTGAATGGGCTTATTCAGAAGCAAATCCACTTTGCGTAAATGTACGGCGGTCAAATCTTCCTTGAAAATGCTGAATTTGTGGAAACAGGGTTTGGCCAAGGTCAAGATAATGTATTTCGCCAACCATTTTCTCTGTTCAAACATGATGGCACGGTGCACTTTGGTTACTTTCAACCCCAGTGAGACGTACTGCTGCAAAGTCCTATGATGAAGCACATTTTTTCTTGTAGCATAGGTTAGGAATGAGCTTTTTACTAGGTTTACTTTACATATTCAGATCTTTCCGTAACTTCCAACTGTACTCTGACAATTCTCCAATTTTGACACATTTCCGTTCCGGAGCCATTGGGTAGTGATTATGACGATCATGGATTGTATGTGAGTATTCTAAATCCACTTCTAAAATGTATCAAATGTCGTCATCATGAGCCACATCCATGAAGTCAAGGGATTCCGGCTCGCTTACCCACATAAATCCACTTCGTGGCATGCTTTGCGACATGGCCCAGCCATACAGGTTGTTTGCGTCGAAGTACATCAGGTAGTTGTTTGGCATTTCAGAATTGTAATCTCTGCGTAGGGGTTATTTGCTTTCGCATACTTGTGCATGATCACAGATATTCCTCCACGTAGGTCTTGTTCAACCATTTGGTACATAACACTGTCAGTGCTTAATTCCAACTTCACCTTCTTCGCTTTTAACATAGCATCCCACGACAGTCCTGACGCTGCGTAATTATGGGCAGGATCCAATTCATACGTGTTGAGGCATACTTGACGAAAATTTTCAAACACGCCAACCAGCTGTAGCACATCTGATTTTAGGTACAGGTCATGGTATTCATCGAATGTGGTACAGTTGAATGCATCCCACACCTTCTGCGCGTAAGCATAATCCTCGTCGCTAATGCCCTCTTCGCTAAGCTGACTGTAAAAGTTGTCCGTTGACGGTAGCTGCGTTTCAGCAAACTTGGATGACTAGTCCTCGTAGTCATACGGGTACACTTCCTTTCTCAACAACAAATCCTGCTGGTTACTATCGTGGATATGACTAGTCATGTTGCAGATATTCTCTTTCCCTTCTACCGCGAGGTTGGATACCAACTTCTGTAGAGAGGTACTCATATACTGATAGCTGTCCGTAAATTTCAGATGGCTCATGGTAAAAGCAATATATTTCTCAGTGGTGTTGGGAATGACCAAAATTGTTTCATCTTTGAATTTTCCAATGCCCTCAATGATCAGATGACTGTCATAGTCTCGCAAATTGTGGAAAAACACAGGAATGATGAAAGAATCTTTATCCCCCTGCTTATCCTTTCTAAGTCGAAATTGCAGATTACATTCATTATGCGCTGCTCCACGGTATTTGTCATTGATGTGGTCATGATCTCTCACGCGATCCGCTCCCAGAGGCTCGTGGCAAATGTAGCAATCGACGACGTGCTTGAAATTCTCTTGGTCCTCATGGGTGATCATCATGTCCTTTGGCTGATCTACACCGCGCACAATATGATCACGCTCGTTGACCATATAGTCTAAAAAGACTTTCACGGCATTGTCTCCTCGATAAACGACTGATGCACGTGTGTCGTACTGGCTGACAACCACATAGACAAAGCTGTTTGGACGATGATGCTGATACCTGTCCCCTTCATGCTTTTGCGTGAAACATTCAAAGTCAGCACAAATCACAAAAGGCACTAGCTGTTGTTTGGCTACATTCTTGAACTTGGTGATAGGTTCCTTGGAAAATGATAAACGTTGCGCTCCATGCTTTCCACACACTTCACGATGCTCATCTAAAAGATCTTGTCGCATAAACCCGCGAAGACAGTTGAAACAATAAAAAGTTCCACCGTTATGCTTTGATCGATAAGACATAAGTCTTAATCAAGCAGTAATGCCTTTTGTTGACACTGCTAATCAGAAGTAAGTTGATTTCTATAGCACTGACGTTTCGGCTAAGTTGTATCGGAACAACTTCATCTTGCCCATATCCAAACACGTTGATTGACACATCGTTCTCCTTTTCAACCTTTGGAATGTCAGTAATCGTCGTGGGGAATGTCATGCCTTCTACCTTTAAGTCCTTTACAAATGGTCTGTATTGATTCACATCTCTGGTTAGGTGTTTGTTGAAGGGTGAAGGTGAGCCAATACTGACCATAATAAACACTTGTCGTCATTGTTAATGTTTAACACACCCTTCGTATTCTTCACCTTCTTAAGCAGTGGGATTAAACTGCTCTCTTCCAGAGGCGCTAATGAAGCTGTATGTACTTCAATGTAAAGTATATTATCCAGCACCCAGCCAGAGCCTTGTCGCTCATGTTCGTCAAACTTAGTAAGCAATTCTTCATAGGCTTCTGGCCAGTCCTTTTCAATATCCGCTGGATTGTATGCTGCATATGTTGGGCTGCTGATAAATGCATTATTCACTTCTTCTGTCATGACACCTTCTGCATTCGCTGTCATTTTCTTGAAGCGAGCATGTACCACAATGTACCATTTCATTCCATGGTCTAAGGTCTCCTACAAATGTGTGTTAATATGGTTTTATTGCTGTCGCATTTCAAGTACTAAATCCGTTCCATTGTTTTTCCTGTGCGTTTTCGCCAAGACTAAGTCTTCTGCCTCTCCCCACTTGTCCCTTCTTTTGTCTCTTTGCAGCTTTCTCGTCAACAAGCTCTTCATGAGCACGTTTCACGTTAAGTTCCGCTCCCGTACGTGCTGTCTCTTTCACTGCAGTTTTCATATCAGCTTGTGTGCATGTGTGTGCTTCAAACAATTCCATAGATGGAAATTCCACATTGCAATCATGGCAAAGGACTGGTGTATCCCATACTGAACTGGCTGCCATTGCTGTCGCATCAATTGCTTGAACTAATATTCTGGAATGTGTTCTCAGACATCCCTTTTATGCACCCCAGGTTTCCGGTCAATTTGATTTCCAAGTTCCTTGTGAGATGTTAAACTCAGTTCTAATATGTCTAAAAAGAAATTTTCTAAAATTTGGGCGGGCGGGGGTGGGGTCAAAAAATAAAAGTTGTTTAGAATTGTCTGAAACGTGTAAATATGCGAAAATCACAAAATTTTCCCACCGAGGGGGGAGGGGTAAAAAAAGCAAAGTTGTTCAGAATTGTCTGAAACGTGTAAATATGCAAAAATTACAAAATTTTCCCATCGAGGGGGGACGGGTAAAAAAAACCAAAATTGTTCAGAATTTTCTGAAATGTCTAAATATACAAAAACCACAAACTTGGGGGGTCCCCACGTACCGTCACGTAATATGTATACACGAAGACATCATATGTCATCCAAACAAGATTCTACTAAAATTTCCTGTCCTGGGGTTTGGGGGGGGGGTCTGACATAGTATGTCCGGGGGGAGGGGAGGGAATGTCGTAGAGCTCTCGTTTTCCTACTGTTTATGGATATTATGTGTTCATTTGCATTTTATATATATTAAGAAAAGTTCAAATAAAATTCGCTTAATAATGTTATATTTCATTTCGTTTTTAATTACAATCAAATTCTGGGAGTGAATTTGAAATGAACTCAGTTGCAATCAACAAAATGTAATTCACCGATAGGTTATTACACTACTTTAAGCTTAAAATGGAAAGGGAAAACGATTCAAGTCAGCGCACAATTGCAATTAACAAAAATGCAATTCACCGAAATGCAACCATACTGCTGTGATAAAAGGCCGGCTTCTTTTAAAAAAAATTTGGAAATACTTGAAAGTTTTGATAAACTTTAAGGAACAAAAATCACAAACAATAAAAAACAAAAAAAAAGCAACAAAAAAACAAACAAAAGAATCAAAATTTCATTCATGTAATTACATTCAAGATATAGAAAATTACGTAAATTCATGGAAAATATATATCAAATATAGTATTTGCTAATATACTCATTAAATTGTTCTATAATCAACTTCAGCGGATCTGTGTAATAGCTTAAGCTGAAAACCAGCGGATGCTACACATTCGGTGAAATTTTCAGCAAGTTCACAGATCCGCTGATTGAAAATTTCAGCAGATCTGTATCATTCGCTGATTTTACAGATCCGCGGTAACATATACACGAAATATCTGAATTATATATATGTTAAGCATCTTTTTTCCTGTTGGTTATCCAGTTACCAATCCCAAAAATTCCTGTTACATGGTATTCACTACAATTCGCCACAAGTAAACTGTATCACAAATACAGATTTAGAAAATATATATATTAATAAGTGTCCCTTTAATTTCACTTTTAAGCTGTAGACTGCTGACTTAAGCGACAGACTACACAAACGCTGAAACTAGTACTGGTCAAAAATCAAAACTTATACTTTTTGTCTGTGAACTCCGACACTTCTTGCGGATGTCCTTTTAATTATGTGCCCATGAAATATGGTTATTATTATCATCATTACTTCATTTAAAACATATTAACTTTAGACCAGTGCCCACAACCAATTGATGTTTGAACCAAAACGCTGTAGTTGTTGAGGCTTTAGTAGCAGCACATGAAGAGTTTTGCAGAAAAGGGCGAAACATAGTTTGTACATTGGCAGAGTTTATCAATTGCAGCCTTCCTCTTCCTCCGCCATTGTCGTGTGACTATGACCAATTACGCATAACGCAGTTTCACAGATCGCAACCTCCTCCCGCACGTAGCTCTTAGGTAGTTTTTTCTAATAAAAATAGGAATATGTTACCTCTTTTGTGTCATTAATGCCTGTATAGAAGTCTAATGAAGATACGCTGAAGGTAGAAATTGGAATAAAAAGAAACTAGATGAAACGAATATTGTGCTTAAATGATAAACCAAGTCTTATATTTGATAATAAGCCCTGAAGGATATCATGTAGTCATAATTGGGTTTCATAATTTCTCATTTACTATGGCTCAGAAGGTAAAAAGAATCATAGGCGCAGTTACCGAACAATTCGGCCTTAAAGATTTATTTTTTGTCTGGAAATAATTCCAAAGCAAAATATTTTCAGGCACAATATCACGTGTGCATAGGTGTGCTGCATGTTGATGTGTTACGCAATGAAATAAAATGTATTTACACAGCAACATTATGCAGATGCCTATGTTCATGTGGGTAATTCCATTAAGTTTTTAGACCCCAACCGGGCGAGCCCGGGGGTCTATAGGATTGCCCTCTGTCCGTCCGTCTGAACGTCCGTCTGTCCGTACGTCTGTCCGTCCGACTGTCTGTCCGTCCGTGTGTCACACTTTGTATGCTGATTTGTTTCCACGCAAGTTCTCCGAAACTATTTACCCTAGGCATATGCAACCTTGCACAGAGAAAATATATAAATTGAAGTTTTGCAACGCCGTGTTATTTTTTCAAAACAGCCGAAAATTGCCAAAATGGCGACTTGTAAAAACTGTGATATTTTGAGATAACTGCAATGGAAGGCTTGGGTGCTTTCCACGCGAGATCTCCGAAACTATTAATCCTAGACATATGCCACCTTGCACAGTAAAAATATATATATACTAAGATTGTGCAACGCTGTGTTATTTTTCAAATCAACCAAACATTACTAAAATAGTGACTTGTCAAAAATTGTGATATTTTGAGATAACTGCAATATAAGACTTGGGTGCTTTCCACGCGAGATCTCCGAGACTATTAATCCCAGGCATATGCAACCTTGCACAGTGAATATATATATTGAAGTTGTGCAACGTCGTATTATTTTTCACATTGGTCAAAATTAACCTAAATGGCGACTTGTTGTGTCCGGTTGGGGTCTGCGCTTTCGACGATGGCTTGTTAGTTTTGAATTTCTGAACCTGGTTTTCACGTCATTCAGTTCTGTTTAATATTTAATTGATTAGGCCCATTTTTAGACCCCAACCGGGCGAACCCGGGGGTCTATAGGATTGCTGTCTGTTTGTCCGTCCGTCTGTCCGTCCGTCTGTCCGTGTGTTACACATTGGATGCTGTTTTGTTTCCACGCAAGTTCTCCGAAACTATTTAACCTAGGCATATGCAACCTTGCACAGTGAAAACATATATATTGAAGTTGTGCAACGTCGTGTTATTTTTCAAATTGGCCACAAATTGCTAAAATGGCGACTTGTCAAAAATTGTGATCTTGAGATAACTGCAATGTAAGACTTGGGTGCTTTCCACGCAAGTTCTCCGAAACTATTTAACCTAGGCCTATGCAACCTTGTACGGTAAAAATGTATATGTTGAAGTTGTGCAACTTTGTGGTATTTTTTAAATTGGCCAAAAATTGCCGAAATTGCGACTTGTCAAAAATTGTGATTTTTACATATAACTGCAATGTAAAACTTGGGTGCTTTCCACGCGAGTACTCCGAAACTATTTATCCTAGGCATATGCTAACTTGCACAGTGACACTATATATATTGAAGTTGTGTAACGTCTTGTTATTTTTTAAATCGATAAAAAATTGTCAAAATATCGACATGTCAAAAATTGTAAATTTTTTAGATAACTGCGATGTATGGCTTGGGTTCTTTCCACACGAGATCTCCGAAACTATTAATCCTAGACATATGCCACCTTGCACAGTAAAATATATATACTAAGGTTGTGCAGCATTGTGTTATTTTTCAAACCAACCAAAAATTACTAAAATGGCGACTTGTCAAAAATTTTGATATTTTGACTGTAATATAAGACTTCGGTGCTTTCCACGCGAGATCTCCGAAACTATTTACCCTAGGCATAAGCAACCTGGCACAGTGAAAATATATATTGAAGTTGTGCAACTTGTGGCGACTTGTGTCCGATTGGGGTCTGCGCCTTCGACGATGTCTTGTCAGTTTTGAATTTCTGAACCTGGTTTTCATGTGATTCAGTTCTGTTTAATATTTAATTGATTAGGCCCATTTTTATACCCCAACCATTTTATTCTTTCATATACAATGGATGTCAAATCGGGAAACCGCTTCCGGCTTTTTCAACAACACATGTGCGAGCACTGTCATTGAAATACAATTTGGAAGTCCCTTGGGTGCGTGATGCTCTTATTTTCTGCACTTTACTTTTTGCTTGAGCACATGATGTGATTGGATGCGACATATAATGGATAACTTGTAAGGTGTTTGCAGCATATTAACCGCGTGCACGTGACGTTACGTTGTGTTTTTAAATCTATCGTATATAATCAAATTGTGCTTTCGAAATTATATAAATATATGAAAAGGGTCTATATTGGTTTGTGAAGTGGAAATTTGTTTTATGCACGAATGGTTAAGCTGGCAATATTGCTTTGTACAACAGAGTCCAAAAAATACTTAAAATATAAAAAAGCGCTAAACATGCAAACTAGCATTTAATTCTAGAATACAAAATAATGACTTTAACGTTATTGACAAGAAACAACATTGTCCCCAGTGTGCAGGATATACTGTCAATACACATGGATCCCTCTGGCCTTTCCATTAGAATACGTGATTTTTATTTGATGGCACATTCTCTGAAAGCAGACCCAGTTGACAAGTCTGGGATATTTCCACCTTCATATTTAAGAACTAATGAAATAAAAATGCAAATGATATCAAAAATATTCTAAATACACACTGACATAATGAAACGACGAAAGTAAAAACATAGACGGCAAAATAATGTCTTATTTTATTGCAGGTAATGCTTGTAATTTCAAATGAGGGAAACAAAAAATATAAATGGCCAGAGAATAAAACTAAGAACAAGGAAATGACACGTAAGCAATGAATTCAATTGAGGGAGATATTCAAAGTCTATGTCCAAGCAAATATACTGGGTGCTCAAAGATGAACTATGCAGCCCATTGTACAGACTGATGGAAACCATGTGACATAATATGAGCTGGAAAGTAATACAATGAAATGGTTTCTAAAACAACGTATCTACAAAATGTAAATAAAAATCCTTAATTTTGCAATTGCAAAAGACTATTGTAAAAATATTTCACCAAGCAACATTGTTAAAAAAATCATAAAAGAGGGAGAGAAAATTGTCCGATTTGTACGATAATGCGTAACATTGCACAAATTTTTATATTCCGCAGAGGCAACATACCTCATTTAGCATTTAAAATAGAAAACGGGCATATTTTCAATTTAATGTAATATTAGGGTTTTAAAGGTTATGTTAAAATATTGTTTTGGACTGAAGGTTTTATTCTGAAAACCAATGAAACCGCTACCTAAAAAAATGTATCTTTTGATAAAAAAGAGCAGAGGGGAGATGTTGTTGAAGAGATCGAGGGGAAGAAGTTCAGGTCGATCAATATGGTTAAATTTCCCATTTTAGTTTGTTTCGAAACGTAAAGCTGTCTTCCAAATGTCTGCCCAACTTAATGACATGATCACCTGAATATTAAAAAACCTAGTGTATTGCATATTGTCCTATTGTTACTGCGAGATCCTTCAGTTCAGATAACACAAATCGCTTAATTAAAACGTTATTTAATTAAGCGATTAAGCGATTAACGTTATTCTATGTGGCCAGGCAAAATGTAAAAAAATGACGCTAAAAGTAAAGAAACTATCACAAGGACAACCAAAAACGGTGTTGGGTGCAGGCAAAACTCCCCGTGCAAATAAACGTTGGCGTTTGTTTGCACGCTACTGCGGTATGCAGGAAAAACAGCAGTAATAATAAACCTCACATTAATTTTATTAGTGTTGGTCATTCGCCATCACTTTTGGTGTTGACATTTGTAATTTTCCATGTTGTTTGCTCACAGGTATATGTTCAGATTTTAAAAATAAACACCATATCTTTTAGTCTGCTTATTTTATTACATTCAAATGGTTTTGAAGCGCAGTTTGGTAGTCTATCTTTTTACTTCGAGTAAACAACTTTACGTGGAATTAAACACAGATAAAATGTGTGGAATTGTAACAATAAATTCTTAATTCTTGATAACGCTGACCTGATTTAGTGCAAAAATTGCATTGTGTTGAGAATTACCCTGCTTTTTAAATGGTCTGCAACTCTTAGGTTTAATATTTTTATCGCTTTTTCATCATCTTTTTTAAATAAAAAGAAAAGACGGAAGGTTTACCATGGATATATACTACCAAAAAAGCTCAAGGAATTTCTTTTTCTCAATAACATTTTATCTAGATTAAATCCCACGCAGAGCATTATTTTCTATGGTTTTGAAAATATTTGGATATCAATTTTTATAAGACGTTAATGAGGTAGATATCAGAATGCAGAAAGGTGACAAATAGGAATCAGAGTCAAAATGGCCCGATGCAAAATGGACCCCAAAAAGTGCAAGGGGGGGTCAAAATGGCCCGACAAGTGCTAGAGCCTTATATTTTACTCAGTGTTAACTTGTTTGTCACGTTCTGTTATATCTATTTCAATCAGTGCTACTCGATTTCCACTCACTGCTACTCGATTTCCAATCAGTGCTACTCGGCCTTCAAACGAACATCCGTTCTATTGAATAATGTGTCAAAGCTGTCGTCGACTTAGGGTGCCGTAAACCCTTTTGTATGCCCAAAATGCAAAAACCTCAGTCTCTTTAATACCCCAAATAGTGATAAGATGTGGTAATCCGGATTACGTCCAAGCATATATAAAGATGGTGGGTGTTTTGACCAATTCAAACACAATTCAAAGATGGATATAAAGATATTTGACAGCAATAAAGGAGGTCAGAAAATTGGATGCAATGGATTCGTGTATACAAAACGGAAAGATTTAAAGTCTTGTCGAATAACTTGGCGATGTTGTCGCCGCAGTAATAACTGCAAGGGTACGATGTCGACTTCGTCTCAAATAACTGATCCTCAGTTTGGAAATGGTCAGAACTTCTCCAGGGCATTGCGCACAATCTACGTTGGAGACCTGTAAATCGGGAGAATCAAGAGGCGGATGAGTGATTTCTTGTTTCTGGGAAATCGAAAAGACTTAAGCCAATGATCATATGGATTCTTTAACTTATGTGCACTCCATAATGATTCTGTATTAATGAGATGGTGCCATTTTGGGCAGTGCCATTTTGCCCCCCCCCTTACACTTTTGGCGGACCATTTTCGACTGGGCCATTCTGACCCTCCTTGCACTTTTTCGGGCCATTTTGACCGGGCCATATTTGTCACAATTGTTTAAACTGAACATTTATTTAGTCATTTCAGCTTCTTTGTTAATATCAACAATAGTCCAAAAGCCTCTTCCTCCTTTTTATTTCACACATTTTCCAATTACCCATTTGGGCTTAATATTATGCAAAGAAATCTCCCTGCTGCAAAGATAACTTTAACGCTGAAACCAATGGTGAGAGTATTTTGTTTACTCGGACTTTTGTTTGCACACAACATTGACGTACGAACATCGTGTCCACTTATCCCAGGGATCAAATGAGAGAGTGGTGGGTAGGATACGGAACCTCATTTTGGGATATCTTTTTCCAAAAGTACAGGTACAGTTGTCGCAACTCCCCTGGTCTTCCAATATGGGTTCTTCCCTGGACCCACAAATCCTTCACCAAAAATCAGGTCTGTAAGGTGGTCACTAAATACGGGTTTTGCAGTACATCTTTTTCATCCTGATCTGTAGAACTGTTTACTTTTGTCCTTTACCCGGGTCTGGAAAGTGGTCCCTACAAAATCTTTTGTTGTGCGTCTTTGTCATTCGAATGTGGAAGGTTGTCACAAACAGATTTTATTGTGCGCCTTCTTTATCCGGATCTAGGAGCCACTACAAACAAGTTTCATCGAAAGCAACACCTGTAACTACATGATCGAAAGTCAACAACGTAATATTACCATCGTGCCTTTTATGTGCCTCGATATGTCTTCATTGGGAACCGGACAAAATACCACCGGACATAATACCGCCGGACATAATACCACCGGTCAAAATACCACCGGACATAATACCACCAAGGAAATGAAAACTAGGACAAAATACCACCTACGATATCTTTTTACTATACAGCGTAACAACGCAGACTCGGTGGCGTCCAGTCATGGAAGAAGCTCAAATAAGACGCGAAACGGAGACGGCTTAGGGATTATAAAAATCAGATGCAGTAGGTCGCAGAGATTAAGAGCAAATACTCCGTTATGTCATTATTGATAAGGGATTGCCATAGCGCGAGACTGGGGTGGTCGCTTGCCCCCTCCATATACTATTTTTTTCTTGGGTTCTTGGCTTACAAAGACACAATCAATAAATTTATATTTATTTTACTGAATGCATTGCACCTCGGTAAATTGCAATTCACCAATAGAAAACTAATTGCAATTAGAATTGCAATTAGTTTGAAGATCAGTGTCTCCTAAGATCAATATTGGTGAATAGATCAATGAAGATCAATTGTTTCAGAGACGAAGTAGACGGGGACATCACAATTGCCTAATTTTTTAAAAGTTTTTTTTTCCACTAAAAAAAGGAGGGCAGATAACGACCCCGTCAAATTGCAAGGGGGGGGGGAGGGGTGTCAGTCGACCGGGTTGCAAAAAATGGGGGGGGGGCAGATGACCGTTTACCAATTTAAATCAATATCAACAGCAATAAACCACGACAATAAACTAACTAGGATCTACAAAAAAGAACAATAACAGTTTCAGTAAAGTAGAATGTCCTCAGTGAATGTACTTTTACGTTTGTTTTAGTTACATTCAGTTATAAATAGCTCCGGTGATCAGAGAAAGCAATAAAAGATTGTGGTGGTATTTTGTCCTAGTTTTCATTTCCTTGGTGGTATTATGTCCGGTGGTATTTTGTCCGGTGGTATTATGTCCGGTGGTATTATGTCCGGTGGTATTTTGTCCTACACCCGTCTTCATTACCATTGCCCAAAGTGTATATCTGGCCATGTTATACATTGCTTTATACCATCAAAAACACTTGAAAGGAATCTTCACAGCTATCAATGGATGAGTCACTTAGTAAAGTAATGTTTGGATCAAACCTTGAAGTTTGAGCGTTTGCTTTCAAAACGCGATGTTCCCATTGAAGGAGGGGTGTGTCAAAATCTAATTAACACCTTAATATGAACTCTAGGTGTCTGTAAAAACATGAGAGGTGGGTGTCTCCAACCCTTAGCAACTCAATTAATTAACGAGGGAGTGTCAGATGATTTGAGGGCGAAATAAAATGGTAGCGGAGTTTTGGGAAATTTAGCCCTTCGCCTTTTATTGAAGCGAAAACATTACGCAATGCTTGCGTACCATGTCGTTTCACAAAGAGACATCATACACTGTATTTTAACGATACGAAAGGATGACAACAAATTACGATATCCAAAGTTTTATTCCAAAAACGCCGTAGTTATTAGGTGTAGGGTTGAACTGTCGAAACGTTTGACACGCTGTTAGCGGAGACTGAGGAGAATGTCCGTGTAGGATAGATAACTGTCCGATGCCCATCCTCCTTGTGACTTAATCGATGGCGCTGAGAGGCCGCAAGCTAAGGCAAAATCCGCTCCCCGCAGCGAAGATTATGACCACTGTATTTGGTGCTATCTACAACAATGCTACACAGGTTTTTCTTTTCAATAATGAAGAGAAAACGGGTTGTTCAGAGGCTGCGGTTTTCTGTGCTGGTTGTAGGAGAGCAGGGCGCGAAACCCGTGGCTGGGTTAGATTCGTGAAAACGCTGGTATGGGCAAAGAGGGGAGTCCTCAGTCCGTGGTATTAGTACCAGGAGGTGAAGATTGAAATCTCTCAACGCTTTTGTCCATTAATGGCAGAAATTTACATCGTCGTGGCAGACATCTGTGAGGTACGAATGGCTATTGCCGCTGCTAGTGAGCAGTGTGGACTTCCTGAAGAAGGTGAAAAAGCTCACCAGGCAGGCTGTCCAAAAGCAGAACTGATGGGATCTTCGAGATCCAGGGAGGGAGCCAATTTGACCAGGATCTCCAGCGAATTGGGTAATTTCTGCTTTGGTGCGACGCCAACCTGAATGCGGATGCTTTTTAACAATGTTCTGAGGAAATAATTGTCCTCCACGGGATTGGAAAAACCGAATTCAAGGTGGAGTATCCGTATTGTTGATAGGCAGCACTTGATGGACTAAGGATTGAGCGAGCGGCTGAGGAAGCAGACGTGCCGGTGCAGGGTTGACACGGTGGCGGGTGGCACCGAAAATAGTGACAAAACGAGATGTAGGTGTTGCCACGAACACTCAGCGTGCGTGCTTCGACGAATGCGGATTTGCGGTATTCCATTATCTCGCGGTCCAGTATCTCCGTCTGTCTGACTGCTCCTGAAAGCATAATAACAGCAATATTTTGGCCATGTGATAGCGCAAATCTATAAAGGGGACGTGCGCTAAGGCGACGGTGGCGTGTGGCAAGCTGTGCATTCCTGAAATAGAGTGTGCCAGTGTTTTTCGCCCGTATGCTGATATAACGGGCAGAGATATAGACATCATAAAACATGCATACAAGTAGTGTTTTTGTTCAAATTTCCGAGGCCAGGGTGCTGCAAGTGGAATGATGTGTAAGCGCTGCGAGGGAGACCGTGTTCTAGGTATGAATGGTGATCTTTCGGCCTGTTAGAAACGGCGCCCAACTTTCGATTGCTAAATAACCTGTGGCTAACGTTTTGATATTGATGTGTTCTTGGGGCAGCTGGGGGATGTCTAGTGCCCAATTGCGGTGCAGTAAGTCGAGCCTTATGCTGGCGTGCACGACAGCGGCGCCAGCTGCTGCGGGGCTTGCGTCGGTGACGTTACGCAGGAAAGGTTAGGGTGCGGCTTTTTCCATGGCATGTACCTTTGAAGGTGCTGCAAAGCGTGTTTATCGTCGCGAGCGTGCGGCGTGTATCACTGTTGATACGCAAACGGTGATGCGGAGGGCGTAGTGACGTCATCAGTATAATGAAGCTGCGCATGGCGAGGCGTATTACGTGCATAACACATGTTACCCAGCTGGGTTTCCGATCAAACTCTGGAGATCCTTCTTGGAATCGCGTTTGAGGAGGGCAGGTGCAGGTGGGCGGTGTTCTGAATTTCTAGCAGCTTATCCTGTGGGATGGAGAGGGTGCACTCAGTGACGTTGATGGTCACCCAAAGGAAGGCGAGGCACTGGGTGGGGGAGACGAATTTATCCCAGCTAATGGAGAAACCCAGTGATATGTGTTTGTGTTTATGTGTTTACTGCTGCTGTCGCAGCTGCATCGTTTGAAACTGATTGTCAGAGATACGGGGGGTTACATAGTGCACAAAGTAAACGCAGCACACCCTTTTAAGCAATGGGGACAAGGCGCCACGTCGTCCCGCGGCGACAGGGCGTCTGCACAGTGGCCGCTTACAAGCGAGACAGGCCGTTCTTTTCTACCACCCCATGACAAAGAATAAACATACACTCAGTGTGGGTAAAATCATGGAAGTAGCCTTGGTGGAAGCGAGGCTGGTCTTTTTTTAATGCACAATAAATGGCTTAAAACCAATGTGAGGAAAACAGGGTCGTGAACAGGCCACAAAGCAAGCACTTTGCACCGCTTTAAACATAAATAAAATATTTTTATTTAACTAGAAAAATGACGGACTAAGTACTATAATACAAGACAGGTAACTTATATGAAAATGAAAGTAAATACTCCTGTATATTGTAAACATCAATGCTAAAATTCCTGAGCACCCCTTAAACATGGAACAGCTTGGCAGGCAAACGAAAAATGAGCAGAGCTAAGACATACAGCTGTTCCAAGGGAGCATTTAATGTGAAATGTGCTACCATGCGTGCACAGAAGCAGTCCCCGCAGAGTGCCAATTACTTCAAAGAGGGGGTGATTTTCATTCAGTATTTTAGAACAAAGGGGGGGGGGGTTATTTGTTTAATTTCACTCCGTATTTGGTTAAAAAGGGGTAGTATTTCAAAATTAGCAGTTCGAATATCTCGGTCGTTATAAAAAGTTATAACACGCACGGCAATCAGTTGGTACACGACTGTCCCCCACCCCCAAGGACAGCTGTGTAACAGTGGATAGCCAAGTCAATAGCCACAGAGGAAGTGAGAGAGAGAAAGAAAGAAAGAAAGAGAGAGACAGAGAGACAGAGAGACAGAGAGTACATGCAAGTGCGGTGGGGTTCCTGCATAGTTGATTACACCCTGGCGTCTCATGTTATTTCTGTTTTGGGACGACAAGGTATTCAGACCCATCCTTGAATGCCGCGCAATCCATTTCCACATTGTGATTAAATTGAACGGGAGTGTTCAATTTAATCACAATTGAACACTCCCCATCCCGTAAAAACTTCAATGTGGTATGCGGCTGTTAAAGCAACCAAACCACTTTATCCCGCCTCAACACAAAAGTGTAGATATGGCCATGATATACCGTGCTCAGTCGTTTTATTTCGTATCCTTCACCCCGCAAATCCTGTCACGCCTATGATCGAAACGCAAGTGCAGGTGGAGTTACTTCTCCTTTACTCGAATTTTCGGTATGGACCTGTATACACCCTCAACCCCAGTACTCAGCTTTAGATACTGCTATGATTTAGACAAGGCCTGATCGTTCAGCACCTCGCCAACGTTTTTACGTTCACACAAACTACCAGTTGTAACCACTGACTATTTTGTTGGGTGGATCAAAAATGAACCTTGGCCTGGAATCAAAGTCGGGCCGCAGCGTGGGAACTGTGATCACTAACGCTTGACCAAGCAATTGGTGCACCGTTAAAACATCTGTTAGTTTGACCTCTTGAACAACAGTGTTGTGAAAAGACAAGATCAAAGACTTAATATCAGTGCATTAAACGGATAACCGAATATCTTAAAGTATTTAATGCAAAGCTCTTTTGAAATAGTTTTTGTTTTCTGCCCGTGTGGTGGTCTCAAAGCAGTCATTACATTTATAGCTTTTTGTTAACGTGTTCTTCTCCTCTAGTCATGTAAAATAAACCTTTGTGATTATCTAACAATGGCAACTGCACGACTAGGCTATGGATGGGATTAGCAATGAAGGGACAGAAAGGATAGCATACTGCAATGGATTTTTCATGCAAAGATTATTCAATGATAACTGGGACATTAATGTAAACAGTGATCTATAAAATGCTCATATGATTGTTATTGTATGGCATAAAACAAACATAAGAAACTGAGAACATTTGCAGGAATCAGAAAAAATGCACCATAACAACAGTGTACCTCCAAGCCGTTCTAAAAGTCAAGACGATTGTAAGTTCTTAAATGTTACTTGACATGACGAAGAGGAAATATAATTACTCAACAATATTGATTAAGGATTTTGGACATGATACCAAAAGAAATCAGTTTTTCGTAAAACGATAAAAAAAACCCCCAAAAAACGAGCGGCTATTGCTTGTTGCAAAATGGAATCGGTTTCTAACGTGCAACAAATATTGCACCTAATGCATTTTATAAAACAATAAAGAACTGCTACAGAATGGCTGAAGCGAAGCATAAAGAACCTAAACAAGGACTAAAACCCCACACGGGTATGATAGAATTCAGATACTCAAAAATTTTTGAGGATTATTTGCGTAGTAAGGCCGGAAAATGGGATTTGGAAATCCAGCAAAAACTGAACCCAAAACGTGATGCTGTTTGTGTTGTGCTATACAATGTGCAAGACGAACTCCACAGCGAAACGAAGGACATTAAAATCGAGAGTTTCATTCTGAGAAGTGGAAACTTTGGCACACCACAGCTTCCAACAAATTTCAGTAGCACCACGCGTCAGGACAGCGTGCTTGGTTCCCTCCCGACTATAGACGAAGCACAGCCGAGCATGATCGGACGATCATACACGGAGATTTCTTTGCGGGATTCCGCCTTGGGACTTTCTCGTGTGCCTTCCAGCAGACAAAGTTTGGATAAGATCTCGTTGCCATCAATCAAACCAATGAGTAGGCATTCTATATCACTGAATAAACGCAAGCTCCTTGGTACAACGAGTTTGAACGCGGATAAAGGAAAGATGCAATTTATACCAAAGCCGCCGAATGTTAGCAACAAGCGTGGATCAAGACTTATTCCTGCTGTGCATTGATTCAATACATTTGAAATAGAGAAGCACCGACTTGAAGACAAATTCAGTAACTACAGCTGTTTTCCATGCAAACCTTTGGTTCTATTACTAGGTACATGGAACAGAATCTACTGGACTTCCATGGATGTGACAGTTAATTGTATGTATCCGGATCAAGACACAGAAAACGAGCTGTTCAAATCACAACCATTCAAAGATTGAATTTGTCAAATTTAGATACCGTTGTCGATCTTACATACACTGGCTATTTTGTGTTATTTTGGCAGCCGTTTAGATGACATAACATAATACGACTAATGAACCATGTAGGGTTATAATTCTTATAACTTTTTTGCTCATTCATCAGGCTTGAGCCAGCAAACTTGGTGCTGGGTATTTAAGTTACATCAGCATTGTTCTGTGCAATTTCTGCAAAAATTTGTTTGCATTTCAGTAGTATTAATCTGTTTACCTCATTTCTTACAAACAATACTGAGGGATAAACTTTTCTGGTAAATTTGTGATGTTTCTAGACCAAAATGTAACTAGAGACTGGACATTCCATAAATTTACATTTTTCGACTTATACATAAAAGGTTAGCTTTGGTGCTTCTGTGACCCTGGGGTACTAAAACACCACTAAGTCGAAGTCAATTTACTTTCGAAATATGTACCACTTTCGATGAAAGCATTTCAAAAAATTTTATTTCGTACTGCCAATCGAACGAATAACTATTGTTTACAAATGTGAATGTGGAAAGTTCAAGAGTTGATTCCTAGTACGATGTAAGACTATAGTTTCTATTAATGCTGTGACTGGAAATTCTGGCTTCAGCAATGGGCAAAATTTCGGATCTTGAATATGCAAGATATTTTAAACTGTGCACAGGGTAAATCCTTGCGACCATTGCATCACACAGCTGCGTCCCTCAGTCTGTCTGATATCTTACTAGTTCTTTAATGCCACAGGATCTTTGTTTTCACTTTGCATGTTGAAATAAAGAACCTGCATTTTCGAGTGCACCAGAACCCCAGATAACGAGCCCGGAAATGCATTAGGTGAGGTATGAATTCACCTATCTGCAAGCAAAATATGCTTTCTGTGACAAATAAATACAGGTCAGCTACTTCGATTTTGAAGTATCTTAGATTTCGGCATATTTTATTTTTAGATTTTCGAGCAATTCAAGGAATTCTGTGTTTGCAACGGCACTTGTTGAGTTTTTGGTTTGGAAAACTGTTTCGTATACTGCCGACTCAGCACTAGTGCAATTACGTACATAGCAGTTGAAACAACACCTCACTATAACGACACCCTGCTTACAAGGACAAAGGTTAATTCGTCCAGATCAAGATTTCTTCATTTTAAAAACAATCCGTTACAGAAACATATCACTTCAACCGACCTCTATTTCTCGGTCACACCCGTGTTTTTATACCGATGTGGTAGTGTATGTAAGAAGAGAACAAAGTAAAAAGTATTTTGTTTATTTTAATGTTGGTTGCTCTAAACCACTGTACATATATTTTGCATAACTGTTACACAGGTTAATGAAAGACTTGAATAAATATTATATCACACAAATCATATAGATTTGTTTCTTAAAAACAACTCTGATACTAGCATATAAAATATAAAACTTGAATACTGAAAAAATAATGCAATTGACATATATATAATTGACTATACATAAATCTAATACTCAAAATTATTCAGGCCTGGTCGAATGCCCCTTTCCTTTTTTTTTTTTGGGGGGGGGGGCGGCAGTTATGAGTTGAACACTGATATACACATGACTTGCTAAAACAGCAGCGGTTCAAATGAAAGTTCGTTTAATTCATTCCAGTCTGGTGCCGATGCTTGTATGACTAACTTGTATGAGAAAGCTGTAGGCGTTGGGACGACACATTTGAACTATGAGTTCACGGCAAGCTCGTTACATGACAAGAATGCTGCGAGTCATTTACTGGCACTTGAGGCTTCAGCCAAAAGGCAAGCAACTGACTTGCTGCATTGTTCGACTACAACTACCTTATTTCATGGATAAATGGGTGTCGAAACGTTCATACAGTAACACCGACCCAGACAGTGTAATGTGAGCATTTCTGCACTGCGAGGCCAATTCAGTCATGAAATAATATAAGACACACGGTTCAGTGGATCAAGGACCCCTAGACGCTCCAAAAGTCAACGAATCCACATTTACACAAACAATACGAGCGGACTCTACTGTCGTACAATATGCGGGGGGGGGGGGGGGGGGAGGGGTATTATAAGTCTCGGCGGGGGGGGGGGGGGGGTGAGCAGCTACCATAAAACAGTCTGGTGGTGGCAGTATAATGCAGCCTTTCCAAACGACCCACCGCCTCTTCGTTGACACCCGTTGTCGCGCAATGCACACCACTAAGTGCCAGCAGTACTGCCACCTTACAAGGCTCGTCATCCCACATTCGCCTACCGCACCTTTTCCTGTAGGACCCTCGCTATAGCCCGTTTCCTCTTTAGTCAGGAGTGACGGCGCCTTTCTCTAGCATTCCACAGCGCGATATTAAAAAAAAAAAACAACTCAAACGATAAGCCCCCCCCCCGTCCCCCCTGATTAGCAGGTCCCCAAAGGAGAGCTCGTCTTTGTTATTTACGTGGGGATTAACGGCTGTAATGTCTGCAGGAGCCACTTTTGTTTTGACTTTGATTGGGTAGGTCTTTGATGAAAAAGCACTTCAGGTTTCCTGAGTAAATTGTCTACCTTTGAATTTGTATACTTAGTCACTGTGTTTTCCCTCCACTGGACCTTCTACCCACTGAACCTTGTGTCTAGTGTGGTGTAACCCTGCCCAGTGTCCATGGCAAATCAATTCTGTGTGGACTTCAATCTGTGTTCGACATTTGTATCCGACGGAGCCGGGGGACAGCATAATGTCGCACATCTCACCGGGAGAGAAGCTAGAACACGTACCCCCCCCCCCCCCCCAGCCTCCCCCCCCCCCCCCACCACATACCCAGTCTCCTGTTCGGCCACATACATTGACACACTATGCCTGTACAATGATAACCAAAAAATTTCAACTAGGTTCAGCATGTAAAATCACACGTGACACATCTCACAAAGCCATTATGGTGGTTTGAATGGCACCAAGCCTAAAACCACAATATGTACAAAGACCACAGCATATACCAGTTTCGAACACAGACACACGGACAGACAGAAAACACCAAGCCCACACTGCCCCCAGTGCCGGGGCTGAATCGCCACATTCTACCACCGTCAGCAAGATTTTACTCAGCCACAAAAGTGCCCAAGAAATACCACGCTTCTGAATTCACATTTGCCAAGTGTTTCGATCTGCAGTTGTCACAGGCAATGTTTCAATCCTTATAACTCCAATAACAGACGATGACTGAATATTGCTGCAAATCTGCAGTATTAAATACACAAGTTACGTCCGTGGACATTGTGCTCAGCAGTAAAAGCGAAGACAAGACAAGGTGAAAGGAGAAACTGGCCAATTTTGACAACATTAAAATTTGGTAGAAGGCCTCATGGCCAACATTACTGTCAAAAGTAATCGGACTAGATGTCTGGGACGAACAGCATTGTTTGTGTTTCTCTTAAAGCTATCCGTTTATTCGACCAGTCTTTGCCGAACCGATAACAAAAACACTAGAACTCATCTACATATATACATTCTGGAGTTTGAGCACATTACAATTTTACTGCAATTTGACCGTTTTGGGGGCAATATTTTAGCCAATCTTGGTCAAACCACCAAACCAAAACAAAAGCCTGACGACGGAGTTCGCAATCGAGCCGGATTTGCAGGAAGAACAGCATTATTTGTTTTCCTAAAGTTGGCCAACATTTTGGTCAATTTTGGTCAAATCACTGAAAAAAAAATACAAGCTGTGTCAAAGATTACCCATTGAAAAATGGCTTACACACATAAGAGATGACGGATGTTCCACAAGTGATCAGTACAGGCCACTGACAATAGTTGGCTTATATAATAACGATGCCTTTTTTGTGAACTTGAGACCCGTCTACCTCAGATCTTCAGGTTAGTAAATCAAGTAAAACACTAGTTTTAATACATGTGAGAATAAAAGCTTCAGAGATTTTATCATTAAAGCAGTTTAACATCAATGCCAGAAATGTCTCCTTTTTTTAAAATTGAACGCTGCAATATTGTTACATTTGTAAAGAAACAAGCAGTCAAAACATAACTGCCCAGCCTACGAGAACGCGCACCCCATCACTGCCATGTATGCGAACGTTAAATTATTGCCCCACCTCCCCGCACCCCCCCCCCCCCCACCTCCCATACACACACATCTATACAGGGTACAAAGAACAACCTCTCACAGCCCACGAGAATTCAAACCCCATGTATGCCAGCGTCGATTGTCCAATCTACTTGTTAGCTGGCAAAAGTGCCTATGTATAGATGCAAATAGATACAAATAAAAACACATTTACAGAAAATGCATTTAACTCTGGATTTTTTAAGCCATCCAGTGGAATGTAAAATCTCCTGTGTTGACATTTCTTCTTTTGTTTTCATAAACTACTAACTTAAAAATGCTACTGCGCCATTTTAAAGTATTGTGACCCTGTCATGTGCAGGAATGATAATAGTACAATTCACTTGTATATCGCAAACAAACGCATGATGACTGGATAGACACATGGATGCTATAAATATACAACTACACAAAAACACGCATCACCGATAAATAACAGATTTTTTTCAGACTCGGTTTTTTGTTGCACTGTTTGCACTTTCAAATGATCCATCGTATATCTCAGAGAACTTCCAAAGCGTCATAATTGATTCAAAAGATATTACAAGATATAAGGACTTTCCAAACTAACCACAGACCATACATCTTCAAACACTAGTAATTACTTTCACCCCCCCCCCCCCTTCCCAAGAAAGCAAAAACATATTTAACCCGTATCTTTATCATGTTACGGCAATGTCAAATTTTATTAATTCTTCCAGTTGTACCTGATATCTTTGAGATGCACTGCTTATATCATGCAAAAACAAGATTCTTTTCCGTCAGTTTTTTCATGACAGTAAGAAATATCTGACAGGTTCAATCATTCTACTCCAATGGACATAAAAAATAATAAATAATATCAGCAACTCGACAGAAATACTTGTCCTCAGAGTCACCGGTCTTCATAGTTCAAATTTAAGCCTTTATAGAGCTACATCGGTAGTTACTCAGTGCTGACCGATTTGTAGCTTTCATCTAAAGCGTTTAACTTTTCATCAAGCTTGATTATGAAAGTCTCAACGTATTACTCGGAGACTTCGTCATCATCATCCTTGCTACCGCCGTCATCATGTGTGCAAATGATCTCGATAACGGAAAGTCCAATCGACTTCAAATTTTACATGAGTATTCCTTTGGGTTAGTCGAACCGTTCTGCCAACTTTTCACACATGGCACGTGATTAGGACAGGGTTTGACGTCATTGCGTAAAAATTTAGTGTGCGAAATTATTTCTCAGCCGTTAAACATCAGAGACATTTGAAACTTGCTCGGATTGTTGCTTGGTAGGTCCGAAAGATTCTATAATTTTTTTTCGCGCGCGAGTAGAACGAACGAATGCGGCCTATGTCGTCATTGCGTGAAATATGAATATATTTTGAACAAGAGCTTGTGTGCAAAATATCTCGACAAGGCAAAGTGGTATCGATTTCAAATTTTATATGGGTATCCCTTGGGTAAGTGGGACGGTTCTATCAATTTTGACGCATGTTACGTGATTAAGGCAGGCGTATGACGTCATAGCGTTACAATTTTGTGTACGAAATTTCTCAGCCGCTGAACACCGAAGCAAGTTGAAACATTGTAAGATTTGTGTGATCTGGCCGCTCTAGTTTCAAATATGGTAATCTGTCACTAAGTATACATTGCTATGCGTAGAATCATGGTATGTAAAAAGGGACAAGTTGAACGAAGGTCGTCATTGTTTGCGTTTGTCAATAGGATAGCTGTGCATTCATTTCACGTTCACCTTAAATTAAAATCAAAACATATTTTCATTTTATTGAAATAATTTTTGCCAATTTGGCGAAGGTGAATCTGTTCACCTTCGCCAAATGAATTTCAACTTCGCCATGGCGAAATGCGAAGGTCTTATGTGCACCCCTACGAACCGATGACAAAAATGCTACAACTTCATTAATACTTATTAACAGGGTTGGCATGGTCAAATCTCAGGTGGATTTATCCGGGGGATTTACCCCGATCAATCCGTCCCGGTCAATTCTCCAAAAGTGGCTTTTCTGGTCAATTGTTGTTAGTTCTTACAAAAGACATAAAAACAGTTGAAATACTCAGAAAATTATCCTTAAAAAAATGAAATTCTCTTTGAAATATATGTAACAATTGAAATATAATAATTATAAAATAGTAAAATTATATAATGATTATATAATAATTATAATTATTCTATATTCCTAAATATTTTATTCTGAATTACAGACTATTAAGTTTTCGTGTAATAAGAAGCTTTTTTTATTGCAACAGTAAGAACTGGGTTGCCTTTATATATATTGAGTATGACGTGCTCCGGAGACAGTTAGAACAGTAGCATATTCATTAATACGACGCTTGAGAGGGGACAGAGAAAACACATGTTTACATAAAACATGCTGCGCGATGTATTAAGCCGGTGTGGCATGAAATCTTCACCCCCCCCCCCCCAAAAAAAAAAAAAACTCACCCAAATAGTTAAAATCTTGTAAAAAAAATATATTTTCAGGTTAAAAATAAAAATGGTAAACAGTCATTTATTTAGATAAACACGAAATCGGTCACGTCTAACAATCCAATGAACTTATAGAACAATAGAGCTAGGATTGCATTTTGCATACTTCATAGGGAAGGTGAATTATACCAGTAAGTATTAAATCGCAATGGTAACCGGAAGCTACTTATGACTATGATTGCAATCAGAAAGTTTAAATCGCAATGATAGCAGGAAGCTACTTATGACTATGCAGGGTTGAGATTTCGCGGTCGACCGTGGCGACCAACTTTTGGCTCGGGCGACCAACTTTTTCGAGTTGGTCGCCCGAGTGGCGACTAACCTTTTTCTGAGTATTTTCAAGTAAATACTGTTGATTATTTAAACACCATTTTGCGTGAAAATGACTTTTGTATAAATTTTGCTTTCAGAGCGATTTTCACATTTGAAATAAACTTCGTTTGAAATAGTATTCAAAGTGAAAGGATATAAACAGTTAAGGATTATAAGTGCTTTCGAATCGGATAAAGGTATCTAAACAGATAAGAATTAAAAGTGATTTCTAGTTGGATAAAAACACCAAATTGTGGAGGTACATAGAAGGTGCGAAAAAAATCATATGTAAAACAGAAGAGAAGTCGAGAGCAAAGTTTGGAGAGTAGCAAGGAATATGAGAAGTCCAAGCGACACAGCCAGAGACACAGCGACTGGAAATCAAAACATATTTGGCTATGCCAAGAAAATTACAAAATGTACTGTTCATACTGCGTCAAATATTTTGGAAATATTCAAGTTGGACGGAAAAAGAATGCATTTGCACAGGAGGGTTGTTCCTCTGCAAAATTTGTTGTTGCTTTTTCATGTAAAGCGGGCTAGACAAATTTTGCAAAAATTGCGCCGGGCGACTAACCTTTGTGCGGGGCGACTAACTTTTTAAAGTTGGTCGCCCGGAGGGCGACAAGAAAATTTTACGAAGTCTCAACCCTGCTATGATTGCAATCAGCAGGGGAATTGCAATAGAACATTAAATGCAATTATACGAATTAAGTAGCTTGTATTAGAAAATGACTCAACCAATAATCACGGAGAAGAGGAGTCGAGTAACTGCATTTTACGCTGTTCTCGTTGGTTGCATTTTCCGGAGCATCAGATGTTGAAAAGGTTGCATCTCGATACTATTGGCCTGGTTCCGTTAGCGAATGTGTGAAAGCAACGTTCACGACAAGACCTGCAGAGATGACACCCATCAGGGGAGACGGAAACTGCCTTTTCCGTACCTTTAGCCTTTTCTTGACAGGTCGACCACAGACTAATTAGGGAGCATCATCGCCCAGAAAGAGAATTATCCCGATAACAGTGGCATGAACAGAAATGGGAAGTGGGGAACGAAGTGGAAATTTTGGTATTTGCTAGCTTAGTAGATACCCTCGTTTATATGTTCGGTCCGTGTGGCACTTACCCTGATGGGTTACCAAAGTTTTATGATTAGATACTCTTCAGTTGGCGCAGATTATACGAATGTATGCATAACAGGAATAAAAGTGTGAATTTTCTTAAAAAAGGTGTTTTTTTATTGTTATTTCAGACAGTATTCTATGGGGGTGAATATTTCATGGGGGTGAATATTTAATGTCACACCGGCATACTCCAGACAAATAGCGATTAAAATGCAATTGAGTGACACAGCAGAGCACAAGTATCTGCGTTGTTTAAACAAACTCGATTCTACTGACTACGGTTGTAAATAAATACTCGTTATGGTTCATGGCTTATCATCTTCATTTGCAGACCAGTTGTCTTCAATACCTAAAGGCTTTCCGTTTACTGATATGGAGTACTTGTTTACATGTCAACTTGGGAACGTTTGAATCCTGACAATTGACCAAAAAATGGCGGATTTGACCAGTAAGAGGCGGGTAAATCCAGAAAAGACCACTGGCCCGGTCAAATCTGGAAAAGGCCGTCTTTTTCCCAACCCTGCTTATTAAGTACTGTTATGCAACTTGAGTAACACTTTTTCAAGCAAGCAAAACACACAACAGTAGATTCCTGTCTGGGGTCTGAACTCACAACCTCTTACTTTGTTGGTGGCAATGTAAACTACTTCTTCTATGGGAGGCAGAACTATAAATATTACCCATTAAAACGACAAAGGGAGACAACAGAGACCTTTTGAAAGAGGTTAACTTTCCAAATTTTACGTCTGAGAAGACTTTAGACATGAGAAGTAAAATCATCCGACAAATACTATTTGGCAAGTATTTTTCAATAAAACCGAATAAATGTTCCCCATCTTTTAAAAAAGAAGTGTGAATAAGATTAAAGTATGTCTGAATTTTAAATGTGTGATAAGTTGAATCAGTTGCACAAACCCTAAATATGAATCGAAGCTGTGGTTTGTTTAGTCGAAACTAAGTAGATTCTATAGGCGACTGTGCATATAAATTCATGAGAGACTTTATATCGTACGTTACAGCTAGACGTTCTTATTCAAATGTGAATAAAACGTTTAACCTGAACACAAGGTGTTCAGGAACACGATAAACTGCTCAGAGAAGCCGTGTACAAAATATGAAACGAATCCATCTAGCACTTAGGCCTGTAGGCGCGCGAGACTGCCGCATATACGTTAAGTCCAGTGACGATTTTCAAAAGTCCGCCATTTTGTTCCTTTTTTCCAATCCGGAAAATTCTTGGTCACTGCACTGCGGAAGGGTCCAGAGAAGCCGTGCACAAAATTTAAAACGAATCCATCTATTAATGTGGCCTGTAGGCCCGTGAGACTGAAGTGTGACAGACGGAGAGACAGACGGACAGACCGAAAAGTTCAAAACTATATCCCTCTGTTCGACGGGGGATAATTTACAGGTTGGTCGTAAAAAAGTATTAAGACGCACTGGGATCATATTTGACACATGTACAGCTCAACTTTCAACAGTATTAATTAACGTCTCGCTCACCATTATTGACATTACATGAAGTCGGATTGGCTTGAAATTCGAATACTGCGGTTTTTACAGATCTGATTACTTTACTTGCATTTGACAAAAACAAAAAAACAAAAAAAACACCACATGCGCTAAACCAGCCCAGTTCATTTGGCTGATCTAAAAGCCAACATATAGTCAGTCAAACACATAGATATCGATGCCAAATAAAAACATCAATCACACAAACTCAACAGGAAGTGAATCACATGGTTTTCTAGCTTCAGATAAAAGTCATCTGATGAATCATAGAATTCCTTTCAAAATACCCACAACAGACTGTGCCCATAACAGATTCTACCCACAACAGATTCTACCCACAACAGATTCTGCCCACAACAGAATTTGCGTATACCCGAAATTCCCATTCAGTTGAACACATTTTTTGAGACTCGATGATTTAGATTCATAGGTCATAATATCAACCCCAAATTCTAGTAACCCCAACTGATTTGACCCAGGGAAGGCGCTTCACGTGCACGGGTTTAAGTGCATGTATCAAATTAAAACCGGGATTTTAAAAAAGAAAACGACTAAAAATATCAGACTAGTCTCTGGTATAATAAGATAAATAGCTTTAAGGTTTGACAGTAGGTTCGACAAATCCACTAGGCTTTACGACATCGGGGTCTAAAAATAGCAAAGAAGCGACGGTAGAATAGCCGAGGACGAGAAGTAAGGTCTTGAGGAGTCGGCTAGGGTAGCGCCGCCTACCCATAAACTCATGCGGTAGGATCTCGAAGAAAACCACAAATAAGAAGGTACCGCACGCTAGAGCTTGAATCACCCCGTTCACTATATCTGTCACACCGGAATCCGGAGCCAAATCTATGATCAATATCCCGATGGCGACGCCTATAGGGGACGTTATAGCAAATCCTCCGTTTGAGCGCACTATGGCTTTGACCGTCAGTCTGCTCTGTGTTAGGTTTAAGCCTAAGGCAAAAGCAAGGATGCTCTTGTGCAGCGCCACGGGAAGGAAGATGGCCAGGACTGTGTCGGTGGTCGGCTGGAGTCCGACAGCCAGTCCCTCAAATACGGAGTGGAGCGACAGAGCGAGCAGCAACATGATTGAGCGGATGATTGCGTGCGCGTTGGGGTCGGCGTAGATCTCGTTGGCTGACTGGTTCTCATCCAAGTCATCGTCGGCGGAAGTGCTCCCGAGGTCCGAATGCTCGACAGATGACTCTACATCTCGCCCTCTGCCTGGCGAATTGTGCACAATATTCCCGTTCGGACTGGCGTGGGACTGGCTCAGGCTATCCATGCTGTCGTGAAACAACAACGGCTCTACAACACTGCCACTCGACTCCTTTCGAGACAGAATGATCTGTTCAATGAGAAAAATGAGGAGAAAACCGACCACAACAATAAATTCAGTGATAGGATAGGCAGTGTAGATTTGCTCTCGTACCAACGCCGCCCCAAGCTTTCCCGAGGCATCGGGAAACAAATCCAACAGACACGTGGCCAGAAACACACCCGCAGCAAAGCAGCTCATCAGGCTGAGCCCGGATTTTACGAGGCGTCGCTTTTGCCGAGAAGCGCTCGTATTTCTCGTATACTTGGCGAGTAACAAGGGCACCATACTCAACGTAAACGTCGCCACCAGTAAGGTGAACAAGAGCGCTATTTTCACGCTTGTCGGTGAAAGTGACATCTTTCCGGAAGCAAACAAACGCCCGTATTAATAAAGTAGGTGGCAAATATATAAGTAAACCACACATGCAGGAGTTCAAATCGTTGCAGCGGCTCCGTTTTACCTATTTAGTTCAACCTTCATCCACTTGTCATTCTTCTAAACATCATGTCTTCCCCGTTGGTGCTACCTACAACAAAAAAGTTAAACATTCTAAGAAATATCCTCATTCGGAGTGTGGGACCACAAAAAAAAAAAAAAAAAAAAAAAAATGACGGGCCCCTTTCTCTGTTTATTTTCACTTCACACTGTTATGGCCAGGCCCTTCAAGTTAATGACCATTTTGATTGGGGTCCTTCTGTCCAAAGACTTCTTTTTCACTATGGGCCTCTCTGTCCCGGATTTTCACTCCAAACTTGATGATATAACTGATACCAAATGAAATTTTCATGATACAAGTTAAAGCTAGTTAAACAATGAGATTCTGGATAAAAGTACCGTCAATGACGACCGCTCTAATTAAAGACCATCTATATTCGGGCCCAAAGATGTTCTCAATTTAAAGGTTTCGCTGCAGTCGTTGAGAGAGGGAGAGTAGAAGATTCAATGCACCTTCATTGCTGAATATATATACATTTTATAAGCACCACACGTAATACATCTACTTTACTTAACAGTTATATCCTCGACCGCACATGGAATGGAAGTTGAGCCTCTTTTGTATTTGGGTGTCAAATTCTCTACTTGACTGGGGATATGGCTCAGTCAACTATAATAACAATGGTGAAAAGTTACCCTTTGTCTCAACAATTTCTGACAGATAACTCGCTGATAAGGTTTTGCGTCAAGCGATGACTTTGGGTTTGCTGAAAGCCCTCAGAGAAACATCTGTTTACATACAGGGACCGTGGTTTATTGTCCGAAAAGCAGGATTGGTCTTTTTCTCGGACAAAACCTTTTTTCCAGGACATTGAAAAGAAAAAAGTGAAAAAAAAAGAAAAGAAAAAAAGGCAAAAAGTGAAGAAAAATACTGAAATTTACCTTTTATATCAAAGTTTTACTTTGTGATATTATCTATAAGTAAATATGTGAAATTACCACAGAAATTCAGTTTACAAACACACACTCGGCTGTTAATAGTGATTAAAGCAATATCTAGAAAACTGGGCGGTATTCAAGACAAGGAAAGCATTTTTACCCATGAAAATTGTTTGCGGCTGGCTGATAAGCACTAATTACGTGACCAATTAAAACGCTTGGGGAATATAGTGACAGCCAGGACATGGATGTGTTTACAGATATGTACACTGTTCCGTGGCTGGGTCGTTAAGACGTATAATTGCAAGGTTAACACAACAAACACCACCAATAAAAACAAGCATGTCCAAGGACATGACCCAGCCGAGTTACCGATCAAGGAAAGAGAGACAAAGTCGGCTGGGTTAAAAAAAGGGAATTGAAACGCGACGTGCTATTGTCTCTGTTAAAGGCAAACTGCGATGATACCCCAAAACAATAAAGTTCACATAAAATGACCAGTAAATAAAAAAACTGAAAAACATAATGGTGTGTGGCTAAACGGAGCTACAGTTACTGGGGAACATATCTCACATGGGATTAGTAGTAGGCTGCCCATTTTTTCCACATTTGACTGGAAAAAAATTTGTATGGCGGTAAAAACCGCGGTTTTTCGAACCGGCCAATCCTACTACAAAGTTTGGAAGTAAATTTTAGAATTATACCCCCCCCCCCCAAAAAAAAAAAACTTATTAAATGACATTCTAAAAAGCATGGAAGAAATAACAAGTTTAATTTTACTGCCTTTTTGTCCTTCTAGCTGAGAACATTTCCTACAACACATAACCCCTTTATTTAAACTTTCGGTCATTAGGTCACGCGGCATTTAAAATCCGAAACATAAACAAACATTTGTCAACTTCAAGTCGCATACCTGTTTTTCTTAACTCCAAAACTTTTTTCCCTCCGTTCCCGGAGGCGAAACCGTAAGTTCGTTTATGAATGAGCCAATGATAAAAAGCAGCAATGACTAAAATACGGGATGTAAGTTACAAACACTTTTGAATTATATTATAATTTTATTTAATTATTTTTCTTTACCATATCAATGGTTAAAGAACTCAAAAATTTCAAAGTTCTCCAGAAAAGCAACTTTTGTATTTTTTTTAACTTAACTGTTTCTTTTAATATTTGCTTCCCTAAAAGACTGACAGGATGTAAGTCTTAATATGTGCAATATAGACTGTGATCTGGTTTATAAGCGGATTCTTGAAACATATTCACATGTTGGCTGCTAAAGGGACTAAATAATATGTAAAATAGTTATTTTTTAGATTTTAAATATGGCTTTACAGATGGCTTTCCGAAAGTGTGCATGCTGAAATAACAGTTTTATCCTTACCATTTCGTTGTGATTTGTACATAAAATGCAACCGAAACGATACCTCCATCGGACAGAGCCAAAAGGACGAGTTGACTTATTATTAAGATTGCCCCTATAAATAAGCCATAAGCCAAATCACACTTTGGGCGTTTCCAATTAAAAATGCGCAAAAATTCTCTGAGTTTCGAATAGTCCTAGATGACTCTTGCGGTCTTCCTACGAAAGCAAGAGTCATAGTTCCTATAATAGGAAATGTCATTGATGTCAATTTTCCAAATCTCGGCGCACGACTGGGGCCAACGGCGTTATTTTAGAAAGGGTGCATCACATAACTGGCCCAGTTATAAATTATGGCGCACAAGTTTTATGGTCAGATAACAATTTTTACTGAGAAAAATCAGTGAATCCACATTTGCAAAACCACGCTTTACTCTAGTTTGGTAGTTTCGCTGATGTCGGAAATAATGCGCCAGGGTACTTCTCAGTGTGGTTTTAAGGAAAAAGCCTGACAGTTCGAGCCTCGGTGTCCTTGAACGTGCGCCGAAAGATTCAGAGCCACGAAAATTTAGATCAATGGCCATTTCAATTGCAGGAACTGTGACCTTTCTGTCCTAGGAAGATAGCAAAGAGCTTGTATTTACTAACTGAGTGCACTTGTTATGTAGCATTACAAATCCAGAGATTGCAGCGCCGCCCTAGCGGACGCCGTGGCCGTGGCTAAGTACATTCAAGATCCTGTATTTAACCTACATGTATCAAGCTGACAGTGCGTTGTTGCGGCTACAACTGAAAGTGCGTTTTCATTCATAAAACAAGACACATGAAATAAGGATTTGAGCGAATAATTTATTTTATTAATATATGAATCTATCACAGATATATAAAAAATCACAGTTCACAAAAATATTTGATCACCAAAAGTCAATATACCTGGGTAAACCACCATGAAATCCATGTGACTAAAATGTCTTAGACTTTTCTATTTCGCTTAACCCCAGAAGCTGCACTCCTTATGTTTGCACGGCGTAACATATATACTTATATGTCCTGTTCTTTATATGCTTTTGTTCTAAACCGAGTACATGTCATCACCTTCTGGGATGTGTGATATAACAAGTATTTGCCTTTTGGAGATATGTACGTGTTACATTCAAACTGGTGCGGAACTAGAAATTTTTGTTAAGGAAAGGGGAGATTCACATATCTATCTTATACGGATCAGCCATTCCGAACAAATACACGGGTAAGGTGGGGGGGGGGGGGGGGAGGGGGGATGGACGGTGAGCGGGGGACCGAGAGTGAAAGGGTAACATCACAGTCTTGTCCCATGTTTTCATAGCAATGTTCGCCATGACGGTTTCTACCAATTCGAAAGCGTCAAAATTGATTTTTTTCTCCTTTCATCTTTGTAATGTCTTCGTTTTCATGGCATGTAAATGTGCGTAAAAATATAAAATTTTACTTGCTTGTTTATTATATAAATATCAAGTGTTGTTTTCACTGCTTTTTCATGCTAACACACTGCTTTCTTGAACCGAAGGTTAGAAAGTTTTAAAAAAAAATACCGCCAAAATTCTTTCCAGACTGAAATTATTGCATAAACTGTATTTTTGTATTGTAGACTTTTCAAATGTCTTTTGAAAAAAAAAAATTATAGAAAGCATAGTTGTTTTGCTCTATTTTTCACATCTTTATAGGCTTTACTTATCTTTGATATGCTAAAAGAAAGATACATGCCTCTCCGCATCATTTGGGAATCGAAACTAGGAATATGTACTATTGTAGCGTGAGTTATGACAATTTACTGCCGCACAATATGCACTTCCATGCCTTTTCTTAGATGCCATTGTGTTTTGATTCCGGATCATGGACACGGCAACCGTATGGTGGCGCTAGCAGCACAGAGCATATGCACAATGCACTGAAGTGAACCGTCTTATTATTTAAGGGTCCTTGAAGAGAGAAAGGGTCCGCTGGGACTAAGTTTCGAATAAAAATAATCGGGTGAAAATGAAAGAAATGGTAGAGAGATTTCGCCTAAATATCAAATTTCTCTTGCACCAAAGGGCAATTGGGTTTTTAACATCCCGTATGCCATTTCAAAAATTAATTGAAAGTTTTAACAAATAGTTTCAAGTTCTTTTATGTTCAATGTATGAGGTTTTTTGCGATACTTCTTCTATATATTTCTGTCACTTCTTTAATTTTTTTACTCGGTTCCCTCGCAGTCGAAATCCAGAATTCTTAGGCATTTTATTCAAAACACCCAAAGTGTGATTTGGCTTGTTTTTAACCACAATAAGCCAATTCGCATTTCGGATTTTTCCGGTGGAGGTGTTGTTTCGACTGAAAATGTTGGGGGATAAATTATAAAGAAATGATAAGAGAAAAACATCAAAATTCTAATTTTCTTTCAACATGCACACTTTCGAATTTATAAAGCCATCATATGATCTTTTAAAAACTATTTTACATATTATTCAGTTCCTTTAATAACCAACATGTGACTATATTTCTGGCAAAATGGAATTTTATTGATTTTTGCCGTTTTTATCCTATCATAACTTTATATCCTTATGTCACCTGAATTCAGCTGAAACGCAAAAACTTTTTGGCAAAAGTGCGAACTGGTTTATGATCGCTTTAGTTGTGGCCGATAATATGATATATTACATTACTTCTTAACAGCAACCACGTCCACTGCAAGTAGTATATGTTCAATGAGTTTTAATGCTTTACTTACAAAATCTGTAGTTTTTTTTTTCCTATATATTCACATATACATTCGAATTTTCTAGGTTTGTTATTCTGGGAAGCCCCATTTATTTTTAGACATTTTTCAGGCAGCGGGTTAGCGTTGCTGTCCAACAGCCGACATCAGAGGTCAGCCATTTTATAACAACGGGGGCCGTGTGGTTGTCTGCGTTCTTACTCCGTTTGAATGCAGACCTCCAGCGAACATTGAACGCAGTCTTACAGCGAAATATGCGTTTGTACACAACTTTCCACTTCTAACGTCATGACTGATCGCACCACAGTGGTGTAAATAAGAACATCCGCACACACATATATCAATATAGCTGTAGCATATGGAAGATTTTTAATATGACAGAGTTTTGTGACATTATTTGTTTTGTGAACAAAAACAAATTTCCTCCCTGGCTACGTGTGCATTGTGTTATGATAAAAAAGAAACGCTTTGAAAAATGCGTAAATTGATCAGATACAATGAGGAAATTTTCATTCAGTATTCCCTGTTTTTAACAAGGGGTGGGAGGGGGGTTGGAATTGCATTCTGCGCCCAAAAAAGAAAGACAAAAGTGTTCGCATATAAAATATGCAGTGCTCCGCTTTTCCGGAAATATGGGAGTAGGTTTTGAACTACTCCTTGACCAACAAAAAAAAGGACCACAAATTGTACTTCTCAATGCTACTGTTACTATTTAGTTTTCGATCTGTGATTACAACAACTTGCGTTGTATTTGCACTTCAACACATACTTATAGGATTTAATGAAAAGCGGAATATTTAAATTATATTTTACACTTTCTCTCTCGAAGGGGCGAAATTTATCAGAATGCTTGTTTTAATTTTGTTTGCATTTGGTTTAAAAAGTAGAATTTTCAAACTTCGCTACTCAAGTTTAGAGGTCGTTTTAAAAAGGTAACCGAATCTCTGTCTGTTGCCGATCCCCAACAAAACAAATGCAATTTATCTTGTTAAATAAAAAATTAACTTCTCTACTAGCAGACGTCTGAGTGTTTAATTTAAAACAGTACCACTCAACAGGTTCATTGTAACATCGCAGAGTAGTCACATGTGGTGCGTATCTAAAGCTATGAGTAAGCAAATAAAGATCAATGATATCACTGTAGTAGCTATCAAATAGTACCAAATACACACACACTGACAAGTATCAACTAAAGTTTCCACAATGGCATTGATCAATTACAGTACGAGCAATATTATCGTCTAAAGAGAATGTTAAACTGGAACTTATCAGAAATTATCCATACTGGCGATTTCAGGAGGGATCTGTGTCATTATTTAAAAACTCACGGTGTGAAAAAATACATCATTTGATAAACCTTGACTTTCATTCTGGCCTTAATGTTCGAGCCAAGGTCTCCAAAAATAATAATCACAAGGTATTTATGTTATGATAATTTCCCTAAAGTTTCAAACAAAGCGATGAAAAAGTTATGCTCCAAAGAAAAGCCTTCTCCACTGGTTGACCTTTTGGCGTCTGGTGACCTTGACATTGAGGTGAAGGTTATCTAAAGTCAGTCATTGCTGGGCAATTGTAGAAGGAAAATCTCTTAAAGGTTTCATCAAAATCGACCAAGACTGCCAATAGTTATGCTTCGACGAAGGACAAGGCGGCAAAATCAATATGTTTGCCGCCATCCTACGAGACATAGTAGCACTTTACCAACTGTAATCTGCACACCTGCTTTAAATTAATAAAACTCGATAGCGCTTTATGTACGCTTTTTCTTGTAAGGGTCCGTAACTTCTGCTGAGCGTTAGTTCGGATCCTGTTTATGTGAATGCATTTCACTTGCATGACGGTGTCCACAACCTGAAAGCCATCAGAGGTCAAAGGTTCAAATAAGGGATATAACTTTGTTCACAGTGAAAAATTTTCGTAGCTTTCAAATGGTGAAAATTGTTCCCCCCAGACATATATGGCCATAACTACTCTCTGGAGACTTTGATATTAATACTATCTTTACACCTTACTCTACCCACATTATACTATTCAGTGTCATTCTAGCAACTATAGCACAAATAGGACAATGCAGGCCACTATAACAATCATTGCACAGCGAAATTATTAATTGATATTTCCTTATCCACTGCTTCGAATAAATGTCACGCTGTAGCTGTTCTGCGAACTGCGTTGTAACTGTTTTGCAGTGAGCCTAATGAGTTGTACAAGCTGTAAAGCAAATGTTTAGTTGCTTGTTAGACAAACAGTTAAGTTTTTAATCATATTTTGTTTCGTTTTTACATTTATCAACAGGCGGATAACTTTCTTTGAAAATAATGTTACAAACTAAAAGGGGACCTTCATAAATTCAATGCACGCATATACCGCGTGGATTTGATCTCTAACACTGTTATCCTAACGACATGTGCAGCTGTTTTTATCCACAAACACAAAAAATATACAGTGTAAAATAGTACGGTATATGCTACGGCTGTACTGACGTAGACATGCACTGGTATTCTAGTTACGTTTAAATTAAGATATACTGAAAAACTGATATTCTAAAAGTTGAATTGTTTAGCCATAAAAGAAAAAAACAATAATCCGTTTTGGTGTGGACACCTATACCAAGGTAAATTGATACTCTAGTTGATATTTATTGTAGTTTTAATGAGAAAGTCCACAGTTTTAGTTTGTGAACATGCACACTTAAAAAGAATGCACAAGCCGTTTATTGTGGTCATTGGTGCTCTTGTGCACTAACCATAAAGGAAACTTATTCTAATCGTTATGGGACGCGTCACTACTCCCTGTATGTATTGAAAATAAAAATTCAATAACATCTCACAACCCGTTTTAGGTGTGGTTGGTGATGTGCTAAATGAGGTACTAATGCCACGTTAGTCGCTTTTCAGTGTAACTTTAAAACAACAGTGCCATGGCCGTCCTTTTTCGTAAACACACAGTGTCAAAAGGAAGACACATTTCGTAGTTAATTTGGACACCTATCATTATAAATACCAATCTGAGTAGCCCACTCACAATTTTAATTGATGTTTATGATGGTAAGATGGACATACAAGTCATACAGATAATTTTAGTTGTTTTATGTTATGATCTAGATTTGATGATGCACTTATACTATTAAGGGTTGAAAACATGCACCACAAAACCAATATGATTGTGTCATTCCTACTGCGCTCACAGTTATTCTTAATTATAATCTTGATCTAACAATGCATTTATGACTTCATTTGGATACATGCAAGTTTAAACAGAACCGTACTTGGGTAATCATTGCAGAGAAAAGTTGGTGTGTGCTATTGCCCAGATGTAAGCGCATATAGACCAGTCATGTTAGTAAAAATTAAAATCAAACGGAAAACAAAACGTGTTTGTAATGGCAGATGTTAGTCAAACATAAACATGTTAAAAGGAGATACAAAGGAAAGTCTAGTTTTAAAACATATGCCGGTGTAAGCATGAATCCGAGATTTCTGCAACAATACTCACATCCGTATGATAATATAACAATATCGATAAGATTTTTCGATTTATGATAATAGTTATCGACCGAAAACAAAAATACGCTGTCAAAAAGCCCATCTTTTACATTTACGCACTCCCCTCTCATTCGTACTAAGCCAGACAGGAAAATGGTCTTGTTTTTTATTTTAATATTTAGATCATATGGCTCCAACAATTTCAGGTAACAATTTGTCGAAATGATTCTACCTCTGTTTGATCGAATTGCTTTCAAATTTTGTATGAATCACACTTGTTTTTTCTACTCTTGAAAATATACCTTTGGTGATCCAATAAACCTTTTGATTCTTGATTAACTGGATTTCATCTGGTTACAATGTCCCTGGGCATTCTTGTTTTAAAATTTAATAAGATTGTTCATCATTATTTGGCTATCTAAAACTTTAAATCAAGCAGGGTCCAATTTTCTTTGAAAATTTCTATGACTGAGCACTGAGCAAAAGCATTGGATAGGTTTCTATAAATTAATGTTTTTGCAAAAGGAATTTCTACACAAAACTCATGCTATGAATTTGTGAGACGCCATATTATTACGAATATACGAGCTCCAAACAACCGAAATCGCACAAATTATATCATGTAACTTTCGGTATTTTTTTATGTCGTTTGGGCATATTGTTGATTGGTCTTACTTTTGCATCTAGCTAGGGAAAGGAACATATATACCGGAACAAATCACTTACATTCTGAACTAGCTAGTAAAATATAAAACTTTATTCCTTAAAGCATTAATTAGAATAGCTAATAATATTTTCAAGTTGTTCAACGAACATATTTATTTCTTAATTTGTACATATTTGAAAGGTATAGCGATGTTTCTATATGTTTTGGATAATTTCTTGTCAAATGAAGCAAAGTTTGGGTAGGTTGATGTCCATCACATATATGTTGACGTATCCGTGAAAAATTTTTCAATGCGCTATCAAACATATGTTTAAATGCAGTAGCACATTGAGTTTCAATTGAGTAAAGTGCAACATTATTAAGTAACTTAACACCAAAAACACTCACATGTTATCAAGGGGTCCGGATTGCTCAGGTTATACCACAATGGCTTGATTTATTTACTCAATAAACCATTGTTGGTAATGTAGGCAATCTACCTCTTAAATGATGTTCCGTCGGTGTTCTGCCTCTCAATTTTGCACATGTGGTAGATAACCCCGATCCTTCAGTTGCCCAGTATTCTGTGAAGTTGGCATTTAATCCTATTCACAGAATGTTTTTATGTTTGATTGAACTGATTAATCAACTGAAGTGTGTGGAAATTGGTCAAACTAAATTGAAAACAAGCAATTATTTCGCTGTTCTGAAATTGCGGTCCATTGAATTTAATTGAATTGAATGTTCAAAACACTTTGTATAAAACACACAGAAACTTTATTGTTAGCCGGAGATAGATTTTACTGCATACGATGCAGTAATGTATTTTAAACCTAAAGTCACTATCGTAACTCTTAAGCTGAAACCTTAATTGAATATTGGATGGGAGCAAGCAATATTGAAATTATATGTAAAACAAATAACTTAAATTCAACCAAATGCAATTTCAGTATTTTTAATTTATGAAAAAGATTTATAGAGGTAATTTACAATAAGTCTAATAATGTTTTATTGGTTTTAAAACGTACAATAAAAATAGCTTTACAAGCACTCCTCAACTCTGTAAACAATGCAAATTGTAAAGGAGATATAAGCCACAATAAAACGTTCATGATAAATTGTTGTCTTTTATAGCACGCACCCTGTGAAAATAAAGTCCCGTATAAAGAAATGATAAATAAATTTTGCATTATCTAACTGCATTGTCTTGTGGAAAGTCAATGCACTCACAGCTAAGCGGTTGGCTTACAGCCCTTTCCTGTGTGTCCGAATCCAGTATCCAGCCCCATCATCCATCCCCATAGCAAAAGCCTTGTCTTGTGTGAGGCCTATGAAGATAATTGTCTATTGCTATTCCGGAGAATTACCCCTACTCCTAACAAATTTAAAACTTACCATGAGCTCTTGTGACAGTTTGCTTAGGTCGAAGCGTTTTATATACGAATGAAGAAAACTAGTAAGTCCAAACGACCTTTGATGCATTATTTATAGATTTAACAATTTTGTTATGAATCTTATTTCGAGCCTTTTTCTTCAAGAAAGAAGTGGATATTATAGTGATATCGATGTGAATCACTGTTGTTATGAGTGATTTAATAAAATCATAAAATGATGTATATAATAAGATAATACTGCATTATCTCTAACACTTCACCTTCACACTCTTCACCTTCATTATAATGTGTGTAACTGTATGATGTAATATTACAAACAAAAATCTCCCTCACGTCAAAGCGATCACGCAACAGTTGATATATATATATAAATATTCTAGAATTATTATTATCCCCGAACTGCATTACTGAGGCAAGCAGGTCGTTATCTGTGTGTAGTATAACACAATGTCAAGTTAGTAAAGTATTGATGTTTCAGTGTGACCATTAAAAGGGCAGGCCATTTTTATCAATTATTTACATGCAATGAAACAGTTAAAGCAGCACTGCTGAACCTTATTAACTGTAATACTATTTTGCAAACATTTTGCGTTTAAATACTTGTAGTTAAGGTTTTTTCTCATATGTAGACATTCTTTCATCTCGTTTATATATTCTTTTATCTCCTATATTTTGCAACAGGTATATAAAGAGATGAGTGTAAGTGTTAAGTAAACCGTAGTGGATAAATTAAAGTACTTATTGATACACTTTAATGGCGCTGTAGACCATGTTAAAAACAATTACACTCGTGATATGCCATTTGTCGAGACAAGTCATTTGCCTTGTAATTATTTATTAGGACAACAGTTACAAAGGTATGTGCAATATTACTATTTCTCAGGAATTTATATTTTAGACTATTTTTAGGCAAATGCAGACAGAGAACGCAGAAAAATCGGTTTATTTTGAAACAAAAAATGTGTACAGTGACAGATGTTGTAAATAATATACACCGAGACATACTAAAACAGTTCTTTGTTTTTTTGCATCTATTGTTCGGATGAAAGCACTTCTTTGAGTATTTAAAATTCTATATAAAGGTATGAGAATGTGATGTTGGTTTTGAAAACTGAGTTGTAATGAGTTTCATCAACAGAAAAAGTTGTATAGAGTCACGGTCTTTTCCAGTAACCTAAAAGATTTATTTTAACTTTTAGGTGCTTTTAAGACTTCTGCCATCTGGTCAACTTACAGTTTCCCAATGTAATCTTACGAATCAAGTCAATATTTTCTCTGTATCCAAAAGACGCAGTGACATAACACTTATGTGCTGTCCAAAACGACTAATAATCGTTTGGTTTTTAGTTTAGCACGTAATCAAGCTATCATTCAAAACCATTACAGAAAATGAGCAAATTATTCTCTGGAGGCAAGCATGCTCAGCTGTACGCCACATACCGTCCGAAGTACCCTCCCGCTGTAATATCGTCAATATTAGGCTATTTGAGGGAAGGAGGGGGTGACAATCATATTGCACTTGACTTGGGATGCGGCAACGGACAAGCTACTATGGAACTGGCCGAACATTTTGATGAAGTCATTGGTTCTGATATCAGCAAAGCACAGATCTCTGAAGCACCAAGAAACCACCCTAAGGTACATCAGATTGAGTCCAGATATTGCGTATCGCAATACCACAGTGTCACGGGATCTCTTACAGTAGCATGCAGGTGCTTGGAGAAGTAATTAAATGTATTCAAAGTATTAATATGCTGTCTTCTTGATAATGATTGTTTCTATTTCATATCAGCTAAATTTTGTCAACTTAAGTAAAAATTGTGTAAAACGATAAAGTTTAACTGGGGAAAGTTTTGGTGGTAGGGGAGGGGCTGGGGGTGTACTTGAAATATGGTGGGCTTAGTATATTTATACCGAATCATGAAATTTTCGTTAACATGGATTTATATATTTGAATGGTCAAATTGAAAGAATTAAAGAAAAAGCTAAGATAATAACTTTAACAAAAGCAGAGCAGCAAAAGTGCTAGAGTGATGCAAATATTGACGTGATATAGGTCACGTGATATACGAACGAAAAAGCTTCCGACGGTTTGTTTTATTTTGGTTTTTATCGATAAGATTTAATTTTTAAAACTCGCACTTCGGTTTTATCTGTCAGGGGCTCAGACCAACAGCATGTTTAAATCTGTTTTCGTTTAGGTTTCTTTTAAAGTAAGAAGGGCAGAAGATATATCGTATTGCAATGACGGTACAATAGATTTAATAACAGTTGCCCAAGCTTTGCACTGGTACGATCTGGATAAATTTTACCCGGAAGTCAAACGGGTATTGAAACCAGGTGGAGTGCTTGGAGTGTATGGTTATGCTCTTCCACTACTGGACTTTCCTGGACAGACAGAAATTGTCAAAGAGGTATAATTTCGGGAATATATTTTATGACAAGAAATGAGATCAGTGATATCAAAAGTTGCTGTCGTATAAAAAAGAAATTTCAGACCTCGAAAAGTAGTAACCTCATTCTTCATCCAAACCACAGCTTAATTAAAAATAAGATCGTAGCCAGTTATTAGTTTTAAAGCGAATGTAAACATTGAATGTTAAATACTTAACACATAAAAATTTGTGTCGTGTTTACTTTTAATGTTAAACTTATTATGATTACATGTATACTATTTTTTCGCACTGCATAGTATCACTGAAATGTTTTAACAGTTTGACGAGAAGTATTTATTACCCCACGGCTGCTGGAATGAAAACATACATATTGTCAATAATAAGTACCCTGGGATAACCTTGCCCTTCAAGGATTTCAAAAGGCAAAATTTTAATTTTATTAATTAAAAAATAGCACAGAATCAAATATAACTATTATGCATTTATTATTTTATACTGGACAAAAATCATAAGACTTTTGACTTTCATGCAAGATTATTGGTTTTCCTGTATTTAGTTGTAATATCGCACAGCTATATATATATGTACATATTTTATTTTGTTATCTTTCTATTGTTATTATTTTTTTATTTTCATAACTGATGAAATATTTGTAATTTTTTCGATGACTATGTTCAATACATATATCGAAATTTTAACTACCTTTTGAGGTAGTTGTTGATTTAGACAAAAGTGCAAAGTTTAGAGACATTAGTATTTAAAGTGCTATACTGTTAATATAAACGAGACCTGAGATCAAGAAAAAAAACAACAAGAATAGTGAAAAAGAATTGCTTCATGGTTGATTTGTGACATAAGCATTGCAATATATGACATAAACATTGCAATATTATGTGGGAATTTGAAAAAGAGGATTGTATTGGTTTCAAAGGATCGATGACATCCCTATGACGTATGAATGGAGTGTGGAACATTTTATCAACTATTTGCGGACTTGGTCAGGTTATCAGGCATATATGCAGAGGCAACCAGATTCCCAGATCATGGAGGAATTTCAAGAAATGTATGGATTCGAAATATATTTTGATGATTAAATAGCTGAAGTATTCGCACATCAGTTGCATACAAAAAAAGAAGTCATTTTTTTGTTATCAAGCGTTTAATTGGACAACTTTTCGTATCTCCTCTCGATATGGCATAATCTATCATATATTGCACTAAGCTTGCGTTTGGTTTGTGAGTGGTTGATACTTCACCGCTATTGAAATTTTAACCCTGGATAATAATTTCTCATTTATTTCTTCCTTTCCTCCTTGAAACAATTTATCACCTCTCTGCATTTACTTGTAAAAAATACACTCTTTTCACATGGCGTTTTAACAAAGAAAACGAAAATAAAAAGTGACGAAAATAAAAAGTGCCTTTCATAAATCCCAAGTTTCATGGTCCTAGGGCTCATAGTGTCAGAGAAGAAGAAGACAAAAAAATCGGAAAACTGTCGAGAAAAAAAGGACGAACAGCTGCTCGTACAAATTCATATAACCCTTGTAAGCCAAAGGCTTGTCAAGTGTTAAAAAGGCTAAATGTGCTCAAGTGTTAAAAAGGCCAGTGTGCGTTTTGCAACTCAGTTGCAATATCGGTCAAGTCGCCTTCTTGTAGTTCTTCGTGACGTGAAATTAGCTTGAGATAATCGTAATAATAATTGCCAGCCGTAATACGAATGCATTAGGAAGACGAGATTCGCATCAAATGCCATAAATATAGAGCAATACTGAAATGGAAATTGAAACATCTACCAAAAAATTGCCGATCACTCACACAGCTGTGTGCTTTTCTGCTTTTTTTATGTTTCAGTATAAAGACCTTAAATGGAGGAAGGGAAACGTTGAAAGTGAGTTGGCCATTGTTTCTGCTTCTTGGAAGGAAGTGAAGGTTGTTCCCAATTAAACACTTGCAGAGCTTCAGACGGAGATATTTGATGGAAAGAAGATGTTTGCAAACTTGATTCGGCGTGTTTATTGAAAGTTCAGCCAACACAGAAGTAGTGTACGCCTTGTAGATTTATAGAGCCGCTGTATTTTAGCAAATGAGATGTATATTTTTTTTTTTTGAGTGTAAGTACAAAAAGAAAAAGAACTGTCAGGAAATTTACTGCCGCAAAGTAATTTCCGTAACTACTTCTAGAGATTCCGACTGATAATTAAGGCTGATTTTTGAGACAATAAGGGCATTAATGGGGCTAGTAGTGATCAATCAAACAATCAGTTACAGCAGCCAATGAAAAGGTTTAAAACAATAAAATAACTGAATGATTGATGTTCACTGATACCATACCAGAGTATTCTCACTGCAATTAAGATATAGAGAAACTAGACAGAATTTCGCGAGACATAGGAATGACCCTTGGATAAACCACAAAAGAATGCTATGTCTTACATTTTGAGAGGCTTTTCGAGAAACAGATACCACATGACATATAGCATGAAAGTCAAGGTCACTACACAGATCGCATCTTTACTTCTCATAGCATATCTGCTGGAGTTGCTCTGACAGTTTTCCAGAAAATGGACGACTGCCGTTTTTTTTTTTTTTTTTGATCTTGACTTTGACGGAAAACGTCAAGATCATAACCCCTGTATTCTTTTAATTCTCATACTTCAGTGAAATACTCCGAACTAAGGTAAAGGTTCGACCAATAAAATCAAGCTCGATAAAAAACTAGGCCGTCAAAAGTTAAACGTTTATTCTAGGCTTGTTTATAACACACTGCAAAGGGTATCAACATAAGTACCGCCCAAGAATATAGCAACCCTTTGCCTACAAATAACATTTCTATTAATATTTATTGGAATCAGTTATCCTTGTGTTCTTTTTAACGGTTCGAAAAATTTCCATTTCTGGAAAGAATCAGAGAAAATCTTTTAGCCCAGAAAGATCGAAAATGAGTTCAAAATCACTCTACTTCTAACGGCTTCGGAGAAATTGAGCGACCTTCAGTTTTGGATCTTGACATTAAATGAAATGACCAGGGTTCAGCACAATGCACATTATGTAATGTCTTTTTATCCCCAAAGGAAAGAAAATAATCCCAAAATAGTTCTATCACTAACCGAATGGTCAGCTTGCAGTGCTGCGTCTTGGCGTGATGGACAAGATCAGGGTCACCCATTATTTGATGTCTTCTAGGTTCATACTAGTCGAAAACGAATTTGAAATTGCTCTAACGAATTTCGAGATAATGACCATGTTTGGTTTCGACCGAGATACCTTTTATGGAACGTGTTAGGTCCAATCACTAAAACGTAAGCTAAAAAAATCTAACGGTTTTCAAGATAATTGGTATCTTTCGGTTTTGGGTTTTGACCTTAAAAGACTTGGTCATAGACGGTCAAATACACCAAAGTACCTTCTATTTAAGGTCCTTTAGTCGAAACGAGTCAAAATTGAGCTCAAAACCTGCATGTATCCAGCGGTTGTCGATATAGAGAGGTCAAGTGACCTTTAACCTTGCACTAAAGTCAAGACCTAGGTCATGAGGTTACCCTTTACTCATACCATATACATGTCAGCTAACACGTATGTGAGCCCAATTCCAAGCCGTTCTCCTGAGAACTCTTTTTTTAATATGTTTACCTCAGTTTGACCTTGACATTTCAGTCACTCTTTATACGTGCACCAAATTTTATCTTCGTGCAACAAATAGTCCAGGGGAGTTATTTTGGAAGCTACCCGAAACGGAGATAAAAAAGAACAAAAAAAAAAAACTTTAGGAATAACAACAACAATGTATCCCCACTTATTTCCAGGATAGACTGACATAGTGTTCTATAAAGTTAACACCTCTTAAATGAAGACTTAGCGATGCTCAGTCATACACCTTGACAGAGAAGTTCTGTGGTGGGTAGATACTGTTTCCAGACAAATAAGAAAGATTTCCGAAAAAAACCCACCAAAACACCAGAAACTAGAAAACAGGACGTTCTGTGGCGCGGCCGAAAAGACTGGATTGAACCATGGTCTAATTTTATGGGTGGTCTTAATTCTGGTCAGCCTTATCCTTAAATATTTATCAGACCCAAATGAAACTCACTTGTGTCAGGTGGGGAGTGGACCTGGTGGCCAGGAGTTCTCGAGCTCCCCACCTCCAACCATTGTCTGTGTTAAATAGTTCTCATACAATAGCTGTAACAAATCTTGTGCATATTTTGTTAACGCTCCCCCGTAGTTATTCCGTTCTTTTTTCGGCTCTTTCACATCCTTTATTTGATGAATTTACCCCGCCATCTTCGTCCCATCCCCCCCGTCCCACCACAATTGCACCCCACCGCCTCGATCACCTCCTGCCGCCACAGCTGCCAGGCTTTTCTGGAACCAAATCTCACCTCCCCTCTCACTCAAAATCAAGTATTGTAAACAGCACTGAGATGTACGAGGAATCGATGACAAAAATCAATGCTGCTGAGATTTGCCCCTGTTGTTAATTTTCCCTTGATCTGTTTGATTTTTCTTCGGTTGCAGTATATTGACCGCCCCCCCCCCCTCCGCCTCCCACCACACACTACGAAAAGGCGGTCGATTGTTGTCTGACGTCAGTACTGATATATACAACTTTTACTTACGATTCCACACCAACAGATTCGAAAGACGACTGAGGCTGCTTCAAATGATGTAAATAGAAATAAAAATAAAAAGGAATTCCTTCGTATTTCATTGGCCGATTATTGACTTCATTTGCTGGCTGGGTGGTTGGGTTGCCGGTTGGCTGTGTTGCTGAACTGATGGTTAGCTGGGTTGCTGGGCGGCTAGCCGGCTGGGTTGCTGGGTAGAAAAAAACATTAAGGATCTATGAGTCTTGAGTAAGATCTCTGTTTTTAAGATCTTAATGTCATTTCATTCTTGAAATTTGTACTCGAATCCAAAACATCTTTGCTATAAGATGCCCAAAAATGTAATTTTACATTGTTAACATAACTCAAGAAATCTAGTAGTGAAACTTAGCAATTTGCGAATAAACATTTTTTGAGGGCGATGTTAACATGGTGCAGTCCGAAAGACTTCCATTATGGCACCCGATAATTTTCGATTGAGTGTAATCTTATTGTGGGTCAAGGCTTGTCAAAGTAGTCTTAATCTATTGCTGTAGGCATGTGAACTCTGGGATTGTTCAATCAATTCACCAACAGGTTCAAATTTGCTATTTAATGAAAGAAATCTTTCAGAGCTTTTGCAGACACAACTTATCTTAACTAAAACAAAAATTTAGAGACGAAAATTTGATTATTTTCTTTTTGGAGACATTAAAAGCAATAACTTCGTGCGTATTTTTTTTTAATTATGATCAGTCGCTCTGTCGAATTCCTCCAATTCAGCAGAAATGTTGTTTGTCGTGTATACAAAGTTTAAAGTAGACATCTCTGTAACCCAGCATTCTAGGCGTTTTGACGACGCTTGTGACGGGCGTCTAACCGATGTTTTAGGGCATCAATTGTTAGCTGAGAGAAAAAAGTAAGTGGATTGGGTGTTGATTGTTTATTTCCTTGCTAGGAACATCGGTGCCTGCCAAAAGAACAGCAAATACATGCAATCGTAATATTATTGACTGCAGCAGTTTTTCCCCCACAGCTTTGATGACGAACTCGCCTGTTGGTGATTGCACGAGTGAGGTCTCAAACTGAACCAGGGGCCCCAGCACAATTACATGTGATCTTTTATTGAATTCTGAGCTATTTAGGGGGATTTAGGAGGTACCCGTTTTTTTTGGGAGAACCTAATAAATTTCCCTTAAGACTTAGATGATATAAATGTTAATCTTTTCAATCACAGCAAAGCCGATCAGAAGCTGGGGTGCGGGAGGAGGGGGGAGGCATTATTTCGAGATGTCACCCTTTCGCTGTGCAACTTAGCAATTCGCGTAATCACTTTCTTTTTTTTTTTTTTTTTTTTTGCTTTAGATTAGTAGTACTGACAGTCTATTAACGGTGAATTCCCTGCCTCAAAGGACAGCATAGAACACCTTTCATGTCATTTCTTTGTCTAACTCAAGTATTTTTCAACTCAAAACCACCACCCTTGGAATGCCACGGTGCCTCAAAGCTGAATTCCTCCTAGATATCCTTCCCCTTCCCCAAAGACGGCATAAAAACATCCTTCAACATTAGTTATTTTTGGTTAAATTCTACACCTTTAAGCAAATTCCGACTCCGCTAAAAGGCTTTTTCTCTCTACGTTATCTGGTGTAGTTGGATATGCTTTTTCTTAGAGCGTGCTGAGCAGGGCTTCAAAGCTCAACAGAGCACTATTCATACTTTTTTGGTTGCTGAAGTAACTGATTGCATTATGTGCTAAGCTTCAAAGCGAAAAAAGCTTTAAAGTGGATTACAAGATCATATTGCTAATACCTGTTACTAGACTTCTAAAATTAATGTTTTTCATACACTAAAAGTAATAACAATGTGTACACGTAAGGTCACAAGAAGGCCAGTTATGAAAGTGACTGTGTCTGATCTGTAAAACTATACTGTGTGCGGTGCTAATACTTTCATTGGGAGCCAAAGATAAACTGCCTCTAACAGGAATGTTAACCATTTATAGAAACAGATAGTAAACTGTTTGTTTTGCGCTTTCGGCGGGGGGGGGGGGGGTGATATGCACCTCGCACAGCAAAGAATGCTGACAGGTTGCGCTGTGCAGGAGGCAAATTCCCCAACCTAAGTTCTCCCCTTACCTTCTCTTTCTCTCACACACGATCCGGCGCTGACGTAGGATGATCAAGGGATAATTAACAATAAGAGTTATTCCATCTTCTTACGCCATTCCGCAATAATATTTACTCAGCTGCTGACTGATCGGGAACCACGCATACTGACTTCATATTTTTACTGCAGTAAGCATGGCTAACGTATAATTTACGGCATTGGCAAAAGAGCAGGGGGATCACGTGACAGAAGAGAAACAGAAAGCAGGAGTTACCCGTATGGAGATAATAGAAGACACTGGAGTAACTGCGGGTTAAATATCGTATGTCATCCAACGCTGAAGCGGATTGGATAGAGAGCCTAAAGTACAAATTAAACAGGAGCACCCATCTGCTGGAGTATCTTTTACTTTGTGAATCGTTCTGAGAAAGGGAATGGCTCGTAATCCTTGGATGTAATGACCATAAATAGCTCTTATCGGTCTTCTCCCGTTAAAGGATAGTCAGGCACAGAGCTTTTTGATAACCTGTAATTGTGATGGCAAGCTTGTCGACAAAATAAACAGTCTTGAATTTGAAATACATGAAAATGGAGGGCGACTGAAGACGAAGCTGCTCAACAAAGCTATATAGCATTTGTTCTTAGAGTGTTCGTAATATGTAACATTCTGACAGGTGCCACGCCCATTCCTTAAATCAAACAAGAACTCCCTGACAGGCGTTGCGGCCCCTTTTGCTCAAGCGATACCAGGAAATTTCAGTTGGTTGTTCCGCTCGTCTCTCTTAGCTCACGACTCTGTTGCTGAAAGCTAAACGCGATAGAAAGGACAAAAATGGATAGCTGAAAGACATCTTGAGATCATTATTTTGTGATTTGACAAAGTTTCACGGAAATATTCCAGACTTCGTGATTTAGGAGAAGACATAAAAAGCTCCGAAACAAACTCACGAAAGGAAAACGTGATACAGACGGTGGGTGGTTTTGTTTACACTCGAACAATTCGGATATGAGTGTCTAGTGGGATAATGGTAGTGATGTCTCACACGGTACTAATTGCAATAGACGCCAGCGATACGGCCGAAAAGGCTTTTAACTGTAAGTATTTACAACATTTTAGCCATCATAACCCTTGAAATGAATTTACCATTGGTGGTAAACGGCGTTGATTTCGGATTGTGTGGAATTACTTAGTTAAGTGATTGAAATTGCAGTCGACTAAAATAAGATGGTAGTTGATAACGAAAGAATCGCAATTACATGATTTCAGCAAATGTAGATGCATGTTTAGGATAAAATCTCTACATAAATAACATCACTGCAATAAAATAGTTTGCCATTACACTGCGTTAAATAATAGGTTATCATTTTTTAAAGCTTAAAATGGAATATAATTGTTACGCAGCTTACATAAATGCTGAAATCTTACATGTAGATTTTTAAATAATTTTTCTTATATTCATCAGAACGTAAATTTTCAAAAATTTCTTGTAGTTTAATGAATCAAAACCCCAATTAAGCCGTGTATCAAACATGTATTGACTTAAAACAGAGTCATCATGAAATTAATTTGTCCAGTTATGGTCAAGAACTGGACAGTAATACTGTACTTCATAATGACTGAAAATAAGTTAACATCTGCTAATTGTTGTAAGGTATCTAGTCAACAGATAGCAGATATTGACTTATTTAAAGAAACATAAGATATTATTCAACAGCAAGAAAATGTGGACCTTTAGGTCACCCTTTTCTGAGTGTATTCCGTGCTCAACGGAATATATAACGAAACATATACTGACTTGCGTTGAATTCGCGTTTACTCTTACTGACGTTTTGAGAGATGTTGACCTAATGCTGTCACTCAAATATACTGATGTATGTAAAAATAGACTTTATCTTCCCAAAATTCCCTCATGCTAAAATAAAATAAAATGTGTTCTATCATTTCATTACGTTAAAATGTAAAACCACAAGAGTACATTGTTTGAATAAAACTAACCCAGCTCATTCCAGGCATTTCATGGGAAAAAAACCAGCCCCTGTTTCTTAGCCAGCTTCTTAAAGCGGCGTCCTGAATTACGGATACTTGGGCTAAATGCTTGAGTTGTTTGTTTTTAGCAGGTGGTATACATTTGCATCGCAACAAAACTGGGATAGCTGTGCTGAAGCAAAATAACGAGTTATCTGAGGCGCTGTCTGTAAACAATAGTCCGATGTTAGGACAAACAAAACAAAAAAAACACTTTTTTGTTTACTTGTCACATGTCTAATCCCCATAAACTCATCACCGAGGGCACAACGCTCCAAAAAGACCGAATTGTGATGTTAAAATTGGTTCAATATCCAAATAAAAAAAGACGTGTACCTACCCTCTGTGACAAATCACATATATATCGGAAGGACGAATCCTGTAGTTCACATTCCCAGATTTTGATGTCGATCCAAAGTTGATTTTAGGCTTTGACGTCTCCCCCACCAAATAACAACATTAAATCTGACTGCAATTTGGTTGCGATTGGTCGCAATCACAGATTAACGTTTTTCCAACGTCTGTGAAACAACGTGGAATAAGCACAGAATAAGCAGAGTTGTTTAGACGTTGCTTTTAGTTGCAACCGAAACACAGCTTGAACTGACGTCTAACCAACGTCTTTGGTGCACTGTTGAAAAGTCGTTGGAAAATCAATGCTGGATAGACGTGAAAACATTGACGTTATATAAACGTCGGGCACAACCAAAGAACGACCACCTGGTGTTATCATTCACAGCAGCTGTTGGCCATGGCATGTCACTTCGAAACAGACCAAACGAAGGATGTCAGGTGTGAGAATTTAGAGAGCGCCCAGATTTTGTTCCACCTGCTTTGGAAAAAAATAATGGAAAGTGACTTCATACATATCTTGCGCAATCGGACGACCCAAGGTGGGATACTGTGATGGAGGATGGGGTGGGGGCACACAACGAATGTCCTTGCCAAGGTGTCAGTTCTAGAGAAATATTTTCCCAATATCTATACAACTTTGCTTGTCCGACTTCTACACATCGTTTGGAAATAAACGTTGCTTCGAATTTTATTTGCAACCTTTGCGCAACATTGACCAGATGCCAGATAATCGACGTCTGTCTAACGTCGGAAGTTAGGCATTTTTCGACTTCTAGAAATAACCAAAACGAGACGTTGATCTGACATCGGGTCTATCAAACGTTGACCAACGTAATGCTTACTGGGTTGGGACTTAAAGCCCCAATTAGGAGCTAGTTCAATGGACTAAACAGCACTCCAGTCTCACAACTCGATAATTTTCGACCTATTCACAACAGTTAATTACATTTCGCATATTCATTTCTCTGTTCAATTGCCATAAACAACTCTTGAGGTCAATTGACAAGCCCAGCTTTTTAACAGTGTATGTTCATAACTTGCCTCATGTATGAGTAACATTGACAACTCATGCTCAGGAGATATCACCTTCCATCCCAATATTCCGCTCTCGGTAACCGGAGTGTGTTGGAATAGCCATGATTCCCCTTTTATGTCCATTTTATGTCAAATGTAGGTGTGCGCAGAGTTGCGCGCCCCTCAGATTCCCATAATCAAGACGTATCATGGCTACCATTTTATATTAGCGATAATATGACAATTCTGTTTTGTTGTGTTCTTGACGGTCATACAACATCGAGGGAAAGACGTGTTTATGTAAATCCACACCCCAGTGTCTATCAAACGTTGCTGCAAAGGTGATGGGCACACCTTGTGATTTGGTCGCAACTAGAAACAACTAAGCGCAACATTTTAGAAAGATTAAAGATGATGATTAGGATTTTGCTAATACTCAAGGAAACTTTGATCAGACATCTAAACGTTTACTTGGATCAGATGAACTACACTGCTTATAGAAGCTATGCTTCTTATAGTCAAACGATAACACCACTTTGGCAGTTGTTATTTAAAAGTTGTAATTTACTTTGTTTGAGATATCTGAAAACTCAGAGTTCAAATACAGGTGTGGCAAAAAGAAACAGATAACAAGAAGGCCAATATAGTTTTTTAGCGAAACACCACAAACTGCGGTGCCTCTGGTGGACAGTTGTGTTTTCGAACGAAAGCCAGAAAACATAAATTTTATCCCATCCATGCAAACATATATGTCTTGCAAAATCATCTCTCGTGCGATACGTTATGTGTGGAAATGTTATAACTATCCAAAAAATGAGAAAATATTTGCAGAGCACCACTTTATCATTTTTGCTGTCGATCCTTAGGTGCTCTCTCTCTTATGACAGACACATATGAAATCTCCGAAGCAACAATATAATTGATCACGTGTTATATTATTATCACAAAACTATTGATCATACTTTGCGGGAAAAAAGAAAAATATTCCGGTGTTGCATGCAGCAAACGTCTGTGATGGCAAACGTGCCTATAGGTTCATATGCAAAAGGGGTTTTGGTTTTAAAGGGGGTAGAGACATTTGCCTTCACGGGGTTTTTCGGAAAGTTGTGAATTCTCCATTATGTCATTGAATTAAACCTCCGATATTATTCCATGCACAAACACATTACTTAATCCTTTGAAGAGCCTGTTTCCCGGAGATTATTAAACGGCTGCGAATCCATTAATCCCATGCAGTTCATGGCGTTAATTTAAAAAATCAGCACTGTATAAATGTGTCATCTGAAAACTACAGATGCTGTAGAGAAAAGTTTTATGTGCTAAGCTTCAAAGCTAAAAAAGCTTTAAAGTGGATTACAAGATCATATTGGTCATAAATGTTACTAGACTTTTAAAATTAATGTTTTTCATACACTAAAAGTAATAACAATGTGTACACGTAAGGTCACAAGAAGGCCAGTTATGAAAGTGACTGTGTCTGATCTATAAAACTATACTGTGTGCGGTAACACTATTTTCATTTGGAGCCAAAGATACAACTGCCTCTAACAGGAATGTTAACCATTTATAGAAACAGGTAGTAAGCTGTTTGTTTTGCGCTTTCGGGTGGGGGAGGTGGGAGTGATATGTACCTCGCACATCTAGGAATGCTGACAGGTTGCGCTGTGCAGCAGGCAAATTCCCTAATCCAAGTTCTCCCCTTGCCGTCTATTTCTCTCTCCCACACACGATCCTGCGAGTGGGATGATCAGGGGATAATTAATAATAAGAGTTATTCCATCTTCTCACGCTATTCCGCAATAACATTTACTCAGCTGCTGAAGGATCGGGAACTACGCATATTGACTTCATATTTTTACAGCAGTAAGAATGGCTAACGTACAATTTACGTCATTGGCAAAAGAGCAGATTGATCACGTGACAGAAGAGAAACAGAACGCAGGAGTTAAGCGTATGGGGATAATAGAAGGCACTGTAGTAACTGCGGGTTAAATGTCGTATGTCATCCAACGCTGACACAGATTGGATAGAGAGCTTAAAGCAAAAAGTAAACAGAAGCACCCATCCGGTGGAGTATTTCTTGCTTTGCGAGTCGTTCTGAGAAAGGAAATGACTCGTAAACCTTAGACGTAATGACCATAAATAGCTCTTATCGGTCTTTTCACGTTAAAGGATAGTCAGGCACAGAGCTTTTTGATAACCTGTAATTGTGATGGCAAGCTTGTTGACAAAATAAACAGTCTTGAATTTGAAATACATGAAAATGGAGGGCGACTGAAGACGAAACTGCTCAACAAAGCTATATAGCATTTCTTCTTACAGTGTGAGTTATATGTAACATTCTGACAGATGCCACAGCCATTCCTTAAATCAAACAAGAACTCCCTGACAGGCGTTGCGGTCCCTTTTGCTCAAGCGATACCAGGAAATTTCACTTGCTTGTTCCACTCGTCTCTCTTAACTAACTACTGTGTTGCTGAAAGCTAAACGCGATAGAAAGGACAAAAATGGATAGCTGAAAGACATCTTGAGATCATTATTTTGTGATTTGACAAAGTTTCACGGAAATATTCCAGACTTCGTGATTTAGGAGAAGACATAAAAAGCTCCGAAACAAACTCACGAAAGGAAAACGTGATACAGACGGTGGGTGGTTTTGTTTACACTCGAACAATTCGGATATGAGTGTCTAGTGGGATAAAGGTAGTGATGTCTCACACGGTACTAATTGCAATAGACGCCAGCGATACGGCCGAAAAGGCTTTTAACTGTAAGTATTTACAACATTTTAGCCATCATAACCCTTGAAATGAATTTACCATTGGTGGTAAACGGCGTTGATTTCGGATTGTGTGGAATTACTAGTTAAGTGATTGAAATTGCAGTCGACTAAAATAAGATGGTAGTTGATAACGAAAGAATCGCAATTACATGATTTCAGCAAATGTAGATGCATGTTCAGGATAAAATCTCTACATAAATAACATCACTGCAATAAAATAGTTTGCCATTACACTGCGTTAAATAATAGGTTATCATTTTTTAAAGCTTAAAATGGAATATAATTGTTACGCAGCTTACATAAATGCTGAAATCTTACATGTAGATTTTTAAATCATTTTTCTTATATATTCATCAGAACGTAAATTTTCAAAAATTTCTTGTAGTTTTATGAATCAAAACCCCAATTAAGCCGTGTATCAAACATGTATTGACTTAAAACAGAGTCATCATGAAATTAATTTGTCCAGTTATGGTCAAGAACTGGACAGTAATACTGTACTTCATAATGACTGAAAATAAGTTAACATCTGCTAATTATTGTAAGGTATCTAGTCAATAGATAACAGATATTGACTTACTTAAAGAAACATAAGATATTATTCAACAGCAAGAAAATGTGGACCTTCAGGTCACCCTTTTCTGAGCGAATTCCGTGCTCAACGAGTCATATAACGAAACATATATTGACTTGCGTTGAATGCGCGTTTACTCTTGCTGACGTTTTGAGAGATGTTGACCTAATGCTGTCACTCAAATATACTGATGTATGTAAAAATAGACTTTATCTTCCCAAAATTCCCTCATGATGAAATAAAATAAAATGTGTTCTATCATTTCATTACGTTAAAATGTAAAACCACAAGAGTACATTGTTTGAATAAAACTAACTAACCCAGCTCATTCCAGGCATTTCATGGGAGAAAAAACCAGCCCCTGTTTCTTAGCCAGCTCCTTAAAGCGGCGTCCTGAATTAAGGATACTTGGGCTAAATGCTTGAGTTGTTTGTTTTTAGCAGGTGGTATACATTTGTATCGCAACAAAACAGGGATAGCTGTGCTGAAGCAAAATAACGAGTTATCTGAGGCGCTGTCTGTAAACAATAGTCCGATGTTAGGACAAAAAAAAAAAAAAAAAAAAAAAACACTTTTTTGTTTACTTGTCACATTTCTAATCCCCATAAACTCATCACCGAGGGCACAACGCTCCAAAAAGACCGAATTGTGATGTTAAAATTGGTTCAATATCCAAATAAAAAAGTCATGTTCCTACCATCTATGACAAATCACATATATACCGGAAGGACGAATTCTGTAGTTCAAATTCCCAGATTTTGATGTCGATCCAAAGTTGATTTTAGGCTTTGACGTCTCCCCCACCAAATAACAACATTAAATCTGACTGCAATTTGGTTGCGATTGGTCGCAATCACAGATCAACGTTTTTCCAACGTCTGTGAAACAACGTGGAATAGACACAGAATAAGCAGAGTTGTTTAGACGTTGCTTTTAGTTGCAACCGAAACACAGCTTGAACTGACGTTTAATCAACGTCTTTGGTGCACTGTTGAAAAGTCGTCGGAAAATCAATGTTGGATAAACGTAAAAAAAATTGACGTTGTATATACGTCGGACTGTTGGACATGACATGTCACTTCGAAACAGACCAAAGAAAGGATCTGAGGTGTGAGAATTTTAAGAGCGCCCAGTTTTTTGTTTCACCTGCTTTGGAAAAAAATAATGGAAAGTGACTTCATACATATCTTGTGCAATCGGATGACCCAAGGTGGGGTACTGTGATAGACGGGGGTGGGGGGGGGGGCACACAGCGAATGTCAATGCCAAGATGTCCATTCTAGATAAATATTTTCCCGATATCTACACAACTTTGCTTGCCCGACTTCTACACATCGTTTGGAGATAAACGTTGTTTCGAATTTTTTTTTGCAACCTTTACGCAACGTTGGTCAGACGTCAGATAATCGACGTCTTTCTGATGTCGGAAGGTAGGCATGATTTCAACTTCTAAAAATAACCAAAACGAGACGATAATATGACGTCGGGTCTATCAAACGTTGACCAACGTGATGCTTACTGGGTTGGGACTTAATACCCCAACTGGGAGCTGGTTAAATGGACTAAACGGTACTCCAGCCTCACAACTCGGCAATTTTCGACCTAGTCACAATAGTTAATTACATTTCACTTATTAATTTCTCTGTTCAATTACCGTAAACAAGTCTTAAGGTCAATTGGCAAACCCAGTTTTTTAACAGAGTAAGTTCACGCCATAACTTTCCTCATGGATGAGTAACATTGACAACCTATGCTCAGGTCAGCCGCCTTCCATCAAAATACTCCAGTCTCGGTAACCCGGTGTGTTGGAATAAGCCTGATTCCCCTTTTATGTCCATTTTGTGTAAAATGTAGGTGATAACAGAGTTGCCCCTCAGATTCTCATAATCAAGACCTATCATGGCTGCCATTTCGTGTGAGCGATAATATGACAAATGTGTGTGGTTGTGTTCATGACGGCCATACAACATCGAGAGAAAGAGGTGTTTATGTAAATCCACACACCAGTGTCTATCAAAAGCTGCTACAAAGGTGTTCGACATACCTTGTGATTTGGTTGCATCTAGAAACAACCAAGCGCAATATTTTAGAAAGATTAAGGATGAGGAATAGGATGTTGCTACCTTAAGGAAACTTTGAACAAAAGACATCGTAATGTTTACTTGGATCAGATGAACTAGAGCGTACAGAAGCTATGGTTCTTATAGTCAAACGATAACACCACTTTGGCAGTTGTTACAAAGTTGTAATTTACTGTGTCTGAATTGAGATATCTGACAAAAAGAAACAGTTAACAAGAAAGCCAATATAGTTTTTAGCGTAACACTACAAACTGTGGCGCTTCTGCTTGACACTTGTGTTATCGAACGAAAGCAAGAAAACATAAATTTTACCCCATCCATGCAAACATTTATGTCTTGAAAAATCACCTCATGGCAATATGTTTTGTGTGAAAATGTTATAGCTATCCAAAAATGAGAAAATATTTCCGCGTGAAAGTAGCGATGCAGAGCAAGAATGTATCATGTTTGCTCTGGATCCTTCGGTGCTCTCTCTTATGACAGACACATATGAAATCTCCGAAGCAACAACATTTCAATATATATATAATATATATGTATATAATTGTTCGCGTGTTATATTATTATCACAAAACCATTGACCATATTTTGCGGGAAAGAAGAAAAAATATTCTGGGTTCAACGAAATCTTTCTAAATAGAAAAACTCCGAGCCGGCGGGATCAGCTTTTAGAAAATATATAAAAAGATCACCGGCCGAGTCAATTTCCTTTAACAAATGGGTTAGAAACAAGGTTATTTAATGCTGCACCTTACACGGCCTAACTGCATTTGGCATGATTCTTTTATAATTCGTTTATTTCTTTGCCAACACATGCATCCCTGTCTGTATTAAGTCTGGATAAAAATTTTAAGTTGAGGTTATTTATTTCGCGAACGTTGTTATGTTAAAAACGCTTGTGTTTCTGTCAAAATCCACCAAAATAGTGAACACATCACACTGGCAGCACTCTTTTTTCGCACGTGAATTTTCAGTGAGCGGGACTTGAAATCTAAATTAGACAGACTACTCGTTATAATCCATTGACCTCATACAGTAAAATGTGCCCAAAATCTTAAACTTGCAGTCTGTCTGTGCTGGGTAAAACTGGGACTGGAGGGAGGCTGTCGAGGCCCCCCCCCGACCCCTGTGTTATGGTTCTCATACAACAAGTGAAACAAATCGTGTGTATTTTGTTTACGCTCCGCTGTGAATGATACGAGTTCCCATCCAGTTAGTTATTTACTTCTTCGGCACTTTTGTACCCTTAATTTAATGAATTTACCCCGTTACCTTCGCCCTCCTTCCCTCATGTTGGTCAACAGCCAGCCTCTTCGGCGGATCAGTCTGTTGTATATAACACCTTTTTACACCGCAGACTAACTGAGGATTCCGGGAAATTAGTACTCACAAAAGAAAGGAACTATTTTTCAAAATATGTTCAACAGCAAGCCACTACGGCGGTTCAGTCTGATGTGTGTAATACCTATTTACTCCGCATATCCACTAGGGAATCCGAAAACTAGTACTCATAAACTAAGGACTACTTTTCAAAATATCCATCCACACTTGTGTTAAAACATAACAGATCTCATCAGAGCTGTTTTATAACAACGCCTCCTACCCCCCCCCCCCCAACCCGCCCCCCCCCCCCACGTTCGCCCCCTCCCTCGCCACTATCGTACCCTCACCACCTTGACCAACCCGCCCGCCCTCGCCGGCCCGTAAATGCTGTCAGGCTTTCCTGCAACCAAATCTGACTCAAAATCAAGCATTGTAAATGGCACTAAGCTGTACGGCGAATCGATGACAGCAATTACTGCTGCTGAAATTCCCCCCTCTCGTCAATTTTCCTTGATCCGTTTGATTTTTGTTCGGTTGCAGTATATAGACTCTCCCACCGCCTACGAAAAGACGGTCGATTGATTTCTGATGCAGTACTGATGTATACAACTTTTAGTTACGATTCCACATAACGGATTCAAACGGGATCAAAGATGCTTCGAATGATGTGAATAGGAAAAGAAAAGTTTGAGAAAGAAATTTTAAACATTCCTTGACGTTTCAGTGGCAGATTATTGACCCCATTGGCTGGATGGGTTGTTGAGTTGCTGGCTGGCTGTGTTGGTGGGTAGAAAAGCATTAATGGATCTATATCTTGAGCAAACTATCTCATTTTAATATTTTAATTTCATTTCATTCTTGAAATTTGCATCCGAATAAAAGAATCTTTGGGGTAAAATCCCAAAAATGGTAAATTTACAATGTTATCACAAATCAAGGAATTTAATAGTGAAACTTGGCAATTTTCGAATAAATATTTTTTTGAGGGCGAGGTTAACATGGTGCAGCCCGAAAGCCACCAATTATGGTACCCAATAATTTTCATGAAGTGTTATCTTATTGTTGGTCGAGGCTTATCAAAGTAGTCTTAAGCTATTGCTGTGGGCATATGAACTCTTGAATTGTTCAATCAACACTCTCCAACAGGTTCAAATTTGCTATTTAATGAAAGAAATCTTTCAGAGCTTTTGACGGAACGACTTATCTTAACCAAAGCAAAAGCTAGAGACGAAAATTTGATTGTTATTTTCTTTTTGGAGATATTACAAGCAGTAACTTCGCGTGTATTTTTTAAATTATGAGCAGTCACTTTGTTGAATTCCTCCAATTCAGCAGCAATTCTGCTTTGTTGTCATCTATGCAATGTTTAAAACAGACATCTCTATAACACAGCATTCTAGGCGTTTTGATGACGCTTGTGACGGGCATCTAACCGATATCTTAGAGCATCAATTGTTAGTTGGGGAAAAAAGTAAGTGGATTGGGTGTTGATTGTTTATTTCCTTGCTGGTAACATCGGTGCCTGCCAAAAGAACAGCAAATATATGCAATCGTAATATTATTGATTGCAGCAGTTTTTTTCCCAAAAACTTTGATGACGAACTCGCCTGTTGGTGATTGCACGAGTGAGTTCTCAAACTGAACAAGGGGCCCGGCACAATTACATGTGATCTTTTATTGCGTTCTGAGCTATTTAGGGGGATTTAGGAGGTACCTGTTTTTCCTGGGAGAACCTAATAAATTTCCCATAAGACTTAGATGATATAAATGTTAATCTTTTCAATCACAGCAAAGCCGATCAGAAGCTGGGGTGCGGGAGGAGGGGGGAGGCATTATTTCGAGATGTCACCCTTTCGCTGTGCAACTTAGCAATTCGCGTAATCACTTTCTTTTTTTCTTTTTTTTTTACTTTAGATTAGTAGTACTGACAGTCTATTAACGGTGAATTTCCCGCCTCAAAGGACAGCATAGAACACTTTCCATGTCATTTCTTTGTCTAACTCAAGTATTTTTCAACTCCACCACCCTTGGAATGCCGCGGTTCCTCAAAGCTGATCTCCTTCTCCTTCCTCGAAGACAGCATCAAAAACATTCTTTAACATTATTTTCTGTGCCTTATTTTTGGTTAAATTCTACACCTTTAAGCAAATTCAGACTCCACAAATAGCCTTTTTTTCTCTCTTTATAATCTGGTGTAGTTGGATATGCTTTTTAAAGAATGTACTGAGCAGGGCTTGACAGCTCAACAGAACACTAGTCATACATTTTTTTGCTGAAGTAACGGATTCCATTATGTGCTAAGCTTCAAAGCGGAGAAAAGCTTTAAAGTGGATTACAAGATCGTATTCCTAACATTTGCTACTAGACTTTTCAAATTAATGTTTTTCAAACACTAAACAATAATAACAATGTGTACACGTAAGATTACAGGAAGGGCAGCTTTGAAAGTGAATGTACCTGGTTTGTAAAAGGTTGCGTGCGGTAACACTACTGTCATTTGGAGCCAAAGATACAACTGCCTCTAACAGGAATGCCAACCATTTATAATAACAGGCAGTAAACGTTTTTTGTTTTTCGTGGGGATGGAACTGATGTGTCCCTCACAGAGCAAGGACTGCTGACAGGTTGCGCTGTGCAGGAGGCAAATCCCCAACGCAAATTCTCCCCTTTCCCTCTCTCTCCCACACACGATGCGGTGCTGACGTAAGGCGATCATGAGTATAATTAACGATAAGAGTTGTTCCATCTACTTACGCTATTTCGCAATAATATTTACTCAGCTGCTGACGGATCGAGAACCACGCATACTGACTTCATATTTTTACTGCAGTAATAATGGCTAACGTACAATTTACGGCATTGGCAAAAGAGCAGGGGGATCACGTGACAGAAAGGAAACAGAAAGCAGAAGTTACCCGTATGGAGATAATAGAAGACACTTGAGTAACTGCAGGTTAAATGTCGTATGTCATCCAACGCTGACGCAGATTGGATAGAGAGCCTAAAGTACAAAGTAAACAGAAGCACCCATCCGGTGAAGTACTTCTTGCTTTGCGAGTCGTTCTGAGGAAAGGAATGGCTCGTACACCTTGGATGTAATGACAATAAGTAGCTCTTATCGGTCTTCTCACGTTAAAGGATAGCCAGGCAGAGAGCTTTTTGATAACCTGTAATTGTGATGGCAAGCTTGTTGACAAAATAAAAAAATTGAATTTGAAATACGTGAAAATGGAGGGCGACTGAAGACGAAGCTGCTCAACAAAGCTATATAGCATTTGTTCTTACACTGTGAGTAATATGTAACATTCTGACAGATGCCACGTCCATTCTTTAAACCAAACAAAAACTCCCTGACAGGCGTTGCGGCCCCTTTTGCTCAAGCGACACAAGGAAATTTCAGTTGCTTGTTCCGCTCGTCTGTCTTAGCTCACGACTCTTGCTGAAAGCTAAACGCGATAGAAAGGACAAAAAATGGATTCTTGAAAGACGTCTTCGAATGAGATGATTGTTTTGTTATTTAACAAAGTTATACCGAAATATTCCAGACTGCATGATTTAGGAGAAGACATAATAAGTTCTTAAGCAAACTCACGAAAGGAAAACGTGATACAGACGGTTGGTGGTTTTGTTTACACTCGAACAATTCGGATATAAGTGTCTAGTGGTATAGAGGTAGTTATGTCTCACACGGTACTAATTGCAATAGACGCCAGTGATACGGCCGAAAAGGCTTTTAGCTGTAAGTATTTCTAAAATTTTAGCCATCATGAGTGGGAAAAAGAGTTTACCTTTAGTGGTAAACAGCTTTGATGTCAGGATGTGTGGAATTGCTCAGTTGAGTAATTGAAATTTTGAATTGCAGTCCCCCAAATTAACATGGTAGATGATAACGAAAGAATTGCAATTACATGATTTCAGTTAATGTGGATGCATGTTTAGGATAAAATCTCTACAAAAATAACATCACTTCAATAAAATAGTTTTCCATTACACAGCGTTAAATAATAGGTTATCATTTTTTCAAGCTTAAAATGGAATATAATTGTTACGTAACTTAAATAAATGCTGAAATTTGACATGTAGATTTCCAAGTCATTTTTCTTATATATTTACCAGAACGTAAATTTTCAAAAATTTCTTGTTGTTTTGTGAATCAGAAAACCAGTTAAGCCGTGCACCAAACATGTATTGACTTAGAACAGAGTCATCATGGAGTTTATTTGTCCAGCTACGGTCAAGAACAGCACAGTAATACAGTGGAACCTTGGCATCGGACCACCCCCATCTTGGGACCACCTCTGAATTAGGGCACATATTTTTCGGTCAAAATGCTTGAGATCGGACCACTGTCAGTCAGTGGAGAATCCACTGTATTTTTGCGGCACATTACTCACAACACTGAGCATGTTGCCGCCTTAGATGTTGTTGCTAGGGATTATGGTAGCAAGTGTGTAACCAGACAGGGGCCTAATTTTGTTATCTATAACTTTGTACCTTGCCTAACCAACAGCGGTTGACAATATACAAACTCGAGACATCCTAATTTATGCGGTGCCTATTCTTTTAGTATAGTTGCAAAAGTATTCAAAATATAATGCTTGTGTGTTTCTATAACATGCAGGTTATTATACAGTTGAGACAATAGATATTATTATAAATTAATATTACTTTCTTTGTGTTTGGACATCAAATTTGAATCTGCGGTCAACCCACAAAATTTTACCCAAGTATGACCAAGTCTACCAAACGGGACCGCCTCTGAAATAAGGCACATTTTATCCGGTCCCAAGGGGGTCCGATTTCAGAGATTCCACTGTACTTCATAATGACTGAAAATAAGTTAACATCTGCTAATTATTGTAAGGTATCTAGTCAATAGATAACAGGTATTGACTTATTTAAAGAAACATAAGATATTATTCAACAGCAAGAAAATGTGGACCTTCAGGTCACCCTTTTCTGAGTGAATTCCGTGCTCAACGAGTCATATAACGAAACATATATTGACTTGCGTTGAATGCGCGTTTACTCTTGCTGACGTTTTGAGAGATATTGACCTAATGCTGTCACTCAAATATACTGATGTATGTACAAATAAACTTTATCTTCCCAAAACTCCCTGATGGTAAAATAAAATAAAATGTGTTCTATCATTTTATTACGTTAAAATGTAAAACCACAGAGTGCATTGTTTGCATAAAACTAACTAACCCACCTCATTCCAGGCATTTCATGGGAAAAAACCAGCCCTTGTTTCTTAGACAGCTTCTTAAAGCAGCGTCCTGAATTACGGATACTTGGGCTAAATGCTTAAGTTGTTTGTTTTTAGCAGGTGGTATACATTTACATCGCAACAAAACAGGGATCGCTGTGCTGAAGCAAAATAACGAGATATCTGAGGCGCTGTCTGTAAGCAAAAGTCCGATTTTAGGAGAAACAACACAAAGAAAAACACATTTTTGTTTACTTCTCACATATCTAATCTCCATATAAACAACCTATCACCGAGAGTGAAAAAAGACCGAATTGTGGCCTTGAAATTTTTTCAAGATCCAAATAAAAAAACACCTGTATCTACCCTATATGAGAAATCACATATATACCTCAGGGACGACTCCTGCGTTCACATTCCCAGATTTTAACGTCGATTCAAAGTTGATTTTAGGTTTTGACGCTTACCCCACCAAATAACAGCATTAAATCTGACTGCAATTTGGTTGCGATTGGTCGCAATCACAGATCAACGTTTTTCCAACGTCTTTGAAACAACGTGGAATAGACACAGAATAAGCAGAGTTGTTTAGACGTTGCTTTTAGTTGCAACCGAAACACAGCTTGAACTGACATTTAATCAACGTCTTTGGTGCACTGTTGAAAAGTCGTCGGAAAATCAAAGTTGGATAGGCGTAAAAAAGTTGACGTTGTATATACGTCAGACTCAACCAAAGAACGACCACCTGGTGCTATCATTCACAGCAACTGTTGGCCATGACATGTCGCTTCGAAACAGACGGAACGAAGGATGTCAGGTGTGAGAATTTTAAGAGCATCCAGATTTTGTTCCACGTGTTTTGGGAAAAATTAATGAAAAGTGACTTCATACATATCTTGCGCAATCGGATACCCAAGGTGGGGTACTGTGATAGACGGGGTTGGGGGAAACACAACGAATGATCCTGCCAAGGTGTCCATTCTAGATAAATATTTTCCCGATATCCATACAACTTTGCTTGTCCGACTTTTACACATCGTTTGGAGATAAACGTTGTTTGGAATTTTATTTGCAACCTTTACGCAAAGTTGACCGGACGCCAGATAATCGACGTCTTTATAACGTCACAAGGTAGGCATTGTTTCGACTTCTAGAAATAACCAAAACGAGACGTTGATTTGACGTCGGATCTATCAAACATTGACCAACGTAGTGCTTACTGGGTAAGCCTGAGAGCTGGTTAAATGGACTAAACATCACTCAAGTCTCACAACTCTGCAATTTTCGACCTATTCACAACAGTTAATTACATTTCGCATATTCATTTCTCTGTTCAAATACCATAAACAGCTCTTGAGGTTAATTGACAAGCCCAGCTTTTTAAAATTATCTGGTGTAGTTGGATATGCTTTTTCTTAGAATGTGCTGAGCAGGGCTTGGCAGCTCAACAGAAAACTAGTCATACATTTTTGTTGCTGAAGTGACGGATCCCATTATGCGCCAAGCTTCAAAGCGAAAAAAGCTTTAAAGTGGATTACAAGATCATATTGCTCATACCTGTTACTAGACTTTTGTAATTAATATTTTTCATACACTAAAAATAATAACAATGTGTACACGTAAGATTACAAGAAGGCCAGTTTTGAAAGTGAATGTACCTGGTTTGTAAAAGGGCTGCGTGCGGTAACAGTACTTTCATTTGGAGTCAAAGATACAACTGCCTCTAACAGGAATGTTAGCCATTTATAAAAACAGGCAGTAAACGTTTTGTGTTATTCGGGAGGGGGGGAGGGTGATGTGTACCTCGTACAGCAAGGAATGCTGACAGGTTGCACTATGCAGGAGACAAATTCCCCAATCCCCTTTACCTCCTCTTACCCTCTATTTCTCTCTCACACACACGATCCGGCGCTGACGTAGGATGATCAAGGGACAATTAACAATACGATTTATTCCATCTTCTTACGCTATTCCGCAATAATATTTACTCAGCTGCTGAAGGATCGGGAACCACGCATACTGACTTCATATTTTTACTGCAGTAAGAATGGTTAACGTACAATTTACGGCATTGGCAAAAGAGCCGGGAGATCACGGGACAGAAGAGAAACAGAAAGCAGGAGTTACGCGTATGGGGATAATAGAAGACACTGGAGTAACTGCGGGAGTAGGGTATAAACGCCGGTTCTACTGCACTTTGTGACGTCATACTGTCTGGAAGTGACGTCATACTGTCTGGAAGTGACGTCATACTGTCTGGAAATGACGTCATAGCGTCTGGACCGGAAGTGCTGTCTAGACCGGAAGTGCTGTCTGGAGTGGAAGTGACGTCATGATGTCTGGACCGGAAGTGACGTCATCATGTCTGGACCGGAAGTGACGTCATCATGTCTGGACCGGAAGTCATGATAAGCGTTAGGATAGGCGCGACCATCTGTGACGTCATCATGACGCCATACTGAGATGATGCTGTCTGGAGCGAAAGTGGTTTGGCCGAGTCAATCAACATGAAGCCAATGAACTCGACCTGTCAATCAGTGTAACCATGGCAACAGACCCTAAAAAGCCACGACCCCCCCCCCTAGGACATACTATGTACGGACCCCCCCCCCCCCTAGGACAGACTATGTACCGACCCCCCCCCCCCCTAGGACAGACTATGTACCGACCCCCCCCCCTAGGACAGACTATGTACCGACCCCCCCCCCTAGGACAGACTATGTACCGACCCCCCCCCCCCCCCCCACAGGAGAGCAAAAATTGTGCTGAATCAGCATGATGAAATCGTCCATTCAGCATGATAAAATCGTATATAAGTGTAGTGACTCGAGGCTCAGACATCGTCAGACATCGTCAGACACATCATGGACAACACATCAGCTACTAAGAAAGTGACCATACAATGCTACAAGTGCTGCGTGAGGTTGGAATATGAAGGACAGTCACACAACTGCCCGGTGCACCACAACGCACCGCAGCGCTTTTGCTGTAAATCCTGCGGTGGTCTGCTCTGGTACAAGTTTGCGACGACGCTACCTGGGCCAGGACCAATATGTAATGACTGCTGGTGGTGTGGTATGACTCTGAAGCTGAAGAGCTATTGCGACAGCCATCCGTTCAAGTGCGCGGGAAGACCATTTACGATGCAGGAGTACTACAAGTACAAATGCCGCTGCAGGAATCCAACTTGCTGATATACTAAAATATTTCAGGCCCTTTTAAGGGCCATCCTATATTATGAAATGAAGCAAAACATGTCTGTCTGTGTGTGTGAGAGAGAGAATACATTTTATCACATTTCAGGTCTAGTTGGCGGATGAATACCATTTGGCGGATGAATACCATTTGGCAGACCAATTAACTTCACCGCTAGATGTCTCTGCTGTGTAGCAGTGCAGCTGTACAACTTCACAACTGTAAGTGAGACATTCATATACACAAGTAAAGATCTGCTGAGTCAGCAATTTTAACATTTTGGAAACAAGTTTGAACAAGTTACACACCATATTTTGATTACATGGAAGTAGCATAAAAGCATGAGTGAAACATGTCAACTATTCAACTAGTGATACATTCTGCTGAGTCAACACACCATTGAAGTGGTATAAAAGGAAGAGTGAAACGTATATTTTACTTCATTTCAGTTCCAGCAGTTGAAGAAGCAACAACGATGGCACCAGTCTACTGTCATGATTGTGATGTGACATTTCCATCTCTGGAATTGTTCGTGACACACACATGCAAACCAGCTAGGATGAAACGTGCTCATGAAGAGCTTGTTGAGCAGATTCAAGCCAAGAGACGAAAAACCGTACAAGATGGTGTTGACAGACCTGATCCAGTCCTCTGCTGTAAATGCGCCAAGATATTTTCATCTTTGGATGCATTTGAGACACATGCATGTGCTGAGATGGAAAATGTGTCTCATGAAGAACAAAGAAAGAAAGAGACAGGACAAATAGGCAGAGGCAGAAGAGTGAGTCTTGGTGAAAACGCGCAGGAAAGACGGTTTGAGCCTGAAGATGGATCGGATTTGCTACTCGAAATGCGACAACAAGAGAATAGAATCAAGAGACATTTGCTAGAGACGTTAAACCGTGGCATGAAATGGTACATTGTGGTACATGCACGCTTCAAGAAAATGACACCAAATGTTGAAGGCGTGATGGTAGAACAAGTGGATAATGCCTTCATCAGTAGTCCAACGTATGCAGCATACAATCCAACAGATATTGAGAAGGACTTGCCAGAAGCCTATAAAGAATTGTTTACCAGGTTTGATGAACATGAGCGACAAGGCTCTGGCTGGGTGTTGGATAACATATTATTCATTGAAGTGCATACAGCTACGTCAGCGCCACTGGAAGCAAGCAGTTTTATCCCACTACCGAAGAAAGTAAAGAGTACAAAGGCGGTGTTAAACATTCAGAATAAAGACAACAAATGTTTCTTATGGTCTGTATTGGCTCACCTTCACCCTTCAACAAATGTAAACCCAGAGCGTGTACATCAATACAAAGCATTTGAGAACGAATTGAAGGTGGAAGGCATGACATTTCCAACACCGATTACAGACATTCCAAAGTTTGAAAAGGAGAATGATGTGTCCATTAACGTGTTTGGATATGAACATGATGTCGTTGTTCCCATACAACTCAGTCGAAACACCAGTGTGAGAGAAATCAATTTGCTTTTGATTAGCAATGACAAGACAAGACATTACTGCCTCATCAAGAATTTCAGCAGACTGATGGCTTATCGATCAAACCATCAGCATGCAGCATTTTATTGTTTCAACTGTCTTCATGGGTTTATGCGACAAGATCTTTTAGACAAGCATCGTGAAGTGTGTGGCAAGCATGGCGCACAACGTTTATCATTCCCCAAGGAACCCTTCATCAAGTTCAAGAATGTAGCCAAACAACAGCGAGCGCCGTTTGTCATTTATGCAGACTTTGAATGTTTCACGAAAAAGCATGAAGGAGACAAGTATCAGCATCATCGTCCAAACAGCTTTGCCTATGTGGTTGTCAGCCAGTATGATACACGTGCGCCAGTCGTATATCGAGGAGATAATGCTGTGAAAGTCTTTTTAGACCATATGGTGAATGAGCGTGATCGTATTGTGCATGGTCTACAGCAGAAAAAGAAAATAGTCATGACTCATGAAGATGAAGAGCATTATAAGAACGCGACAGATTGCTACATTTGTCATGAGCCTCTAGGAGCAGATCGTGTGAGAGATCATGACCATATCAATGGCAAATACCGCGGAGCTGCACATAGTCAATGCAATTTGCAATTTCGATTTCGAAAAGATCAGCAGGATGTTGAAGATTCTTTCATCATTCCTGCGTTTTTCCACAATTTACGAGGCTATGACAGCCATTTGATCATGGAAGAAATTGGAAAGTTCAAAAACGAAAGGATTACAGTCATTCCCAACACCGTTGAGAAATATATTGCATTCACCATGAGCAATCTGAAATTTACAGACAGCTTTCAGTTCATGAGTACTTCTCTACAGAAGTTGGTATCCAACCTGGCAGCAGAAGGGAAAGACAACTTTTATCACATGACGTCACACATTCACGATAGTGACCAACAAGATTTACTGTTGAGAAAGGGAGTGTACCCTTATGATTACGTGGATGAGGCATCCAAGTTTGCTGAAACACAACTACCGTCCAAGGACAAGTTTTACAGTCTACTTAGTGAAGAAGACATTAGCGATGAGGATTATGCGCATGCGCAGAAGGTGTGGGAGACATTCCACTGTACTACATTTGGTGAATACCATGACTTGTACCTGAAATCAGATGTGTTGCTGCTGGCTGACGTGTTTGAAAACTTTCGTCACGTATGTCTCAACACATATGAATTGGATCCTGCTCACTACTATACAGCGCCAGGACTGTCGTGGGATGCCATGTTGAAAGCGACAAAGGTGAAATTGGAATTGATTAACGACATTGACATGTACCAAATGGTTGAACAAGGTCTACGTGGAGGAATATCTGTCATCACACACAAGTATGCGAAAGCAAATAACCCCTACGTAGCAGATTACGATCCCTTGAAACCGACCAACTACTTGACGTACCTGGATGCAAACAACTTGTATGGCTGGGCTATGTCACAAAGCATGCCGGAAAATGGATTTATGTGGGTGAGCGAGCCAGAATCCATTGACTTTATGGATGTGGATGAAGATGATGAGATTGGCTACATTTTAGAAGTGGATTTGGAATACCCATATTCAATCCATGATCGTCATAATCACTATCCAGTGGCTCCAGAACGGAAATGTGTGAAGGTGGGAGAATTGTCAAAACATAGTCAGAAGCTGCGGAAAGATCTAAACATGAAAGGCAAACCTAGTGAAAAGCTCATTCCCAACTTATGCGACAAGAAGAAATATGTGCTTCATTATAGAAATTTACAGCAATATGTCTCACTGGGATTGAAAGTCACGAAGGTGCACCGTGCCATCATGTTTGCACAGAGCAAATGGTTGGCAAAATACATCTCCTTGAACACGGAAAAGAGAAAGTTGGCCAAGAACCCGTTTGAGAAAGACTTTTTCAAACTGATGAACAACTCTGTGTTTGGCAAAACCATGGAAAATGTAAGAAAGCGCATGAATGTGGAACTTGTTCACCAGGAAAAGCGGTTCAAGAAACTTGTAGCCAAACCTTCCTTCCACAAATTTAGAATTTTCAACGAAGATTTGACCGCGGTACATTTGCGCAAAGTGGATCTGCTTCTGGATAAACCCATTCAAGTTGGGTTCACCATTCTCGACCTCAGCAAGGTGCTCATGTTCCACTTTCATTACAACTACATCATGACCAAGTATCCCAACGCCAAGCTGTTGTTCAGCGACACCGACAGTCTATGTTATGACATAGAAACGGACGATATATACAAAGACATGCAGGAAGATGCTGACTTGTTCGACACAAGTGACTATCCCCCAGATCATTTCCTACATTCCAACGTGAACAAGAAAGTGCTTGGGAAAATGAAAGATGAGACGGCGGGCATTCCCATTGAAGAGTTTGTTGGACTTCGACCGAAAATGTATAGTATGATGTATGGTGGGAAAGAAAAACGTACGGCCAAAGGCATCACTCGCGCGTGTCAAAGACGGATGAAACATCAGCAGTATAGAGACAGTTTGTTCAACCAAACGCAAACGATGACTACAGGACACATCATTCGAAGTCATAACCACCAGATCTTCTCGGAGAAGTTGAGGAAAGTGGCTCTCTCTCCCTTTGATGACAAGCGATATGTGATGAGTGATGGCTATTCCACTTTGGCGCATGGGCATTACAGTATATAAGGGGGAGACACTTCAACTTGAGAGTTAGTTGTGGTGTGAACACTGAAGCGTCAACATGAAAAGATCTGCACCAACGGATATGGATACTCTTGCTGATACAGTCAAAGACATGAAAGTGAAACATCCTGATACTACCATTAAGAAATTAAAAGTGGAGATAGCACCAACACCACAGTCGTGGGATGGAATGCTTTCTCTAGGCAATGGAAAGTATATCAAGATTATGAAACAAAGTAATGAAGGCGTGGTAAACATTCGCAAATACCTCAGAGATGAGGGGACTGGAAAAAACCGTCCAACGAAAAAGGGAATTTTGCTGACAATACCTGAATGGAAAATGCTGAAGAAGCAGGTGAAAGAAGTGGATAAAAGGCTTCGCAGACAAGACGACAAGTCATAACAAGGTAAAAACATGAATGCACTCATGCTGAACGGTGGTGTTTACCTTACTGTCAATGAGAGGAATGAAGTGATACTAGATTCTAAGACAAGTTATCATCGGTTTAAACCTGAAGTGTGGAAAGACTTTAAAAACATACCACTTGAAGCACTCATGCTGAACGGTGGTGTTTACCTTACTGTCAATGAGAGGAATGAAGTGATACTAGATTCTAAGACAAGTTATCATCGGTTTAAACCTGAAGTGTGGAAAGACTTTAAAAACATACCACTTGAAGCTGGGTTTAAACGCAGACTTGAAAATAAAGTGGAAGTGACGGTGGCTGAATATGATTCTAACATACGTGTAGAAATCTGTAGAAATCTTTTACAGGATTATCCAGAGGATTATAAGGGAGTTGTGCCAGATACACCATATACAGATTTGATCATCTTTGATATCAAGAACTGGCGCGCAGTCTTACGATTCCTAGAAGTGATACAACATCCACTCTTCACCATCTTGCGAGCATAAAAAACGTCTTTGCAGACAAGGAGACAGCTCATAGTTCATCTGACTGCTGGACGAGATGGAAGACTTTTTAACGGAATATAAACCAATTACGCATGGGTTCTCATATCTGAGAAACGAATATGATGACATTGTGCTAAGACATTTTGGACAGTATCTCGTCCTATCACTTGATGACCAATCCGTGTTGAAAGACCATCTAGAGAAGTTCAGGATACCTGGCTTTCTCCTGACAGTCTCAAATGAATTAGAAGTGCGTGTGACTGAGAACTGCTTAGACGTGTTTATACAATTTCGTCAATATGACGAGCTTACAGAAAACTATGATTACATCACCCTCAACACAGTGGAATGGAACGCGTTGTTACAAGCATTGGATTGGAAAGAACCTAACGCTTGAATTCAAAGAAACAGAAATATGGCTTACACGAGGTACCAAATCCATTGAGCTGACACAACCTATGCGTGTGATGGACATTGACTTAGAAGATGAAGGATATGAACTGAAACTGTCTGAACATGTAACTGTTAAAGTGATAAAGTTTGGTGATGTGTGTTATGTGAGCTTTCATAGCATTTACAAACATGGATGTAATGTCTATGATACCTATATCAATTTAGATTCTAATGAATGGTATTCATTGATGAATGTATTGAAAAATGAATGTGTTTGTAAATAAAAAGTTTGTAAATAGTGTAAATAGACTTTGTAGTTAAGAGTTTGTAGTTAAGAATTTTGTAAATAGTGTAAATAGTGTAAATAAAAGTTTGTAAATAGTGTAAATAGAATTTGTAGTTAAGAATTTGTAAATAGTGTAAATAGCGTTTGTAGTTAAGAGTTTGTAAATAGTGTTTGTAAACTTTGTAAATAAAACACAATAAACAAGACAGTTGTTTGAAAACTTGGTTTGTTTTATTTAACAACAACAACTTAACTAATATAACAACAACTTAACTAATATAACAACAACAACAACTTAACTACTACAATAACAACATTAATAAAACAACAACAACATTAATAAAACAATGGTTTATAATGTCTATATACAAAATCCTTTACAATAAAATCACCATCCTTTCTTTTTAATATATTCACAATATCAAACATACTCTGACCTCGAGCTCTATGCAATATATAATATACACAATAAAAACCACATGACGATGATATTGGCGTTTGTAATGATATAGAATTATACATATAGTCATTTCTTAAAAACATGTTTAAACGATCATCGAGAGGGAACAGTCCATAAGAGTCAAAATATTCCACAGGGTCTTTATCATAATACACTGCCACCCAATGTTCTCCTGGTTCATCTTGATCGTCTGTGTTGATCACATAGGCGCCGCGTTGTAAAGATGGTAACTGGTCCATGGCAAACACGCCTTGAAACAAGTCTTTGGTCATGACATCATGACTCAATATGGCATCAATCTGCTTCGTGTTCATGACTGGTAGTCGAATTGAATGCTGCGATTTGCACTGATCTCAATAATGTTGTCAAATTCAGCATAGACAATGACATTGATGGTAGGTTGCAAAGCCGTAGCAAAGTTCATTTCTAGCCGCAAATTCCCATGCTTGATCAGGGGGAAATGATCATCGCCATCATAATCCGGTGTTAAGTCAAACGAAAATAAAGCATAACCTCTAGGCCAATCTTCCCGTTTTATAATGGAACTTTTCTCACCATTCAACCGATCAAACGATTTGTAAAGCGTTTCAAAAGCGTTCAGGTATTTGTTCTGTGTAATGTCAAGCTTGAGAGGTTTGGATAGAACTGGTTCACCATCCGTGTACAGTTGCATATAGTCCAGATTAAAATGATCAAAATTGTATGGATTCCTCAATACTGATCCACCAAAAGCTTCATTATGAACCAGACCAATGACAATACGATTTGGTAATTGACCCAAAAAGATGTTATCTTTCACAAAAGACTGAAATCCTGCTGGAATAGCCAAGACTTTACATTCTTTTCTAGTGATGATGATCTTGGCAGGACTTTTCATCAATGCATCTGCATGTCCTAACTGAATACCTGGACTCACCCTCACTTTGCGAATGGTTAAAAATGCCTCTTTCACTTCTACCTTATAGGTATTATTTACAGCCATCAATACATAGTGATCTTTTTGTCTATGGAAACGCAATTTCAAACTGATGCCATTCGGAAGATAACGATCCTGCTCAAACAAATCTATCCTTAAACCACCTGCGAGCATAACATCACGGCTAAGACGAGTATGCAAATAACGATGATGTAAGCCATTATTGCCTTGCTCAGCCAAGTCACCACCGTCGGCATTGACATGAAACCCGGATACATATTGTTCATGATTAGGTCTTTTCACCTCATGACTATTCATTGACCCAGCAGTATCCTTGTACATGAGACGCATAGAGCGCTCAGAATGCAGACTTTCTTCCGAATCATGGATGAGATGAGAGATAATGCTGGTATAACCATGAGTATTGTTGCTATGCGAAACCAAACGATCATTCAGAAACAATTCAATATTAGACCATAACCCATTAAACACATCATTGATGCAAGAGACATTATCATCTGCGCCACACGCTGTTCCATCAGCCTTTAGAATGCGACATACAATATGAAGTTTGCTGTTCTTTAAATCCAGATATTCTTCTGTACTCGCAGGAATGTAGAATTCTATTGGAGCGCCTTCTCTAATGCTTGTAAGTGGTTGATAGTCAACATTATAACTTTTCTCTACAGCAGTTTGCGTTGGTGGTACGTGAAACCATTCCAATGGAGAAAGACTACATTCACACGAATGATTATGAATGAGAGACATTTTTTTTTCTTTAAAAAATATCTTTGCGATATTTTGATGTTATCCGTCTGGCTGTTTTTCGTCTTCTGGCACGTTTCGTTGGTTGCATACGCTTTTGTTCACCAAACACACGTTCTGCTACTCGGCCCGTCACATCTTTCGCGACATTCTTTGCAGCCTTCTTAAGATGTGGCGCAACGATCTTAGCCCCAGCCTTAAGTAGTGGAATAGCTTTGCGAGCCAATGATCCCAGTATGGAACCAATACCATCGCCATATTGGATTCGCGCTCCTTTGAATCCTGGTAATTCCCCGCCCACTTGACGAAGAAAATGGTTGCGATATGCAGACGGATCGTGTGTATAAGCTTTCATATTGCTTTTGGTCGAAAATGAAGTTTACAGATCACCTTTCCAGTTTGAAATGGAACATTATGGCCTGTGTCGTCCTTAATATTCATTTCTATCATGTCAAATTTGGATGTGTTTACAGGAACATAATGCGGTTCGCCGTACGTTTTCATGATAATGTCACCATCATGGCCTTGTATCCCAACAGAACGTAGCAAAGGCACATAATAATCACCAACAACTTGTGATTCACAAATGCTACAATACACATACAGTGTATAAAACCCCTGTTTCACATCCGCTTTATGGTCAGCTGTACATGTTTCAGTATACCATTGATCTGGGATAAATCCTAAAATCTCAGCCAATCCAGTGGAAAAAGACACTTCATAGCCATAATCGAGAAATAGAAACACACGTCGTCTAATTTTATCATACTTTAGCCGAATAGCTTCTGTAAGTTTCAGAGCATTAGTCGCTTCTTCATTGACTGCCTCACATAGTTCTTGTATGGTTCTATAGTACCCATAAGGAATATCGAGAGTGCTAAGAATAGGATCATCGAATAGTTCTTGTCGATACTGAATAGAATAGTCCATGCCCTGTCTCATCGTTGTCCATGTATGTGGATATTGAATTTCAGCTAAAGCCACTTCATATTTTCCATTCAGATAGATGGTTCGAGGCATACGAATTTGATAATTCGAAGCCTTGTTGTTGGGATAATAGGTCATACTCGCATTGCTAGGCAAAGTAATGTAAAAGCTTGTCGACTCCATGATGGTGGGAACTAAATGGTATAGGTGCGTTGACGTTGTCTATATACTTCACGATAGCGCGCGCCATTCGACCAAGTATGCAAATGGTCTTTTACATCATGATGATGATCTAGATGATCTATAACTTCTCCTTCACAACACGCGCTTGTACATCTGATCTTCACAGGAATAGTTGGTTTATCTTCCTCACAACAACAACATAGCTCTTTCAGCCATGTTAAAAATTTTCCCATCCTTCAGGAAACCGTCTTTGTTGACGTTGTTTCATTTCTGTTGTAATGTCGTCACGAGTGGTCTTTTTACTAAACATTGTTTTTGGAATATTAGCATCAACAATTTCCTGGATAAACGGATGCCAACCATGTGGTGGTTTGACTCGTTCTTTTCTTCTTGTCGCCACCAATGCTTCTTTCATCAAATCAACCATGTTGGAATTTGCTATAATATCGCCCGTTTTCAACACAAGTTCATTCTTCTCTGACCATGTCGTACCATATTTCTTCAGTTCTGCTAAAAGTTGTGTTACTTTTCCATGATAGATAGGTTGAAAATGACTTAAAAATAACTTTTCTGGCTTTTCAGGTGGTGATGATGATGAGGGCTTTTGCTGCCTAGACTGACTTGTTCGTAAATGACGACCAAGAAGTTGAGACATTTCAATAACCTTTTCACGCGTTCGCTTCCCACGTAAAAGTTTATTCACTTTCGTTTTGATTTCACCATCTTTACCCTTCTTTTCTAATAACAGTTTGTATTCATATTCAGGAATGAGGACCATTTTCATCGTATGTTTCATTTTAGCAGTAGTTTGGCTAACAAAGGTAATGCCAATCTAGCAATAACTCCAATGAATCCTCCTTTCTGATTAATCAACTTCTTTTTTCGTCGAAGGGATATCTTCTTATCTGCTAGAGTACGTAGCGTATGACGTTCACGTTTAAATTCCTTAAACCGTTTTGAGCTTAAGGGTAAATGTCCTTGCAATATATTCAAACAAATTTCAAACAAGCTTGTTAATTCCTCCTTTGTAGCTTGCTGTAGCAAGGAGTTACGTCGTTTAGGCCCACTGCGTGCAAGCAAATGAAGAAACGGCTTGTTCGCTCGAATACGTTTAGACATCTTGACTGCGAATGGTTAAATGACTTGGTTCTTGTTCATACACTGCTTTATCAATATATACATAATGTGTATCTTTTGGTAAAATGCCTGTACGAATACGTAGTTGATCATTTGTCTTTGGTTTTAAATCAATGAATAAATAACCATGAGGTTTGCTAGTAGCATCTTGATAGGCTTCTATGAGAAATTGAGATCTTCTAGGATACATTTGCCGCGCCAATGTACTAATTTGTTGACTGTCTCTCGGATTTTTAAACAGAATGATATAATGTGTATTCAAACTAATATTTCGCATCTCTTTCCCATGATGGAATAAATTATGCACAATAAAAATAATGCTTAGATTTTGATGATTGCTGCCAACACTAAAGAGACGTGTCATACGCTCATCACTATGACATTTCGTCATTAAGTCATCAATGATAAGTAAGTTTGGTTTCTTCGGGTTAAAACGCTCTTCAATGTCATCTGGAATGCCTTGGTAAAATTCCACGCCTTTCATTCCCTTGTACAAAGGCTGATCTGCTGCATAGAGCCATAAAATGCTTTTTGGAGAGGGTTTAATCAACTTTTGTTCTAGAATTTCCTTCACCAGAGACGTTTTGCCACTGCCTGTAGGTCCAGAGACTAAACATGTAAATGGATGCTTCATTGTTGAATGTCTGTTTCTTTCACCCAACTGTTAAACTTGTTTGGCCAACCTAACCACTTGACAAATAATTCTTTCACACCTCCTCCTCGTCTTTTACGTGTTTTCAAGACTTTTTCAATTCTATAAATAGATTCAATATCTTTGGTCACTTTCTGCAGTTCTTCTTCATAGAAATGACCATCAATATCTTCGTCTAAAAAGTCTTTCACACGATATAAATGTATTCCTTGCTTCTTACAACGATGTGTGACAATGAAGACTTCTTGCGTCCATTTGATGTGATAATCCCGTTGAAACACATATTTAATGTGAGAAATGCGAACATGATCACCAATGTTAAATTTGTACTTCTTCTTCTTCTTCTTCGGTTTCAATTTCAGTTTGTCGACATACATATACTTCCACACTTTTGATTCGTTGTCTTTACGAATCTCGGCTGGAGCATATTTATTAGGAAGAGAACCATGAGGTCTATGGTTGTAATTGTACACCAAGTCTGGAAGAATGTCTAAGTAACGGTAAGTTTGATTATGTAGAAAATACCGATACATCATTCCCTTCAGAGTACGAATGACTCTTTCAGCAAAGTTGGCTTTGGTTTCATTCTTTGTGGTATAAGCATGAATGCCTTCTTTCTTCAAAAATGCTTTTACCCATCTGTTTTTAAATTCTGTTCCTTTATCAGACCTTAGAGTTCGCGGTCTTCGTCGTGTGTCATGAAAAATCTTTTGGAAAGCTTGTATGACGCTGGTATGTGATTTATTAGGTATTGGCTGTACCCAGACATATTTGGAAAACACATCAATGACAATGAGTAAAAAGCGTATGTCATCATTATAGGGAGCTATGTTTCCCATATCAGCCAAATCAATATCCCACATGTCATCAATACCACGTGTAATCACACGTTGTCTTTTGAACCTGTATTTGACAGGTTGGAGTAAACTGAAAGCATCTTGATCCTGCAACCATTTCTTCACTTGTGACTGTGTGACTGGTTGATCATGTTTTCTTAAGATGTGATACAGTTTGTAAGGACCAGCAAATGCTCCAGGCTGTCCAGGTTTGAAGTAAATATCAGTCAAGTAGTCTTTCCACGTCGACATGGTCACACCGAATGAAAACCACCTTCTCAACAGAACAGCTTTTATTTTATAACTCAACCAACATCACTTAACTAACATGCATTTATAACTTAACTAACAAGTTTTTTACAAATCAAGTATAGATACAATGGTATGAATCACTGGAGACCATTGGTCTTCAATGAACACTAACCAATGACTGAGTTCATCCAATGTAATAGCATCTACACCATATTTCTCACAACGTTGATTTGCATTCTCTAACACTTTATCTAAATGCATGTAATATTTAGCTTCATTCCAATATGTATAAACAGATGCAAAATGACAAGTATGTTCTTGACACTCTTCATGTTGACAAGCAGGACAGACTAAATAGGCAAACTTTTTTACAGCGGATAACATTTCTTCACAATAAGCTTTTTGCACAATATATTGTCTCAGTGTCATGTCCGCCATTGTGCAGTCTTGAATCAATGCAACACAAGTTAAACATACTTCAAATTTACATGTTCACACGTCTGCACACCATGACGGTTGGCAAGCAAATGAAAAAGTCTCTAACCCTCACACAACAGTTCTAACAACTTTCCCATAATATTCTGACCAGGATATTCAGATGACACTTGTTTCACACCAGCTCCCCACCAATGATCATACGTTGCTTCAACTAAAGTTTTGTCTTTACATTCTTTCAACTTGTTGCGAAACAATACACACTGATCCAGTTTGACTTGTAAAACATCTTGCATTTTGCTTCTCTTCACTGTATGCCATAAAGGACATGGCTTTATCACTTTAGCAATACGTTTTGCTTCATATCCATTTCTGGATGACACAATGGCTGAAGCAATATCTGGACGGTGATGAAACACTGCTTTCTCATATTGATACAAAGCTTCACTTGAGTTGAACACATGTCCATACTTTTCAAGTCGTGTTGGAAACATGTTTGAAAGAACGTCCTTATGACCGCTGAATAGTACAAGATTCTCCATGTTGACTTTGCTTCTGCTGTTTTATTCTGACATGTCGGTTTCTTCCTGTAATAAAATATCTTTTAATATATTTGCTGCCTCTTCTATCATATTCTTTCTTTGTTTACGTTGAAACCACTCACATAAAACTAAATTTGCTAGTAAGAAAAACATGGTTATGTCTTTGAGAAACAATTCACTATGTTGTCATAAACATGTTTAAAAAAGGTTTTTATAACTTACCTGATAAAGCTGCTCGGTTTCCTCTTCTTCTTTACAACAATCTCTCAAATGATCAACCACGGTGAAATATACTTCCACATCAGTGCGAGCAGAATAAAGTGCAGAATCAAAGTCAAAGTCAGGATCTTCTTCTATTCCAGTTTTATGACATTCTCCAAGAAATCTTGAATGCAGTTCAATCACATCAAGACTATGATGTACAACATCCCAAAAAGCATCCAAATGATAAAGTTGATAGTCTGGAGTGCCACAGCAAGCAAGTTTAGCAATCATCAAGTCAATATAAGCATTTTTAAAACATGCGTCCATCTTGTTTCAGTGTCTTGTGGGCTTTTACTTTGCTTCACTGACTTTAAGTACTCCACACTTGCCGCAGAAGTTGCTTGGTTCACACAACTTGCAATTATACTTGTGGCAGTGGCAATGATAATCCTCCACATATCCACAAGCACCGCAATAGTCACAGGTAAGTCCAAGTTGATTTTGTACGTTCATGTTCTCCAACTGAACTTCAGCCAGCCTTTTCTTGGATAGCTTTGACACCTTCATCCGACCATCCTTTCGCAGCTTGATAGGATTTATGGTATGACATTCCGTACATGGTAACAAGACTGAGTTAATGTTATCCATCTCCTGAAGCAATGTCTCCCATTCACCATCATCCATGTTGATGTACTTCGTATATCCTTGCCCGTGAAGTAGTGTTGTATGTGCAAAAGTTATATAGCGCTTACCCAAGATTGGAATGACTTCCAGCCACTTCGTTTGTGTTAAGTATACTTTGAAGCCAATGGTGTATAAATTTCTAAATTTCTCACATATACACTTCCACGAACATGGTGATAAAGCAACCCAATGCCCTCCACGTTTGATTCGTAGAAATTGTCCAAATTTTCCATGCTGCACAGTAATGGTTACGTTTTCACTAATTTTAAAGCTGCTTGTCTTCTTCTCCATGGTTACACAATGATAACTTCACTACCTTTTATGTCCAACTATATACCCAAACATTTTGCAAAGTTTTGAATTCACTTCAACTCATCCATCGTGAAATCGAGTAAGTTCTGACTTCTACTTTGCTTCACAGACTTTAAGTACTCCACACTTGCCGCAGAAGTTGTTTGGTTCACACAACTTGCAATTATACTTGTGGCAGTGGCACTGATAATCCTCCATATATCCACAAGCACCGCAATAGTCACAGGTAAGTCCAAGTTGATTTTGTACGTTCATGTTCTCCAACTGAACTTCAGCCAGCCTTTTCTTGGATAGCTTTGACAACTTCATCCGACCATCCTTTTGCAGCTTGATGATCGTTTTCTTGTCATGACATTCCTCACATGGTGATAGGGCTGAGTTGATGTTGTCCATCTCCTGAAGCAGTGTCTCCCATTCACCATCATTCATGTTGATGTGATGTGTGTATTCTTTCCCTTCAAACCGTGACGTGCGCACAAAACTCACATAACGCATATCCAAGTATGAAATGACTTCAAGCCACTTCGTTTGCGTTAAGTACAGTTTGAAGCCAATGTCGCGTAAATTTTTCAAGCTTTGGCATACAATCTTCCACAAAGATGGTGAATAAGCACACCATCTCTCTCCACGTGTGATGCGTAGAAATGGCCCATATTCTCCATGCTCCACAGTAATGGTTAAGTTAGCACTAATTTTAAAGCTGCTGCTGCGCTGCGTTGCGTTGCTTGTCTTGTTCTCCATGGCTGCTACAATGTACTGATGATGCACTCCCTCCAACTGTCTGCTGAGAAATGACTTCACTCTGCTGAGTTCACTCCCTTTTATACCCAACTATCTGCTGAGTCAGCAAAGAACTTGCAAACGTTTGAATTCACTTCAACTCGTCCATGGTTGAATCGGACAAGGTCTGATACATTATTTGGAACATCATCATCATAATGTAAAATGATTCTTGCAGCCACATCTAACATGAGCTCAACTGCCCAAATTGTATTCACGTTGATAAATGCTAAATCAATGTCATAAGTTAACGGTAAATGTAGATCTTCACATTCACGTAGAAACGAGCGGATGAAACGATCTCTTGGAATGGTCTTTCCAACAGCTTCCCAATGCTGATGTAAGTTCTTCACTTGCAGCATCCAATCCGATTCAAAAGCAGGAAGCTTTGAAAACACATAGTCAGCATAATTCACTTTGAAGACGTCATCCATGGTCTCTACACATCTGTGAAAAAGTAAGGCCGACATTGTCAAGTCTTTTCTCGTCACACAATATCCACTTGTTGACTTGTTGACAGAATGTATTACTAGTTGACTAGTTGACATGTTTCACTCATGCTTTTATACTACTTCCATGTAATCAAAATATGGTGTGTAACTTTGTTAAAAAATTGCTGACTCAGCAGAATTTTACTTGTGTATATGAATGTCTCACTTACAGTTGTCGAGTTGTACAGCTGCACTGCTACACAGCAGAGACATCTAGCGGTGAAGTTAACTGACGGTGAAGTTAAATGGTCTGCCAAATGGTATTCATCCGCGAAGAAGCACTGTAATGGCGGTAAAAATGCATACAGCCAGCTGCGCAAATAGCCTATGACTACTTTATAACAAAACTTTACATAAAACTGAATCAAATGGTGAAATTTTCATATAAATCGACCAAGTATAACGAAAGGTATTGTTTTACAAAGTTTCAATTAAGCAAATAACCAAAGTTTGTTTACAAAGTTTGTTTACAAATTTTGTTTATAAAGTTTGTTTATAAAGTTTGTTTACAAATTTTATTTATAAAGTTTGTTTACAAAGTTTGTTTACAAAGTTTGTTTACAAAGTTTGTTTACAAATTTTGTTTATAAAGTTTATTTACAAAGTTTGTTTACAAAGTTTGTTTACAAAGTTTGTTTACAAAGTTTGTTTACAAAGTTTATTTATAAAGTTTGTTTATAAAGTTTGTTTACACAGTTTGTTTACAAAGTTTCAATTATGCAAATAACTAAAGTTTGTTTACAAAGTTCACTTTTTATTTATAAAGTTTCAATAAACACTTACCGAAATAGTTGTCACTGGATGCCATCCCTTGATCTGATGTGATCCAATTGTAGTTCTACAACTTGTACTTCCTTGCTCCACTCACCGAAATGACTGTCACTGCTGTATGCTCATCCCTTATATACCCCTCTGATGGAACTGAAGCTGACTTGACAGAATGTTGCTCGCCTAGGGGGGGGGGGGGGGTCGAAAAAATGAAAAATGTTCAGAATCGTCTGAAACGGATAAATATGCAAAAATCACAATTTCGAGGGGGGGGGGGTCGAAAAAATGAAAAATGTTCAGAATCGTCTGAAACGGATAAATATGCAAAAATCACAATTTCGAGGGGGGGGGGGTCGAAAAAATGAAAAATGTTCAGAATCGTCTGAAACGGATAAATATGCAAAAATCACAATTTCGAGGGGGGGGGGGTCGAAAAAATGAAAAATGTTCAGAATCGTCTGAAACGGATAAATATGCAAAAATCACAATTTCGAGGGGGGGGGGTCCGTACATAGTATGTCCTAGGGGGGGGGGTCGTGGCTTTTTAGGGTCTGTTGCCATGGTTACACTGATTGACAGGTCGAGTTCATTGGCTTCATGTTGATTGACTCGGCCAAACCACTTTCGCTCCAGACAGCATCATCTCAGTATGGCGTCATGATGACGTCACAGATGGTCGCGCCTATCCTAACGCTTATCATGACTTCCGGTCCAGACATGATGACGTCACTTCCGGTCCAGACATGATGACGTCACTTCCGGTCCAGACATCATGACGTCACTTCCACTCCAGACAGCACTTCCGGTCTAGACAGCACTTCCGGTCCAGACGCTATGACGTCATTTCCAGACAGTATGACGTCACTTCCAGACAGTATGACGTCACTTCCAGACAGTATGACGTCACAAAGTGCAGTAGAACCGGCGTTTATACCCTACTTGCGGGTTAAATATCGTATGTCATCCAACGCTGACGCGGATTGGATAGAGAGCCTAAAGTACAAAGTAACAGAAGCATCCATCCAGCGAAGTATTTCTTGCTTTGTGAATCGTTCTGAGAAAGGGAATGGCTCGTAAACCTTGGGCGTAATGACCATAAATAGCTCTTATCGGTCTTCTCCCGTTAAAGGATAGTCAGGCACAGAGCTTTTTGATAGCCTGTAATTGTGATGGCAAGCTTGTTGACAAAATAAACAGTCTTGAATTTGAAATACATGAAAATAGAGGGCGACTGAAGACAAAGTTCAAGAAATATATATAGCATTTGTTCTTACGGTGCGAGTAATACGCAACATTCTGACAGGTGCCACGCCCATTCCTTAAATCAAACAAAAACTCCCTGACAGGCGTTGCGGCTACTTTTGCTCAAGCGACACCAGGATATTTCAGTTGCTTGTTGGTCCGCTCGTCTCTCTTAGCTCATGACTCGATAGAACGCGATAGAAAGGACAAACTTTGATAGCTGTAAGACGTCTTCCAATGAGATCATTTTTTTGTGATTTAACAAAGTTTCACCGAAATATTCCAGAGTGTGTGATTTAGGCGAAGACATAATAAGTTCCTAAACAAACTCACGAAAGGAAAACGTGATACAGACGGTGGGTGGTTTTGTTTACACTCGAACAATTCGGATATGAGTGTCTAGTGCGATAAGGGTAGTTATGTCTCACACGGTACTAATTGCAATAGACGCCAGTGATACGACCGAAAAGGCTTTTAACTGTAAGTATTTACAACATTTTAGCCATCATAACCCGTGAAATGAATTTACCATTAGTGGTAAATGGCGTTGATGTCGGATTGTGTGGAATCACTTAGTTAAGTGATTGAAATTTTGAATTGCAGTCGACTAAAATAACATGGCAGTTGATAACGAAAGAATTGCAATTTCATGATTTCAGCAAATGTAGATGCATACATGTTTAGCATAAAATCTCTACATAAATAACATCACTGTAATAAAATGGTTGGCCATTACATTGCGTTACGTAATAGATTTTTTTCTTTTTCAAGCTTAAAATGGAATATAATTTTACGTAACTTAAATAAATGCTGAAATATGACAAGTAGATTTCCAAGTCATTTTTCTTCTATATTCATCAGAACGTAAATTTCCGAATTTTCTTTTGTACTTTTGTGAGTCAAAACCTCAGTTAAGCCATGTACCAAACATGTATTGACTTAAAATAGAGTCATCATGAAGTTAATTTGTCCAGTTACGGCCAAGAACTGGACACTGATACTTCATAATGAATTAAATAAGTCAATATCCGCTAATTATTATAAGATTTCTGGTCAACAGATATTGACTTATTTAAAGACAGAATAAGATATTAGTCACCAAGAAAATGCGGACCTTCAGGTCACCCTTTTTTTGTAATTGGTAAACAGTAGCTTTTTGATGACTGACGATGAGTTAATTTATACTTTGTTGCATGGCTTTATTGGACCTTTTGTTACAATTAACTGCAGTATCTACCAAGACTTTCGTTCCGGTCATTACTTAAAAAGTACTGAATTAGGAATCAACCAATTACATTACAACATTTATACAAGTTATGTATTAATTGCAATTATTGACAAGGACGTACTTCCACTTTCTCATTACTCGGGGTGGACGGGGTGGGAAGTTCTGTGCTTAGCGATATATATAACAAAACATATATTGACTTATTTTGAGTGCGCATTTACTCTTGCTGACCTTTTGAGAAATATTGACCTAATGCTGTCAACATACTCTGATGCTCACTCAAATATACTAATATCTGACAATAGACTTTATCTTCCCAAAAGCTCCCTTACACTAAAAATTGAAAAAGAGGTTCTATCATTGTATTATGTTAAAATGTAAAACCACAAGAGTGAATTGTTTGTATAAAGCTTGATGACCCAGCTTATTCCAGGTAATTTCATGGGGAAAAAGCAGCCCTTGTTTCTTAGCCAGCTTCTTAAAGCGGTGTCCTGAATTATGGGTACTTGGGCTAAACGCTTAAGTTGTTTGCTTTTAGCAGGTGGTATACATTTGCATCGAAACGAAACGGGGTAGCTGTGCTGAAGCAAAAAAAACGTGTTATCTGATGCGCTGTCTGCAAACAATAGTCCGATTTCAGGAGAAACAAAACAAAGAAAAATACATTTTTTGTTTACTTCTCACATTTCTAATCCGCATATAAACAAACCATCACTGAGGGCATATCGCTCCAAAAATACCAAATTGTGGCCTTGAAGTTGTTTCAAGATCCAAATAAAGAAAAGACATGTACCTAGCCTCTATGAGAAATCAGTGTAAAAAAAATGACGTTGTATATACGTCGGCCCAACCAAAGAACGACTACCCGGGTTATCATTCACAGCAACTGTTGGCCATAACATGTCATTTCGAAACAGACCAAACGAAGGATGTGAGTTGTGAGAATTTCAAGAGCGCCCAGATTTTGTTCCATCTGCTTTGGAAAGGGACTTCACACATGTCTTGCGCAGTCGAATGTCCCAAGATGGGGTACTGCGATGGAGGATGGGGTGGGGGCACACAACGAATGTCGCTGCCAAGGTGTCCATTCTAGATAAATATTTTCCCGATATCTATACAACTTTGTTTGCCCAACATCTACACATTGTTTCGAATTATATTTGCAACCTTTACGCAACGTGTACCAGAAGCCAGATAATCGACGTCTGTCTAACGTCGAAAGGTACGCATTGTTTCGACTTCTAGAAATAACCAATACGAGACGTTGATCTGACGTCGGGTTATCAAACGTTGACTGACGTAATGCTTGCTGGGTTGGGACTTAAAGCCCCCACCGGGAGTTGGTTAAGTGGACTAAACAACACTCCAATCTCACAACTCGGTAATTTTCGACCTATTCAAACAGTTAATTACATTTCGCATATTCATTTCTCTGTTCAATTACCGTAAACAACTCTTGAGGTTAATTGACAAGCCCTGCTTTTTAACAGTGTAAGTTCACGCCAAAAGCTGCCTCATGAATGAGTAACATTGACAACTCACGCTCAGGAGATATCAGCCCCCTTTCATCAAAATACTCCGCTCTCGGTAACCCGTTGTGTTGGAATATGTCCATTTTATTCAAATGTAGGTGATAAAGAGTTGCGCGCCCCTCAGATTCTCATAATCAAGACCTATCATGGCTGCCATTTCATGTGAGCGATAATATGACAAATTTGTTTGGTTGTGTTCTTGACGGCCATGTAACATCGAGGAACAGAGGCGTTTATGTAACTCCACACCCAGTGTCTATCAAACGTTGCTGCAAAGTTGTTGGGCACACCCTGTGATTTGGTCGCGGCTACAAACAACCAAGCGCAGCATTTTAGAAAGATTAAAGATGAGGAATAGGATGTTGCTACCTTAAGGAAACTTTGATCAGACATCGAAACGTTTACTTGGATCAGGTGAACTACGCTGCAGCGTACAGAAGCTATGGTTCTTATAGTGAAACCGATAACACCACTTTGACAGTTGTTACAAAGTTGTAATTTACTGTGTCTGAATTAAGATATCTGAAAACTCAGAGTTCAAATACAGGTATATCAAAAAAAAGAAACAGATAATAACAAGGCCAATATAGTCTTTCAGCGGAACACAACAAACTGTGGCGCATCTGGTGGACACTGGTGTTTTCACATGAAAACCAGAAAACATATATTTTATCCCATCCATGCAAACATATGTCTTGAGAAATCATCTCATGGCAATATGTTTTGTGTGACAATGTTATAGCTATCCAAAAATGAGAAAATATTTCCGCGTGAAAGTAGCGATGCAGAGCAAGAATGTATCATGTTTGCTCTGGATCCTTCGGTGCTCTCTCTTATGACAGACACATATGAAATCTCCGAAGCAACAACTTTTCAATATATATATATATAATATATATATGTATATAATTGTTCACGTGTTATATTATTATCACAAAACCATTGACGATATTTTGCGGAAAAGAAGAAAAATATTCTGGGCTCAACGAAATCTTTCTAAATAGAAAAACTCCGAGCCGGCGGGATCAGTTTTTAGAAAATATATAAAAAAGATCACCGGCCGAGTCAATTTCCTTTAACAAATGGGTTAGAAACAAGGTTATTTAATGCTGCACCTTACACGGCCTAACTGCATTTGGCATAATTCTTTTATAATTCGTTTATTTCTTTGCCAACACATGCATCCCTGTCTGTATTAAGTCTGGATAAAAATTTGAAGTTATTTATTTCGCGAACGTTGTTATGTTAAAAACTCTTGTGTTTCTGTCAAAATCCACCAAAATAGTGAACACATCACACTGGCAGCACTCTTTTTTTGCACGTGAATTTTCAGTGAGCGGGACTTGAAATCTAAATTAGACAGACTACTCGTTATAATCCATTGACCTCATACAGTAAAATGTGTCCAAAATCTTAAACTTGTAGTCTGTCTGTATGGGGTAGGAGTGGAACTGGAAGGAGGCTGTCGAGGAACCCCCCCCCCCACCCCTGTGTTATGATTCTCATAAAACAAGTGGAACGAATCGTGCGTATTTTGTTAACGTTCCGCTGTGAATGATACGAGTTCCCCTCTAGTTGGTTATTTACTTCTTCGGCACTTTTGTGCCCTTAATTTAATGAATATACCCAGCTACCTTCACCATCCTTCCCCCATGTTTGTCAACAGCAAACCTCTTCGGTGCATCACTTGTATATAACACCTTTTTACACCGCAGACTAACTGAGGATTCCGAGAAATTAATACTCACAAAAGACAGGAACTATTTTCACAATATGTTCAACAGCCAACCACTACGGCGGTTGGGTCTGTTGTGTGTAATACCTTTTCACTCCGCATATCCACTGGGGATTCCGAAAAGTAGCACTCATAAACGAAGGACTACTTTCAAAATATCCATCCACACTGTGTTAAAACATAACAGATCTCATCATAGCTGTTTTATAACAACGCGCCCTACCCCCGCCCCCAACCCGCCCCTCCCCACGTTCGCCCCCTCCCTCGCCACAATCGTACCCTCACCACCTTGACAAACCCGCCGTCCGCGTCGGCCCGTCAGTGCTGTCAGGCTGTTCTGGAACCAAATCTGACTCAAAATCAAGCATTGTAAATACCACTAAGCTGTACGGCGAATCGATGACAGCAATCACTGCTGCTGAGATTCGCCTCTCTCGTTAATTTTCCTTGATCCGTTTGAGTTTTGTTCGGTTGCAGTATATTGATTCCCCCCACCCCCTACGAAAAGGCGGTCGATCGATTTCTGACGCCAGTACTGATGCATACAACTTTTACTTACGATTCCACACCAACAGATTAAAAATAAAGACTGAGGATGCTTCGAATGATGTAAATAAAAAAGTTTTAGAAAGGAATTTAAAACATTCCTTGAGGTATCAAAGGCAGACTATTGACCAAACTGGCTGAATGGTTGATGGGTTGCTGGCTGGCTGGGTTGCTGTCTGTGTAGAAAAGCATCTAATGGATCTATATTTTTAGTAAAATATCTCTTTATATATCTTAATTTCATTTCATTCTTGAAATTTGCACCCCAACCCAATATCTCTTCAGGGTAAAATGCAAAAATGGCACTTCTACAACGTTGTCATAAATCAAAGAATCTAATAGTGAAATCTAGGAATTTTCAAATAAACATTTTTCTGACAGCGAGGTTAACATGGTGCAGCCCGAAAGACTTCCATTATGATACCAAATATTTTTCGATTAAGTGTAATCTTATTGTTGATCAAGGCTTATCAAAGTAGTCTTAACCTATTGCTCTAGGCATGTGAACTCTGGGATAGTTCAATCAATTCACCAACAGGTTCAAATTTGCTATTTAATGAAAGAAATCTTTCAGAGCGTTTGCAGAAACGACTTATCTTAACTAAAACAAGAAGTTAGAGCCGAAGATTTGTTTGTCACAAGCAGTAACTTCGTGTGCAAATTTTAAATAATAAACAGTCACTATGTTGAATTCCGGCAGTCCAGTAGCAATATTGTTTTTTGTCGTCTATACAACGTTTAAAGTAGACATCTCTATAACGCAGCATTCAAGGTCTTTGGACGACGCTTGTGACGGGCGTCTAACCGATGTCCTAGAATATCGATTCTTAGCTGGGAGAAAAAAGTAAGTGGATTCGGTGTTGATTGTTATTTTCTTGCTGGGAACATCTTTGCCTGCCAAAAGAACAGCAAATATAAGCAATCGTAATATTATAGACTGCAGCAGTTTTCTCCCAAAGCTTTGATGACGAACTCGCCTGTTGGTGATTGCACGAGTGAGGACTCAGATTGAACCAGGGTCCCTAGGAGAATTACATGTGATCTTTTATTGAATTCTGAGATATTTGAGGATATTTAGGAGGCATGTGTTTTTTTTCTGGGAAAGCCTAATAAATTTCCTGTAAGACTTAGATGATATAAATGTTAATCTTTTCAATCAGAAGCTGATACGGGAGGGGGAGACATTATTTCGAGATGTCACCCTTTCCCTGTGCAACTTAACATTTCGCCTAATCGTTTCTTTTTTCTTTTTGCTTTAGATGAGTAGTATTAACACTTTATTAACGGAGAATCCCGGCCTCAAACGACCATATAGAACACCTTCCATGTCATTTCTTTGTATAGTTCAAGTATTTTTTAACTCAAAACTCCCACACTTGGAATGTGGACGTGCCTTAAAATTGATTTTCTATATCCTGCCCCCCTTACCCGAAGACAGCATCAAAAACGTTCTTCAACATTATTTTCTGTGTCTTATTTTTTGGTTAAGTCCTTAAGGCAAATTTAGACTCCGCTAAAAGGCTTTTTTTCTCTATATTATCTGGTGTAGTTGGATATGCTTTTTCTTAGAATGTACTGAGCAGGGCTTGACAGCTCAACAGAAAACTAGTCATACATTTTTGTTGCTGAAGTAACGGATTGTATTATGTGCTAAGCTTCAAAGCGGAAAAAAGCTTTAAAGTAGATTACAATATCATTTTCAAATTAATGTTTTCTATACACTAAAGATAATAACAATGTGTACACGTAAGATTACAAGAAGGCCACTTCTGAAAGTGAATGTACCTGGTTTGTAAAAGGGCTGCGTGCGATAACACTACTCTCATTTGGAGCCAAAGATACAACTGCCTCTAAGAGGAATGTTAACCATTTATAGAAACAGACAGTAAACGTTTGGATGTGTACCTCGCACAGCAAGGAATGCTGACAGGTTGCACTGTGCAGGAGGCAAATTACCCAACCCAAGTTCTCCCCTTACCCTCTATTTCTCTCTCCCACACACGATCCGGCGCTGACATAGGATTATCATGAAATAATTAACCACAAGAGTTATTCCATCTTCTTACGCTATTCCGCAATAATATTTACTCAGCTCCTGAAGGATCGGGAACCACGCATATTAACTTCATATTTTTACTGCAGTAAGAATGGCTAACGTACAATAATTTACGGCATCGGCAAAAGAGCAGGGAGATCACGTGACAGAAGAGAAACAGAAAGCAGGATTACGCGATTGGGATAATAGAACACACTGGAGTAACTGCAGGTTAAATGTCGTATGTCATCCAGCGCTGACGCAGATTGGATAGAGAGCCTAAAGTACAAAGTAAACAGAAGCACCCATCTGGTGGAGTATCTCTTGCTTTGCGAGTCGTTCTGAGAAAAGGAATGGCTCGTAAACCTTGGATGTAATGACCAAAAATAGCTCTTATCGGTCTTCTCACGTTCAAGGATAGTCAGGCACAGGGCTTTTTGATAACCTGTAATTGTGATGGCAAGCTTGTTGACAAAATAAACAGTCTTGAATTTGAAATATATGAAAATAGAGGACGACTGAAGACAAAGTTGCTCAACAAAGCTATATAGCATTTGTTCTTACAGTGTGAGTAATATGTAACATTCTGGCAGATGCCACGCCCATTCCTTCAATCAAACAAGAATTCCCTGACAGGCCCTTTCATTTGCTCAAGCGACACCAGAAAATTTCAGTGGCTTGTTCCGCTCGTCTCTCTTAGCTCGTAACTCTGTTGCTGAAAGCTAAACGCGATAGAGAGGACAAAAATGGATAGCTGAAAGACATCTTCGAATGAGGTCATTATTTTGTGATTTAAAAACGTTTCACCGAGCTATTCCAGACTGCCTGTCTTAGGAGAAGGCATAATAAGTTCCTAAATTCACGAAAGGAAAACGTCATACAGATGGTGGATGGTTTTGTTTACATTCGAACAATTTGGATATGAATGTCTAGTGGGATAAAGGTAGCAATGTCTCACACGGTACTTATTGCAATAGACGCCAGTGATACGGCGGAAAGGGCTTTTAACTGTGAGTATTTCCACAATGTTAGCCATCATAATCCGTGAAAAAGAATTACCTTTAGTGATAAACTGTTTTGATATTGGATTGTATGGAATTATCTAGTTAATAATTGAAATAATACATTGCAATCGCCTAAATTAACATGATAGTTGATAACGAAGCAATTACAATTACATGATTTCAGCAAACGCTGATGTATGTTTAATATAAAATCGCTACATAAATTACATCACTGCAATACAATAGTATGCCGTTACACTTATCAAGCTAAAAATGGAATGTAATTGCTACGTAACTTAAACAAATGCCGAAATTCGACATGTAGATTTCTAAACTATTTTTTTCTATACTTACCAGAGCGTAAATTTCCAAAAGAATCAAAACCCCGGTTAAATAGTGTACCATATATTGACTTAAAATAGAGTCATAATGAAGTTAATTTGTCCAGTGACAGTCAAGAACAACTGAACATTGATACTTCATAATGACTTAAAATAAGTTAACACCTCTAATTATTGTAAGGTTTCTGGTCAACAGTTAGCAGATATTGACTTATTTAGAGACAACATAAGATATCAATCAAGAGCAAGAAAATGTGGAATGTCAGGTCACTATTTTGTGAATGGATTCTGCACTCAGCGGGATATATAACAAAACATGTGCTGACTAATTTTGAGTGCACATTTACTCTTGCTCTTACTGACCTTTTGAGAAATAGTGACCTAATGCTGTCAGCATACTCTGATGCTCACTCAAATATATTGATATCTGTAGAAGTGGACTGTATCTTGCCGAAAACTCCCACACGCCAAAAATAAAATAAAATGTGTTCCATGATTGTAATCAAATGTAACCACAAGAGTGAATTGTTTGCATAAAACTAAATAACCCAGTTCCTTCCAGGTATTTCATGTAAACAAATAAGCCCTTGTTTCTTAGCCAGCTTCTTAAATCGGTGTCCTGAACAATGGATACTTGGACTAAACGCTTGTTCGTTTGTTTTTAGCAGGTGGTATACATTTGTATTGCAACAAAACAGGGATTGCTGTGCTGAAGCAAAATAACGAGTTATCTCAGGCGCTGTCTGTAAACAATAGTCCGATTTTAGGAGAAACAAAACAAAGAAAAACACATTTTTTGTTTACTTCTCACATGTCTCATTTCCATATAAACAACCAATCATCGAGGCCACAACGGTCCAACCAGACCAATTTGCGACCTTGAAATTGATTCAAGATCCAAATAAAAAGACGTGTACCTACCCTCTATAAAAATTACATATATAATAGAGGGACGAATCTTGTAGTTCACTGTCCCAGATTCTGGCGTCGATCCAAAGTTGATTTTAGATTTTGACGTCTACCATACCAAATCACAACATTAACTCTGATTGTAATTGTAAAGTTGTGATAGGTCGCGATCACAGTCAACATTTTTCATAGTCTTTGAAACAACGTGGAATAGAAACAGAATATGTGTCGTCATTTAGACGTTGCTTTTAGTTGCAACTGAAACACAACTTGGATATATATCGAAAAATCGACGATGTTTTTAACCCGGCGTGTTCGAATAGGAACACGTCCATTTTTATGTATTTCATGTTAAATGTAGGCAATAGGAACACGTCCATTTTTATGTATTTCATGTTAAATGTAGGCAATAAAAGAGTTGATTCTCATAATCAAGACCCATCAAGACTGCCATTTCATGTGAGCGATAATATCGAATTTGCTTGGTTATGTTTTCGACGGCTATACAACATTCGGGAAAGAGGCGTTTTTATAAATCCAAACCCAGTGTTTATCAAACGTTGTTACAAAGGTGTTCTGACACCTTGTGATTTGGTCGCAATAAAAAGCAACCAAGTGCAACATTTTAGAAAGATTCAAGATCGGAAGTAGGATGTTGCTACCTCAAGGAAACTTTGAATAGAAGTCGTAATGCTTACTTGAAACAGATGAAATACGCTTAAGCGTACAGAAGCTATAGTCTTACATTCAACGAGTACATCATTTTGAGGGTTGTTGCAAACTTATAATTTCCTGTGTCTGAAGGTAGAAATCTGAAAACTGCGGGTTCAGGGGGTTTAGTGTAACACCACAGACGGTGGGCGTCTGTGGTGGACACTGGTGTTTTCAGATGGAAACAAGACAACATAGATTTCATCCCAGGAATGCAAATATAAATGTCTTGAAATGTCATCATATGGCAATATGTTATAACCATCGGAAAATGAGAAAATATTTACGCGTGAAGTAGGAATTCACAGCACGAATTTTTCTTTTCTTCGCTTTCTTCCTTAGTAAATTATATATTAAATCTCCAAATTCTGAATACATAATATATGTGTATATCATTTGTCATGTGTTTTATGTGTTTTATCAGGAAACCGTTAATCGTAATTGCTTGAAAGAAGACATATATTCCGGGGTCGGTGATTGGCTGATGACTAAAGCTGAGTTACATTACTGACGGTGATTTCAAGTCTGAAATGACTTTGCCGTGAGATCTGATGCGCTTTACCTAGATTTCAATACACCAGATTTGGCTTGAATGTAACATTTAGAAAATACGGGTCCTGTTATATGGACGACTCTCTTTGTTTTGCCTTTTACATTAAACGCAAGCAAATGCAAAGAAACTGGTTAAATCTTTAGCTTTTTAAAGCGTTTGAATATTAGTTTCGAGTCTCACGGAAACAAAACATATGGAAGCTCATATCAAAAGCTGAAGTCTGGTCTCAATCTAGAATCCAAACACTAAATTTATCAAACACTAAATTTATCTGCATAACGTATTGATATTAAAATGCACATGAGTGTCATACAAAATGGCGGTAAATCATTAAATTCATGATATCAAATTTCTGCAAGGTTATAAAACAGGTATAAATTATCTTGTAAATTTTAGACTCTCAATCTGTAAAAAAGCTAGAAAATTATTCAAACTATAATAATAAAAACAAACGAAAGTACTTCCTAAATTTAGATATCTATAGATATCTCAAACTTCAAATGCAAAAGTAACTCATGTTAATTTTTTTAACATAAGCTACCTGAAAATATGGAAAAAGTCGTGCTTTCTTACAGGTTTTTCTCATGGTACTCTGATCAGTTCACAGGGTAAAAGTTGGTGACAGCAGGGGAATGTGAGTGCTGTCCCAGATTCCAAAACTAATTGCACTTTGAACCAAGCACAATGGTCAATCAGAGAGAGCTTTTGTCCTCAATACACTCGTAATCCTGTGTATGAATTGGCTCTTTGTGCTTTCTTTAAACGAACGGCTCTATAGGCCAAAGTTGTCAGTGTTACTGCATCAACTAAATGTTAACAGATTTTGATTGATATTTTTCGTGAGGATTAAGGTAGTTGTAAATCGCTGCAGCACTTTTTATAACATATAACATATAACATATTTACTTATACAATTCACACTTTAAAGCGTTATCAAATAGCCTTTCTGGAGAAATAACGGCTGTCATACCTGCATTTTGTTTGCTAAATTAAATATCATCCAGTGATATTTAACATGAGGTCCGCGTGTTAAATTACACCGTGCCATGTGGGGTTAGCTTAAAAAGTGTCTTTAAAAGATATCGTGACCTGGGTGTAGCGACTTGTATGCCTGAAACGCAACTGACGCACATAATTTTCTTTGATCAAGCTCAGTCGCATATTGAACTGTGCAAACTCTTTCAGAATGAATATGTAGAATTATTTTCTGCGAACAATATATACAAAATGTACAATCGTTCCCAAATTAAATAGCACCGCCGAGTATCTTATTTCAGACCTATGCTCACAGCTTTGTTATACTTGTTTATCACACAGAAATCGAAAAATACCTTTTATTTTATTGACATACAACTAAGTTATTATTACTTGGGTTGTCTGTGGTGACAGACTCTAAGTAGGGTGTTCTGTCCGGTAATGGTGTAATTATGTACAGGGATCTCCGCCCAGTCTTAAGATTGCCGCTCTATTTAAGACTTAGGTCAAGGCCTGTGTGATATCATAATTGTGTTTTCGTTGCTGCAGCTGCATGTAACTATGATCCACAATGCCAATAGAAAGAGGATCACACCCAATAGCAGCAGACAAGTCAAGTTTCCGCAACATTGCTAATCAGTCTTTCACAATCTGTACTTGATGATCGGTTGTCTCATGCAATCATTCTAGATTTTTTATTGCTGTTGTCTTTGACGAGTTGTCACGATGTTCAGAGAAACCACGTCCTATTTGTTAGTTCAATTTAATCTGAGCTTTTAGAGCGAGCTTTTACTAATTTTTTGTCAGCACGGGGGATTTGAAATATTAAATTACACAAGCGATACTTAAAATTATAGTTGTAGAAGAAACCACCAAATATACTACTGCAGATAACATTGTTAAGCTGATAGCTATTAGTTCCATCAATAAAACGTTATCATGGATGTAGATTCTTGAATTACTTTCTCATCAAGCAGTCGCTAATTGGCAATGTCAAAAATAATAAGACATCATTGGGAATAATGATGTAACTTTAGAATAGCTTGTCATTGAACACAAACGTGAACGTCTTCTATTTCCTTAGTAGAAAACTTAACGAGTCTTGTTAGCAATGACCCAGAGCAGATTATCTAGAATGTAAATGAGTAAATGATTCTAGACGCAGCAAGTCAAACAAAGGCAGCATTTAGGAAACAAGACAAGCACATCATCGTTATTTCTCCTTACTATGTTAAAAGGTCAGTTTATTTTCGATACGAAATCCAGAGTTTTTTCAATGGATGAAGTGAAAATATGCGCTAATTAAATGCAAATGATTTTAATTTAAGACCACATAAAACATCATAATTGAATTTATTTTACCCCTTTTAAATAAATTCTGCATGTACATTTGGCTACTTAAGTACTTACACTTGATTGCTTTGGTTGTCAATTGTTTATACAAAAATGTTTCTGTATTTATACATATTTAAATATGTCTTTACAAATCACTACAGTGCAAGATCGGTATAGGATCGCATAAAATTTAAAGTGTTATCAAAGTAACTCTTAAACAAGACCGTACGCGTACCATAGTTAAGAAAATGAAATATATGAATGATAAAAAATCGAAATTTATTTCAATTGGTTATGGTCGTATGCTTTTGCTGGTTGACTATGCTTAGTTTTCTTTACATCTGACAAATGTGTATGATCGTTTTGGTAACTTACATAGAAATACTGCGTTGCTAATTGGTTGCGTTGGTGTAGCAACAGGTGCACTTTTTAATAGGATTTAACAAGATGTTCAGAGTAAAAAGTAGTAATTTGAATATCATTAAAAATAAATAACAAAATAGACATGCTAAAAATGGTGTCTATGGCATGAAACACTGCACTATTCTGTAGCATACAGACAATAAGTAATAACTTTGTTCATCAGAACTGATCACTAGCGTGATTTTTATCACCTCCGTAAGAAATAATCACATTTGAAACCACAAATGGTCACATTTGTCCTGCCAATGATTTATGAAATATAATCGATTTAATGCAACATTTAAAATGAGTAATAAAAAAGGTGGTTTTCAAAGGAAAGACAAAGCTGCAGCACACATGATAGATGGATAAGGAGATAAATACATCTATAGATAGATACAAATATAGGCAGATTTATAAATGCACCGATTTAGAGAGACAGAGATACAGAGATAGATAGATAGATAGAGAGAGAGAGAAGGAGAGAGAGAGAGAGAGAGAGAGAGAGAGAGAGAGAGAGAGAAGGAGAGAGAGGGAGAGGGAGAGAGAGAAAGAAATACAGAAAGAGATAGAGAGAGATAGAGAGAGAGAGAGAATGAGAGAGAGAGAGAGAGATAGAGAGAGAGAGAGTTTGAAGCATAATACATTTTAAGCCGGTTTTACTATGCGTCTTTTAGCCATACAGTTTGACCCATTTCAAATACCGGGCACAGTTGTGCTTCCTTAATGCTTTCTGAACGAAAACGCGAGTCAATATTGAAAGGGTTAAAAAAATTTATTAAAAATACGAATTCCAAATAAACATTTAACAATAGCATTGAAAATTCCATTAACAACGTCAGATAGACAATTATCGAAGTAGGAGGGTTTGATTGTTTGTAGTAGAACACTTGATTTCAGATAAAGCCATACTTAAAAACGTTGTGATATCCAAGCTACTTTTATTTAATTTTGCCAAACTGAAATAGCACAGATAATTATTTGCAGTAGGAAGCTGGCCTTTTCAAGTAGTTATGGTTAAAACATTGTGTGATCCAAGTTGCTTTCACTCTGTGACAAGGGACTGTCTCACTAATTTAAAGAAAAACACATGTTTAAAAACATTTCGGCTACGACTTAGTCAGGTCATAAAACTACTAAGATTGCAAAGTGGCATGGTAAAGTGCTTTATAGTGACAAACGTAAGCCAAAAAGTTGTTTTGTGAGCTTATAAATAATTTTATTTTTATTTCGGTAACAGGCGATCCCAATCTGGATTGTCTGGAGGTTAAGCTCGAACGTTAGCATATCATGTAAATTACTATGCAAAAACCAAATCTTTGAATGAGAACAACCGACATCTAATTTGAATGTTGATACCTAAGACGCTATTGCCTAACTGAAAACTTGTTCTTAATCAAAAGTTGAGTGAAATTTGAAGTTTTTCTGCTTTTGTACAGTTTTTACAAGCCCTTCAAGGCTATCTTGACTAATAGTGGATCACAAGAGTATTTACGAACTGAGGTATCAGATGAAATCTTCTGCCGCCAGTCCGGATCTGGTTCTAACCAGAGACAACCGACCACTCCATTATCTTGTACACTTAGCTAGATATATTTAGTATAGCACTAACGTATGGTTCTCAAATTATGCATAACTTTCTTGCCTATTAGGGGGTTAATATTTCACATTATTGACACGAAAAGTAAACCTAAATTAATTTATATATTGCAAAAATTATTTAGTATTTACAACATGGGTCATCAAAATTTGCAAAAAAAATATATGCATCTGTTGAGAGATGCTGTCAACCAAAGAAAATGTCCATTATCGTTGCTTTTCTAAGCCGAATATTTCGAGTAGAATTGTCCCTTTCACGAGCACAGCTGGAGTTCCTTATTTTAAAGGGTATTTAGGATATTTGATGGATTGTTTTCCCTTCACACCTACCAACAGATTTTTGTTTAATGTGTCCTTGTCGTGTTGCATAGCAACCAATGGTCTATTGCCAGCCTCTTATTGCGTGACGTGTTTTGACGGAAAAATACTTAGGTGGGACAGAATAGTACTTACGGTAATGCGATGTCAATTACACATTATTCTGCAATGTTAAAGCCTTTGGTTTGTTGAAGGGGAACTAGAATTAATGTCCAAAAAGACACAAAGATAGAATGAAAATCATTTGTGTTTATCATTAATGTTTTCACCACGTAAAATGCTTGAGCTTTCGACTGAGGCAGGAAGAAGAAATTTACAAATTTGGTCATTTTGCTTACAAAATTATGCGCTGTGCTCAAACCATCAGATTTAATTCTATAAAATTCATAATGCTTCACAGTATTTCATGTGCTAAAACCCAGTTTTGAGCGTATGTCTTGAATTTTGTTGCAATGTTCCAAGTTTTCTCGGTCAGTCTTACAGTACACCATCAGGTTTATGAGCTTTCTGTCATACCCGACGAAATACATTTTCACAATAACTTAAAGAACACAGGTTGAAATCCAACAGTAAGATCAGATTTATGATAAAAGGAAAAACATTTTAGTTTACGTTTACCAAAATTAATTAAGTGTGTTATCAAGTGCTTGCTATGTATATAAACATTGTCAAAATATTGAAAAGTCAGTCTAATAATAAAGATCTTCTTAAATTTGCGCAGATGCAAAGAGTCACACTGTTTCTGCCTCTAGCTCATCAAATATTTAGCACGTTCCGTCCATATTAAAAGCTTGAGATTGTAAAGGAGTAAGCTGGGGTTTTTTTAACTGGAAATGAATTTAATTTCCAAGTGCTTATGTCTTAGAAGTTTGCATGATCATGTGTAATTCTGAGTTAAAACAAATGTCTGGTTTTTCTTTTTAAGTCACACAATTCATTTGCATGTTTCTATGAAATAAATGTAAGTCTATTTTAACTTTAATTTAGACATAATTCCAGACTTTGATATAATTGTTTGAAACACGATTTTTAAGCAAGAGTGTTCTGCAGAATCTTTTGTACAGTTGATGAACTATTTAAGCTAATTTTACTTTTATTCAGTTAAAGTGGTGACGATTGTGAGGTGTACACTTCCACAGTGATGCTAATGTTTCAATTGTGACGATAACGCTTGTAATGTCTTTCTTTGTGAGGATAAAACTTTCATTATGACGATAACATTTCTGCTGCTACGATGACACATTCAGTTTGCGATGACTTCCACTTTGGATCAATCTAGGTTGTTACGATAATTATGTTGATATTAATTTGTATAATATAGGCCTAATATAGACAGATACTGGAATAATTTGTTTAATATAGGCCAAATATAGACATACTGGGAATAGTAACTTTTCGTCATCCCAGTTTGAATTCATTCATAATAACATTTATATAAAAGACGTTTACAGATTTGTTTCTCAAAACTGTTATACATGCCACTCATGGCTACGTGAAAAATGGAGAAAAAGAAATCTACATCATTAATATTTCGAGAGGCTCAGAAGAGTAAAAATGAATGTGATCACATGTGGCGTAGTGTTTTCAGCAAATAAGGTCATCTCAAGCGGGCTTACAAGTAGACATCAGAAATAAGGGAAAACAGACAGTTTAAATTGTTTATTAGGGTAGTTTCAATGGCACAAAATGAGCTATGCACTTTTTTATCAACGCTTAAAGTGGGGTAAGAGCGTAAAAGGAACAGCTAAATGGCTTGGAAATCAACTTCATAGATAGCAATGGGTTCAGTATGTAGCGAAATGGGGAGACTTGGATTCATAAAACGCTTCCAAATACTCTATCCATCAATCAATGCTGTATCACAGATAAATCTGATAGATCTCTTAGAAATGTATGACATCGTGTGTTGTTGCCTGTTTCTGTGGGAAGAATTAAGGACGTTCCTCTCTAAAAACGCTTTTGTAGCACATTTGGCTTTACTCATTTGGAACTATTTGAAGGAATACGTTACAGGACGGTAGACTACCTTACAATAAAATGAGATACAAAGGGGATTTGTTGTCACACCATTAGTTAGCGCAATAAAATGAAAATATAAGGGGCAGTTTTAATTGCTGCATGACGTCAATAAATGCTGGGAACGCAAACATACATAGATATTACAGATTGTGGTACTGAAAACGAGCTAATGCATATAACAAGCATGTACTAACTCTTTTCGTGTTAACATGCAAATATTATTGACAATTTACTAAAATGTTGGTATAGAAGTGTTTTCGAGTATTTTTGCCTTAGTTCATTTAGAAAACAAGAGATCAAATTAGAAAACGAAACAAATAAAAAGGGTTCGCCGTGGGGTTGGTTGTGTTTTCAGATACAACCAAGTATATTTATTTAGACCTGAAACTAAAAGCTTGAAATATATGTTTGGAACGTAATAATGTATCTTTGGAATGAAACAGAAACTACTAAGCAATGGACAGCGGGGAGAGTTATCTCACTTGGGCTAATCCGCGTCTTGGGCTAATTCAACCTGGGATAGCAAGTACAGGAATGATATCCACTAGTTAGCTAGTTAAGAGGATCATGATGCTAAGGTCACCTTGGGCTAAAATTTAACGCTTATTAAATTGTTTTTTCATACTTTGTTCAGAAAGTAATGCAGTTATCAGATTTGAAAAACGAAGTATCTGGATATTCTATTATTGCTTAAAATAGATGATCGCACGAAACTTTTTCTGACGTTTCCTTTACGGCACCAACCTTTTACTGGAATATTAAAATGGAAACATCAGCCATTGTACTGAATATTAAAATGGAAACATCAGGCCATTGTACTGTTAGAATGCCATGCGCCACATTTAGTCGTGGTCGCGTGGTAGTTACGTCAATGTTCGTATCTTAAAGGATTAAAAAATATCAAGAGAAAAAATAAGAGAAAACTGTTTACCTTACAGACTGAAATACAACAAAAACCATTTTTTACTCGGTTTAGGTTGAAAATAGATAAACTTTTCTATTTGTATGTAATGTCTAAGAAATTTCCATGTGACGTTGTAACATACAACATACCATCCCAGAAGTACACTGTAGAACATATTTCTGACATATTTTCTGATAAGCAGTACATATACCTAAATTTATGGGTGCGTTGTTAGCGTTATTTAAATAACTTTCACTTGCATGATTTATTTTATAAATGCTTTATTGTTGTATCCCCCATTGAAAACGGTTTCATGGTGTTAGATATGTGAGTGAGTTAAATGATTTCTCCACAGTGCTGATAGCGTTGCTTGGTTTGTAAGCTGTAAGTCTTCACCAATAACAAATGAATGCTTTTTCACAGATCCCATGTTGTTTTGTAGGGTATATTGAACACATTCATCGAAGTGGAAACAAATTGGTGATTTTACACTGCATTGATTTAAGCAGAATTTCTCTTGAAGGTACTATAAACCTTTTCTGTTTTTCTGTAACGTGTTTTTACAATAAAGTAATTTTATAATATTGAACAATATAAATCGCCATTTAGTACGTGAATAAGTTAATTTTGGAACTTTTTACAAGCTATTTACAAGCTAGGACATAAATAATGCCTTTTAGTGGGTTCAATTTTGCACTGAAACATGATTTGGATCAATATAAAAGATTATGAAAGTTCCTGTTCAGTTATGAAGTAAATTTATAGTAAAGCGCACATAAAAATGAAAAAAAAAATAGTTTTGAAAATGTGCCATATTTTATTTCTGTTGTGAAGCTAATGAAATCATATTTTATTCATATTCTTTTCGGTACATTTATGCAAAGAACGTAATTTAAATAAATGATAATAATGTTTCGAGACAGCTTCTGGAGTTTGATCAAATAATACAGCGGTTTCTGTCTGGTAACACACTTCTAAGAAAACCACAAGCTCCATAGCTTTTTGTAAGGAAAGGAAAAATATAGTTTGTGGGACTGATTTTGTACTTTCGAGAATTACTTCCATGAACAGGCTTTCGTGAATGTTATTAATAAACTGGAAACAACTGTGTTGTTCCTGAAATTCTGTTTTATACACAGGGGATGAGACAGAAGGGGCAGTTGAAAGGCAATGGACTAAACATGACAGCTTAATAAAATCTCTGGAAGGAAAATACAGATGGAAGCTTAATGAAATAGGTGTAGGTATATTTATTTAGGTTTCGTGTTCGCAATTCCGTTAACAAACTTTTTAACTATTGAATATGTGACAAGGCACATGTAGCATCGTGTTTACCTGTTGTCTATGTAAGATGGCGCAAGTGGCATGCTTGTTTACTTTTTTCTATGTAGGGAGGTGCATGTAATATGTTAGTCAAGGCAGAAGCTATTTTTTAACGTAACTGTGTTAAATATAAAAACACAATAACATAATAGTATTGCTTTGTAAAGAAATGGTCATTCTAAAATGAAAACTATCTTTATGATTCAAATTTGTTACTTTATACAAAGGGCCTTTCTTGTGCTTCAAAGTTTTTGTGAAATTGTGCATTTATTCCAAAATGTATTATAAATGTGATGTCAAATGCAGTGATGAACATATGATATTTGCTTTTTAAAGAATTATGCACAAACTGTGACTGTGATAAAACAGTCTTGTTTTTATCGTTTGATTTTTTCAAGAAGTGTGATATCCTTAAAAATAATGAAAGCGTGTTCTGTTCATCAAAATCTTTCTCTATGCTTTCTACTCAAACCAAGGTGTGGAGAAACAATTCAGCTATCAGTTTCGACAAAATGTTCTCTAAAGTGATATAAAGAGACTGAAAAAATTTCCTAATTTACCTACAACCAAAAACGAGTGAATGCACTTCATATTATTGTTTTATTATCCGTCATTCATAACTTGTAACAGTTAGAGACCTTTTAAAAGCAGCTTGTAAAACCGTTGAGAGCTTCATTTGCCTTGAACGTTATATGAGTCTAAAATATTCTTTTATGCGTTTCATATTGCTTGAACATTTTGAATAAACGAATGCATGTTTACTTTTGTTCATCAGGTTCAGTCAGAAAAATTATCGTTCTGTTTGTTGTTATATGTTTACACAATCATTTTTTATTTCTATAAATTGAAGTTGTATTGGTATTGTGCATAGTGTTTGTAATGACTAATTTATTGTTTCATGGATTTGTTTAATGTACGTCTGTATTTGACGTTTAACGTTTAAGTCTTTTCTTACAGGTAATGGGTAAAATAAAAACAGAAAGCGGTAAACCAGGTGAAGTAATAATCAGAACAGCGAAGAACGAGAAGGTGGGACTCATTGTGATTGGTTCGCGTGGACTGGGACTTGTAAAGCGTACTCTAGCGGGCAGTGTTAGTGACTATGTTCTACACAACTCGCCTTGTCCAGTAGTTATCTGCAAAATGTGATTTCCATGAACGACACAACTCTTGCCTTAACTGTGTCATTGGTGAAAATAACTAGGACTAATCTCAAATTTTCTGCTTGAAATATCCGTAAGCATTAGCGACCAAGACAGTACGCAGGGAATTTCTGTGACACACCGTGTATTTTTGATGTGATCTTTAGATATTAAATAAAGAAGTGGCCGTGTTAATATAACTGTGAAGAACAGTGATACAGTATTCTTGTAAAATGAAATAAATAAATAATTATAATAGTATGCATGAAGTGGAGTTTTGAAATTTAGCAACTGATATGCATTTTATTCAAATCAACAAAAAGGATGTCATGATTCAGCATAAATTAGCATTTAGATTTAAGATATCATTTTCGTGTTTTCAAGTATTCTTTTATGAATTTAGAACAAAAAGAAAGTTAAAATGAAGTACAGAAAGAGAGTGCAAATGAATAATAAATGCACCTGTGCGTTAGTTTCTAATGATAAAATGGAGTTTCTTTAACCACATTATGAAAGTATTTGTAAAGCAGAAAGCTGAAAAACAATTGTATCCTAAAAACCCTTTAAAAAGATTTGATTAGGTCAACAATTTAGTAAATATTTTGTGTTTTGTGAAATTATTGCATTTTCTTTCTGAAATAAAGTTGAATGAATATTACAACTTAGAATACAATCCAAGTCACTTAGACAATGTCAATCAACCTTATGATTCCCGTAACAGACAATGCTCATTACGGCAGTCCCAAGGCGATCATTATGTATAGGGATTGCCCTTGCTTAGTTACCTTCATTACACTTTATCCGAATACCCAGGTGTTATGTAGCACATTTAAATGGCCGCAAAAACCATTTTTTGTCACGCAGCCCTCTAATAATTGTCACGGCACAAAACTGAATGTCACTTTCCTGCGGCATTAAGAACGATTGCTATACTTTACTTTGACTGCATCTACATGGGTTTGGGTGCAGCTCTGTAGTTCCGCACATCAAATCTGAGATAAAATAAGATGTAAAATGAGGTCTACAACACTAGCCGAGCGAAAAAACTACTTTGTCTAATTGATGATTAAGACACGCTATGAAACTACAGCTTCAGCAGAAATTAGTCTAGAGTATAATGAATGACCTGAGACGTGACAACGCTAAACGAGACATCTAGTTACTATCAGGCCGATGGCAGGGCTATAGAAATGAGAAACAGCTTTTACAAAATGAAAACGACAATAAGGTCCTTTCACACGCTTTTACTTTACAATACCTTGTCTCACACGCTATAGCCTTCAAATAAATATCTAAAGCAACAGACCTGCTTTTCGTTATCATTCTGTTTCGCACATTTCTTAAAAATAAACACAAATGTATGACACTGACAACTCAATAAAAACGAAATCATAAGTCCCATCTAGTTTACGTAATATATAAGTCGGTGGAATGAAGATCTTGTTACTCTGCAATGTTGATATAAGAAATACCGTTATAATGAGGTAGTTTTCATAAGTGAAAATACTGAGGACATCTTAAAAGTGTTATTAAAATGGGATATCGTTATATCTGATTTCAGTATGCGTGGGATTCACTATAAAGAGGGCTTATGCTTCTCTTGTTCTATTTTCCTACCAAGGAGATAACGCTCTGAGGTTCTTCAAAACTGATAAAATATCTGTGTGATCTCTGCAAATGAAATGGAGATGCAGTGTGACGTATGATACGACCACCATGGAGACAAAACAATGTGATATTATTTTCTGTATCATTTTTTTCATAAAGCTTTTATGATACAAGCAAATTACAACAGGCTCGCAAAAATTGACCTTTATTGAGAGATGTCTTAATTTGGAGGTGCTCTGTGCGAGAGATCGGAGTTACTCTGTGCTATCAGGTCGATAGTTGTGTGCAGATTATATGAGGGGAAACTATTTCTAATCATTTCTCTTCCATACAGTGCCGAATTTAGCACACAGCATAAAAAAGAGAGTAGAGGTTTTACTGGATAACTGCATAAAGTGTAGAATGTAGATATGATTGCACTAATTTACAGCACTACTTAGCACGTCAAAAGATGAAGCAGAGTGATCATGTCATGAAACTCTTAAGAACGGCTGACGTGTTCACTGCCCTGCTTGATATCATGTAACGATGCTTCCTACTCAGACTTACGGTTCTATAGCTTCTACACCCACTTATAATTTATGACCATATCATACTTTTAAGTTAGGGATTTCTCAGTAAAATGACAGCTCGGGTATGGACAACAAAAATGTTCTCCTTTCATGAATCAAGCTTCTAATGATTTTTTAAAGATACCATAAGCTCACTGTGTTAGTTATCAAGGTATCTCTTTCGCTTATCTTCACATACAAAGCTTCCGTTGTCATCAGTCTATTTTTGTGTCGCCAAAAATGAACAAAATGCATTTGGGCGGATAATTAGACTAGTTACCCCTGTGATGCCATAAAGAATTAATCTTATAAGTGCTCATTAGCACAATCATTTAAAATACAAAAACATTATAATACAAACGGGGCAGAATGCTAAGTAATTAATTACGATCGCTTGCCTACTGTTCGCAATATAATAACATTTTCCTCTTCTCAAATTTACACTGAAAAGAGAGGTTTATTTGCTGGAAACGAAACTGGCCAATCCTTTCGGAAATTTCAACAGTGAAACTTGGACATAACATCTGTCAAAGAAAGCATACTCACGACACGATTGTTTTTACAGGACAACAAAAATGCAACTAAAATATAAAAGGGGTCAAATTTTTACCGTCTAGAAAATTTTGGTGTTGCACAATCATACTTTGCTTGCCGAAAAGCACAGTTTTATCACAAGTCAGCAGTTGTGAGTCCCGTCCCAATTTTTTTACGCCTCAAGTTATTGCGCCACCAGCACCAAAGCCATAAATATAGCTGACACAAACCGAAGTACGGTGTTCACTGATGCGTCCATCTGCGCGGTTAGCTTGGAACCTTGACGAATCAGTAATCCCGAATTGTCCAAAGGCCTTCATTAATTGTGATTGTTCACCTTACGCATTCGATTTGCTAAATTTATCGATGTGTATTTCTGTATTGCATTATGGCATCGAATTTCTAGCATTTTATGCAAAAACTCACAATGTACCCTTAAACGAATGAGAGGCCATTTAACAACATTCCGCTCTGCGGTCGACGCGCAAGGATTCCATTTTCACTGAGGCTTCTAAGGACTATTTTGCACTTATTCGGCTATTTGTCCTTCTAGATATTGCCGCTGCGGTCATTATCGCACTGCGTAAACGATCTCGGATATGCATTATCTGGATGCACCGATCCTGACGAGGTATAGTAACGTAAGGACTACCGCTTTGAGGTCTATCCTGACTGTGTCCTGGGTCATTATAACGCCTCTGTGGCTTATAAACAGCAGTTTTGCTGCATCCGAAGTATCAAACTGCCATTGACATTAAAGCACCAGACTACAGCCTGCCTATGGCTTGGTTTCGGTCGTGATGTGGAAGTGTCGTTAGTTGTCACTGAACTGCTACGAATGTAAATGTTAATATATGTTAGCTAGGCATAAAACATGCTGAAATGGAAGAAAAATTCAAAGACAGGGATACACATTAATTAATGTTCCATCGATTAATGTTTTAATGTAGCAAAATCCTCCATAAATCCCTTGAAAATTTCGTAAAAAACTTAACTGTTGAAACTGAATTTAACATTTTATGTGTTTCGCTTTTTTTTGTTCTTCAGCATAATTTATCTTTTATCAACGACAATATATGATTTTTCATTCGAAAACGTACTATTCGTTTTTATGTTCGGCTTTGCCTTTTAAACTTTGGTTATTTCCTTCAGTTTGGTCAGAGGATCACATCAAAATATAGAAGCATAACACCAACAGTATAAAATATTTGGCGAATCAAAGACAAGATGAAACAATTGTTGGGTAATTTGTAGGAATGCAACCTCATTAGAGGGAAAATAACCGTTATGAAAAATCTAGCCCTTCCCAAGATATCATATATTAAAAACGTCATGAAAACACCAAAATTGTTCAGTAACAAAATAGTTTCGATCTGTCATAAATTTTTATGGGAAGACAAACCTCCATGTGTTCAATTAAATGTTATAACACACACACACACACACACACACACACAAAGTCTAGATTATGAATGCTTAGCTTTCTATAACGTTATCTATTAAAAATGGAATTCACTAAATTCTTTAACTTATTAAACAAAAAATGCTCACTGAAACTCCAAGATAGCTTGTCAAGATTGCACTCTGTGAATAACAACGGCCTTAGTAAAACGGACATTTTACAGCAATATTTATGGCATAATAGAAATACACTAACTCAAAACAGGATATTTAATGAACTCTAAAAAATATGAATTTGAACTAAAACCTTTTTCTATTATGGGTTTGAAAGCTGCACTTGCTTTAAAAAACAAGTGACTCACACCTTGCCCATTTGCTAGAACGTAATGCTGTTCTGGTCACTTATACAGAGCTGGCTCAATAGTAATCTTATTAGAACGGATCTGGTAACATTAACGGCAGAAATAAAAATGTCAGGAATATTTGAAAATAATACTGAAAAAAGACCTACAATTTCTGGTGGATTTTATCATAGTTTGTGTACCAAATTATTTATTCATTAATGCAATGCTAAAAATGAAGAAATGTTTTTATATATTCTTCCGATATTCAAAAAACAGAATTGCCGTTGAAAATATTTACAATAAACAGCACCAAAATGTTCATTTTTAGAAAATGTATATTGCGCAATCTAACACTTACTAGATATTAGTAATTAATAGCTAAAAATACTGTATTAGTAGTAGCAGCAAAAATAGTTTTGTATCTAAGATATGTAGATGTAATTGTTATAACATGCTGGAAAATTTTAACAAAGTGATTTTTTCGATTTCATAACGTTCAAATATCTCTTTCAGGCCACTTTGTTAACGTCATTTTATGACATCACAGCGACGTTACTGCGTACCATCGTATCCGACAGACCAGACTATTTTTAGACATTGTTCTAGAATGATTAAATGGGCGCAGAACACACAGCCAATGACAATGCAGAAAGTTTGTGGTCTTATTTTGGGAATAAGATCTCTCAGTAGATATCTGATCACTTCTAAAGATTGTGACGTCGTTGTGATGCTCTCGAAACGGTTAGAAACAGCGACTTTGAGCTCATTTTCGACCGTTTGCCCCTAAACAACGTTACATAAGACGAACTTTGGTGACCTTGGTCATAATTTAATGCAGCTATTTTCTTTAGTGGTTTCTGCAAGTGATTCATTCCGCCATATATCGGAATTCTGTCTAGTTTAAAGTCGTTTTTGCAAGGAAAAAAATAAAGAAAGAAAGAAAGAAAGAAAAACGAAGTGCCACTGAACGTTGCCAGCGCGAAGTCGAATGACTGACTTGCAGGTGACGTTTTGTAACGACGTTACTTTTATTAGAGAAATCCTACCAAATGACGTCACACCAACGTTAGATCGAAATTTCCGATCCACTGAATGTCTGGCTATATGTCTATTTTGCTACATTATGCATGCACCAGGAAACAGTGTCCAAATCTAAATACAGGAGAACCTCGGTATCAGGACCACGGACGGGATTGGCCCGTCAATTCTGGGGTTAAAATGCCCACCCGGGACTGAGACAAGTGGTCCAATTCCCGATTTCTGATGTGGTCCCAATTGTGAGGTTTTTAACCCATTGAAACCCATGTATAAATTTGAGTTCCGGACATGGATCCGACCAGGAGTCCGACGCTCTACCAACTGAGATATTCCGGACTACACCAGAATGTTTGTGAAAACATGCCATATAAGGCCATAATGCACACATTCATGTCTGGTCCAAAACCCCCATACCATAGTAGTGGGAAAATGAAAGTTCTAAACCAACTTTAACAAATGTAGTTTTTGAAAATATGTTAGGTATAAAATAGGTTTTAGCATTTTACCGTGCTGCTTATTCAAACACTCTGAAGTCATAGTAGTGGGAAAATGAGGGTTCTAAACCAACTTTAACAAATGAAGTTTTTTGAAAACATATGACGCATAAAATAAGTTTCAGCATTTTACCATGTTACTAATTCGAATGCTTTGAAGTCATACTAGGGGAAAATTGATGCTTCTAGACCAACTTAAACAAAGTTAGTTTTTGACAACATATGATGTATAAAATAGGTTTGAACATTTTACAAAGCTACTTATTCGAATGCTTTAAAGTCATAGCAGTGGGGAAATCAGGGTTCTAAACCAACTTTAACAACTTTAGTTTTTGAAAACATATGATGTATAAAATAAGTTTGACATAAGACATAACTTTTTTTTGGGTGAGAAGGCACATCATTCAAACATGCATTCGAATGGCAAGCCTCATTCAAAGACGTGTTCGAATGGCAAGCCCATTCAAAAGACGTGTTCGATGGCAAGTCCTATTCAAAAGATGTGTTCGAATAATTTTATTACGTCATGCTATTGTTCAACAAATTGTTCAACATGTTCAACATGTTCAACATGTTGTTCAACATGTTGTTCAACATGTTCAACATGTTCAACGTGTTCAACATGTTGTTCAACATGTTCAACAATTTGTTGTTCAACAAGTTGTATATAAAGCTATTTTAAAAGACTTTCTCATCATTTTAAAAGTGTAGGTTGGACTGAAAGGATGTATAAATGTAACATTTGTTCGAAATCTTACAATTGGCCCCAAAGTCTTAAAAGACACTTACAGGCTGCTCACACTTCAGAAGTGGATGAAATATCGGATATGGAAAACCCTGTAAAACTACCTTTCACGGAAACTTTAGATGAGTCTTCTATGGAAAGTCAAAGCGTCAACATGGCTGAAAAGAATGCACATGCTTGTACAGAATGTGGTGCATTATAGAACAGGGCAGAAGCTTTGCTCAAACATATGGAGCAGTGTGGTGCGGATACTGATGACAGGAGTTCTAAAAGTGAGTCAGAAACAGACTCTGAAAGTGAGTCAGAAATAGACTCTGTTTGGCATGATATGGTTCAAGAAGTCTTCGATGACTATGATGACATATTTCAAGAAAAGGTTTGAGAATATGAAGAACAAGGGCTCTAAGATGCGCGTGAAATAGCAAGTGATGACCTTCGACCCATTTATAAGCATGGACTAAAAGAACTGTTTATGAGACTATTCAAATATACCCAACGGCTACAGCAAAGCCAACATTATCAAAAGATTTTAGAGGACTTTAATTACTTTGTTGAGGAAAAACATTATAAGTATTCAAAGGCACTAAGGGCGGTTATAAGGAAAAACAATGCATTCTTTGAAGAGCTACTAGATATGGAGGAGGAGGATGTGACGAAGAAAGTGGCATAGACAGTGAACAGAGTGAAACAGATGCAGAAGAATAGTCTTATTTGACTAAACTTTATAATAAAGACTTCATAAATGTTGTAATATTTTATTAACTTAAGCGTTGTGTAATATATGTCTTGCTTTGCAACATATGGAGTCGTAAGGTTGCTGACATATGAAGGTAATTGACCCGTAAACCATATATCATATATTATGTATTATAATTAATTTTGTATTATTATGTATTATATTCAAGTATTGTATCATTATGTATTACATTCAAGTATTTTATTATTATGTATTATATCCAAGTATTGTATGAGAAAAATAAAAAGTTGAAAAGCATCATGTGTTTTTATTAAATATTACAAATATTTACAATTATGAACAATTATGAACAAAACTATTTCAAATACATATTATGCTAATACATGTACCCACTCATAAGAACTTAAATTGATATTTTACAAATGTTATAAAAACTGACTTTACATCAACATAGATAATGCTAATTCATTTCATAGTCATACTGTTAAAATTGCATACAGTCGCATATGACTTTTTACTGAACCATCTTCTGACAGTCACTGCATTTATACACATCCATTTTCTGAAGCATAAGATCCACTGTTGTCATTTGCTTCTTCAGCATTTGCCAATCGTTCAGTGATAACAAAATTCCCTTCTTGGTAGGATATAACCTCCCAGATGCATGATTCGTAATATATTTACGAATGTTAACCATCACTTTCTGTTGATATTTCGTCAATTTAATATGTATTTCTCCATTAATAGGTATCATAACCGGTAAATCGTCTACACTCATCTTCTTTATGGTAGTAGCCGCTTTACGCTCTGGTTCTCGCTTCATTTTAGGCTCTGTCTTAATTTTTCGCTTTTTACACGGCGGCGTCATAGCTGGTAACTCATCTCTTTTTATCTTTCTAAGATGTGGTCGCTTTTGACGCTGCTGACGTGACTTCGCCTTAGACTTAATCCATGGGCATTGCCTTAGACTTTGCTGTAGGTATTGTCTCAGGCTTTACTATAAAATTTTTTGCAGGCATTGTCTCACATTTTTCTACAGGCATTGCCATAGATGGTAGTTGTTCACTCACTGCAGACATGTTCACTCTTCAGTATCTTGATACAGAATGTGTGTTACGTCTGAGGGCGGGTGTCTTTTATGCTTTATAGTTAGTTGTCTTAATATGTTTAGAAATAACTTTGTGGCCAATTGCAAGATTTCGAACATATGTTGCATTTATACATCCTTTCGGTTCATCTTACACTATTCAAATGATGAGAAAGTCTTTAAACATAGCTTTATATACAACGACTTGTTGAACAACAACAAGTTGAACATGTTCAACAGCATGTTGAACATGTTGAACAACATGTTGAACATGTTGAACGACATGTTGAACAACATGTTGAACATGTTGAACAACATGTTAAACAACATGTTGAACAACATGTTGAACATGTTGAACATGTTGAACAATTTGTTGAACAATACCATGACATAATATGTTCCAAAAATTATTCGAACACAGCTTTTGAATGGGGCTTGCCATCGAACACGTCTTTGAATGGGGCTTGCCATTCGAATACATGTTTGAATGATGTGCCCTTCTCACCAAAAAAAAAACTGATATCTTATGTCAAACTTATTTTATACATCATATGTTTTCAAAAACTAAAGTTTTTAAAGTTGGTTTAGAACCCTGATTTTCCCACTACTATGACTTTAAAGCATTCGAATAAGTAGCTTGGTAAAATGTTCAAACCTATTTTATACATCATATGTTGTCAAAAACTAACTTTGTTTAAGTTGGTCTAGAAGCATCAATTTTCCCCTAGTATGACTTCAAAGCATTCGAATTAGTAACATGGTAAATGCTAAAACTTATTTTATGCATGATATGTTTTCCAAAATCTATATTTGTTAAAGTTGGTTTAGAACCCTCATTTTCCCACTACTATGACTTCAGAGTGTTTGAATAAGTAGCACGGTAAAATGTTAAAACCTATTTTATACCTAACATGTTTTCAAAAACTACATTTGTTAAAGTTGGTTTAGAGCTCTCATTTTCCCACTACTATAGCATGGGGGTTTTGGACCAGACATGAATGTGTGCATTATGGCCTTATATGGCATGTTTTCACAAGCATTCTGGTGTAGTCCGGAATAGCTCAGTTGGTAGAGCGTCGGACTCCTGGTCGGATCCATGTCCGGAAGGTTGGTGGTTCGAGCCCGGGTATGGACCGCTCAACCCTAAACCATAGAGTGCATTATGAATGTGTATTATGAATGAGTATTATGAATGAGTACATTATGAATGAATACGTGATGAATGTGTATGATAAATGTGTATGATGAATGTATGTTATGAATGAGTGCGTTATGGCCGGGGGGGGGGGGTCTGAAGGTATGATAGACAGATGGTAGAAGGGACGTCTCCTAGGGGTCTGACGTCATTATGACGTCACAAGTTGCGTGGAACACCCATGGGGGTTCTGAACCAATAGAATGTTCTAGAAAAAAAGCGGCGTGGAACTCTCGTTTCCTCATGATAGACAGATGGTCGAAAGGACGTCTCCTAGGGGTCTGACGTCATAATGACGTCAAAAAGTGGTCTGGAAGTCTTGTTAGGGTTAGGGTCACATGACCGATGATTGACAGGTCACGTGACTAATGACGTCATGATGATTGACAGGTGACTTAGGGTGATGCTGCTTAGGAGAGTCTTAGTATAATGTCATGACGTCATAACGTCATTATGACGCCATTATAACGCCATGATGACGCCGTTATAACGTCATAATGACGTCATTGACACCGGCGCGCGCTCTATCAATCACCATCTGTTTCAGAACTCTCATGGGAATTCTGGCACACCCTATGACGTCATTATGACGTCACTTCCTGTTCCAGAATCCCCGTTTCTCAACTACTCACATAGAATATTGTTGTTAGTACTGATCGTGTAACATGAACATTTATTATACAAGCACTGCATAAAAAATGTTTATTATTAGGTATACTTCACAGAATGGTGCTTCGGATTCCTCGCCGGCTGTCATTCCCACCAGTCATTTTCTTACGTAATATATTGCCCCTAAATTTTGAGTTGATCCCCTTAGTTTATAAAACGTGTAACGATAAGAGCAAAAGGCAAAATACAAAGTATGTGCACGTGGAAATAAGTAAGTGGAAAATCCCAAAAACCCAGGGGGATGGGGGAGTGGGTGGGTGTGTTTGGGGGGGGGGGTGTAACACAATAGCAGTGTTCACTAACGGGCTGCGGTCTATTTCGTAATATCTGAAAACAAAGTGAAATGAAATGATACAAAGAGTTAGGGCTTGTATCACAATACCGGTGAATAAAATTTCCTTGACAACGCCCGACTAATCATCACTATATTCAATGTTTTTTAAGACATGTTCTCATACTAAAACTAAAATTACATAGAACTATGCCCTTGGCGCCTCATTTGGCACCGAAAGTGTTTGTTTTTATTTCCAGCTTGGTTTTAGTGCACCTCCCCTTATAATGGGCTCTTGTTGGTCATCAACTGATGTTCTAATCAGACTTTCTTGAAATCGATTTTAAATTTAACTGCTCTGTTGTTTGGGTTTCAACGTTTAAAGGATATAAACTGGGCATTGTATTTCATAATGGATATCGTTGTGAACAAATCAAATCTTGCACTGTTTATTACCGCCTTAGTTTCATGCCAAGGCCACAATGACGTGTATTCAGGTATTGATTTATAAATATTGAAATATTAAGTTTATCTGTTTTCTAGTTAATAAGAAATATGCATGGAAAAGGTGTTGACCGTATCATGTGAAACATGGGTATATTTTATTTCAGACTTGTTGGCACAGAGATCAGACTCACTGAGACCACCAGGAGAATTATTACTCTCCATCATTAATCCTGATTTTAGCGCCCCAAAGGCAGTTTTTTTTTTCAATACACATAGTTTATTGAATTCATACGTATTGAATGATTTCTGTATTTTTCTCCGCCATGACCTTGTCACTCGAGGTCCTCTCGCGTGGTTACGGCTAGGATGACCAAAATTGGCAGAGACATACTGTAGCATGTCTAGTTGGTCCACCTCAATTTTTTTTCAGGAATTCATCACCATTTTATGTGTAAAAATGGACAATGACATTTGGCCGCTGAAGCTCACATATAAGCTATGATAGCTATCAGGACATCATTTTGAAAGTTTTTTTGCGTTTACACAAATCATCGATTGTCTGAAATTTCCGCACGAAGACGTTAATTAACCGTCGGAGAAAGCTGGGTTTTCGACAACGAAAAGCAACGCCACATCTAAACAGCGTTTTTATCAAACGGATGTTAACGATGTGGCGTAAAAGTTTATCTATTCTCTCTATAAATCGCAACTTAATTACAACCAGATTTAATGGTGAGAAAGCCTCCACGCATCGTTGTTCATCCAACGTCTATTCAAGGTTGTGTCAAAGACATGGACCTGTGATCGCTACTAGTAAAAACCAAATTACAACCAGGTTTAATGTTGAGATTTAACCGGGCCACTGACGCAACGTCAAATCGACGTTTTACGGACGTCAGAATGTTTACTGGGAAATAGCGTACTAAAAGCTGTGTCACGCAGAGTTTTGATTCAACTAGCAATTTGGTATGACTTTTAACAAAGTTTTTAAAATACTTCTGAAATTTTAAACAATCAGAATCCTAGTTTGTGTGGCCCCCAATTGTAATTTTCGCTACTTATAGTGAAAACGGTCTAGCTTTGTAACGATCCAGTTTTTAGCAATCCGAATGTTTTTAACGCATAACTTTTTGCGTTATCAGTCAATGTTTATCACCCGGCTTCGTCAGATGTTATATAATCAGAAGGCCATACATTCTGGGTTAGTTGAAAATTTATCATTGGGCTACCTGCTTGAATTTTGGAATTTTTCCTACAGAAATAGTTTAATGATTGCTTAATGTATTCAATCTAGTTTACGTAAAAAAACAAATGCTATAGACTGGATAAGACAGAACATTCCAACACAGAAGTTAATATATTATATACATTTTAAAATGATTTTTAACATTGCCCAATTGCCTGTGTTGAAAACGTTATTTCAATATAGAAAACTAGACCGTTTTTGCTACCGAGTAGCGAAAATTACACTTGGGGCCACAAAAAATGCAATTTTGAACTCTTAACCTCTTACATATCGTCTTTTAGGTCCAGAGGGTCGAAAATAAGCTCAAAATCGCTCTATCTCTAACTGTTTTCGAGATAATTGCCCACTTCCAGGTTTTGACTTTGACAACGGCCGAGGAGGTCAAGGTCACTGAGGTACCTCTTACATATCGTCTTCTAGGCCCAAAGGGTCGAATATAAGCTCGAAATCCCTCTATCTCTAGTCGTTTTCGAGATAATGGTCCACTTCTGATTTTTGACATTGACCATGGCCGAGGATGAAAATCCTTCTCTGAGGTCATGGTTAAAAAAATGCGAATTTTACGACGTCTAATATCCTCTATCAGCGAGCCAAATTTAATCACTCGTCAGCAATTGGGAAAAACCCGAACGCTGCAGCCAACTTAAACTTGCACACGCATGCTGTGATGGCTCTCATTGTAGAGAGTTGGGCGATCAAAACACCGAGGCTGATATCAAGCCAATTTAAATCAAAGCGTTTTTTAGCTTATAATGGGCGCAAGTGGCAAACATTTCAATGTCCATTTTTGCATATTAAATATAAATGAATTTCTAAAAAAATTCTCGACCAACTACATACCCTGCATTATGTCTCTGCCAAATTTGGTCGTCCTTGCCCTAGCAGTCCAACAGGAGTTCGCGTGATAAGGTTTTCAAATTTTAAATTACAATGTCTCTTTTTTGCATATAAAATATCAATGAATATCTTTAAAAATTGAGCTGGACCAACCAGACATGATATGCTATGTCTCGCAAATTTGGTCGTCCTAGCCCTAGCTGTCTCAGAGCAGTTCGCGTGACAAGGTTTGGTGAGAAAAAAGGAAACATACGGAAACACTTTTCCGAATCGTACGAAACCAATAAACTGGGGGATTGAAAATCCCCAAGTTTAAATATTCATGAAAGGGACTTTTTTGTTTTATTGTTTTTAATATATATATTTATTTATTTTCACGTTATTTGCCAAATTATAGAACACATTTTGCTGCTGCCAGCCATCCGTTTTTTTTGTCGACAAAAACGAGTCCCAGGTGTAATCATGATCCATTTTTCAAACAAACAATTGCGTAACAATATGGGCTTGGTTATGTTCTAAATTCGGAAGATCATATCCCTTTTTATCACTGATAGGTTGACGTCAATTTGAGAGTTTAGAAAAGAAGAGGGGAGGAGGGACACTCTCATTCATGTGACGAACTGACTGACTGTACCATTATTTCACTGTGAACAAGTCCATTTATGTCCTGTTTTTATGTCTGATTTTTTTATTTTAAAATCTATTTTGATATCTAAAATTGTATTTTAGAAATCAAAATGTATTTATATATATCTAAAACAGTTTAGATATCATTAACTAATTCTTGACATTGAGAAATGAATTTATCTTTAGATATCTAAAATTGAGTAATTATTATTTGGGACGCCGTTTTCATATTTATTAACGTATTTAGATATCATTCATTAAGGATATCTAAAATCTATTTTTTGAAATCTAAAATAGGACCTTAGAATTTAAAACACAATTTTAGCATTAAGTTTAATTTAAGATGTCTAAAATTGCATTTTCTATTTAAAAAAATTAATCATTGGCACAATCAACCACAAAAAACTGACACACTTTCTCTGGACTTTCCTTGGCTTATTTTGTTAAAGACAAACGATTTGATTAGGGCTACAACAGGGCTAAGATTTGGAATACCTAGACACGTATCTTCAAATTTTCCTTGAAGGTAGTGGACATAAGTACATACCTGGTTATTACTGATTTTTTTGGCAATACTCCAAAAACTGGCGAAAATATTGGCCGAAAATCAATTTTTTTAAAAACGTTTCTCGTAAAATTTTAATGAAACATCGCAAAATTTTGAGTGAGTACGGGGCATCAGTGTCCACCTGGCCATTACTGTTATTGGTAATTGCCCCAAATAGGTGTAAAGATTGGCGAGAAAAAGCAACAAAGTTTTTCTCTAAATATTAACTGACGCCAGGAAAATAGCTTTACTGTCTTGAAATTTTAAGTAAGGTAGCAGGCACTATTATCTACCTATTCGCTTTTTTTGGTCAGGTAAACATTAGCAGAAATACTGACCAAAGAAAACCAAATATTTTTCGTAAAATCGTAACTGTCGTCAGAGAGCTGGCCTTGCCGACTTGAAATTTTAAGTGAAATTAGCAGCTTTATCTGGCCATGGTTTTTTTGTGAGTCGCCAAATATTGACGGAAAAATTGACATAAACCTAACTTCTTTTCGCAAAATTTTAACCGTCTTCAGGCAAATAGCCCTACTGACCTAAAATTTTAAGGAAAGGTAGCAGGCATTGCTATCTACCTGCGGCCGTATTCACAAAAGTTAACTGTACAGTTGATAAATGTCGTTAACTGCTGCTCTAGCTAACAGAACTTTTGTATATTAATTAATAAATTTTACTTTTATGTTAAAACATACTCTTATAGAAACTGTTGGCGTAATTTAGCTAAATCAACTGTTTTCCCTTGTGCAGTGTGCAGTTAACTGCACAGTTAACTTTTGTGAATGCCGGGACTGGTTATTATTACTTATGTTGGTGAAAATGTTAAGAAAAAATAATTAAAACCTACATAACGCCAGAGAAATAGCCTTGCACTCTTGGAATTTTAGTTAAAGATAGCTGTCATTGGCACTTACCTGGCCATCACGTGTTTTGAGTGATTCTGAAAGCAATTGGTGGAAGAACTGCCAAAAATCAATTTCTTACTAAGATCTTAGCAAACTCTAGTTATATGAGCTTAACGTCTTAAAATTTGGAATTAAGGAAGCAGATATTAGTGCCTACCTGATATTTTTTATGAATTTCCAAAATTTGGTGAAAATAATGGCGAAAACCCTTAGTTCATAAAAAAAAACATATTCCCTTCTGAGATTTCAAAGGAAAAATCGTAAAAATTTTGATTGAGGATAGGAGGAGGCCATACTTGTCCATTGCCAATTATTTGGTGGCTTGCCAAATATTGCTGAAAACCCCTTTTTGTTGTAAACTCTTAACTGTCAGCTGGGTAATGCCTTACTCTCTTAAATAAGCATCACTATCTTCCTGCCTATTACTATTTTTGGTGATTCACCAAAAATTAGATAAAATGTTGGCGAAAAATCCATTTTTTGTTAAATCTTAAGCGATGTCAGAGATATAAAATTATACGCAGAGACACCGATAATTTATAATTACCTTTTCATAACTTTTTTTCGTGATTTGGAAAAATTGTCTAACTAAAATTGTAACAAAGTTAACGCTAGGGATATTATTTTGCTGTCAGAGAATTCTGAAGAACTGAAGCAAACATTAGTATGTACCTCGTTTGTTCTGTTTTATTTTAATTTCGTTTCTGATTCGCCAAAATTGGCGGAATTATCGTCGAAAACCTAATTTCTCATTGAAATCATAACTGACACCAGGTATAAGGCCTTACTCTCTTGAAAGTTTGGCTGGCTACGATGGTGAGCATTGGTACTTACCTGGTTGTTACTTTATTTCGTGATTCGCCAAAAATTAGCAGGTCATAACCCAGTTTTTCTTTACAAAAAAAGAAGAATTTCAATGGAAAAGTAATAAAATTTTGACGAATGGTAAGGAGCGTACTTGTCTACCTGGCTACTGCTTTTTTTTGGCGAGTCACCAAAAGTTTGCGGAAATATTGGCCCAAAACCATACTTTTATTAAAATCCTAACCGACAGTAGGGAAAAAATGCTACTGTCTTGAAATGATGAGAAAAGGTAGCAGGTATTACTACCTACCTAGCTATTACTTTTTTACTGAGTTGCCACAAACTGGCGGTAATATTCACTAAGAGCCTTGTTTCGTAAATTCTCAACTGAGGCCATATAAACAATCTTACTGCCTTGATTTTTTTTGTTAAACATAGCGACCATAGCTGTTACTTCTTTCTTATTACACCAAAAAATAAAAATAAAAGTGGCGACAATATTGATGAAAAACCATTTTCTTACGAAAAATCTTAACTAACAATAGGGATATTAGTGGGGCGGGGTATAAGTGTATTCCTTGTCTGTTTGGATAGTATTTACTTTGCAACTCGATGAAAATTGATTGAAATATAAGCGATTTTTTAAAATTAAAATCCAAACCTAGGCCAAAGGAGGCCTTACTGTCCTAGAAATTTATTCTTATCTTTTGGTGAAAAAATAGCCATAAATAGTGATTAAAATCCATTTTCCTCAAATATGTCTCCTCCTGGGAATTTAGTGAAAATTTTCATTTTAAATTTTGATTTAAGGGAGGGGGAATAAATATACAACTAGCTATTATTTTTTCGATTCGCCAAATATTAACAAAAATATTCAACGCAAACCAATTTTCATAAAAACTCAAAGTTGTTGACTGAGTGTAGGGGGCACAAGTGTCCTACCTCGCTATTATTATTATTTTGGCAGTTTAATAAAACTAATGAAAATATTAGCAAAAAAAAAAAAAAAAAAAAACACTTTCTCATTAAGATCGTACCTGACGCAAGTATATTTTCTTCTCGTCTTGACAGTTTATTAAATGCAGTAGATATTAGTACCTACGTGGCTATTACTTTTATTGATGATTCACCTAAAATTGGCAAAAATACTGGAGATTAACCAGTTTTGTACTAGAATCTTGACTGACACCAGGTGCAAAGGCTGCTGTCTTGAAATTTGGGTTAGAGGTTACGAACATGTCATAAACCCTGGCATCAGTATTCGTGAGCTGGGGCATTGTCCATGGAAAATCTTATTTTTAATGTGGACGTCATAGCTGCAGCGCTGAACTGTATAAAGTGTCCTCCTCGCCTTTGCTTGGGGACAATGTCATTAAAACTGTCAATTAAATATTTGTGGTTGTAGCAAACACGCATTTTGTTAATTAAACAACCTTGGTAGGCCTTTCAGAAGCAGCTGTTTTTAGTAACAGGTAAAGAAATATGTCAAAAACGCCCTCACTAACCCGCATGCTAAATTATATGTTTGATAGACTGGTGTCAAGAGGTGCCGGAAAATAGCGAAATGGGTGTTTTAGGCAAGTCGTTCAACACCGGCCTTATCCCGAATAACATAAGCTAATCCATGACTGCAGTCTGTTCATATAAATCCCTTTCTAAGCGGTTTTGGAACCGCATGTTAGCGCATGCAGTATTTAGTGCCACCCGCCCCGCCCAATATGACCAACATTTATTTATATTTACTGACAAAAAAAATTGTATTTACATTATATTTAAAAAAAATCTATTTAGAGTCTAATTATTTATATGGCGAAAATTCGTCGAGTTTGAGCTTGCGGAGAACATGAGCACGTGAAAGGATTCTTTCTCACGAGATTGCAAGACCATGTTTTGACGTCATGTGAAATCACGTGAGCAAAACACACGATACCACGTTGCAAGCAATTCATTTATTTATTTTGTAGAGGGTGGGGGGGGGGGGGGGGGTCAAATGGTAATACTTCATCCAGGACAATACAGTTTGCCTTGTGCATTTCAGGTACTATTTCGCCAACAGACGGTATCCACTACATTGAAAGTATTGCCGGATTGGAGATTAACCTTGACATTCATGCTGTGACCACAGAATTCCACATCACACTCCCGCTCGAAAAATGCTGCCCGATTTTATATTTAAATTTCGGCACTTACCAAGAAGATACGTTTCGTATACGTGAGAATAAGTGCTTCGGTAGCGATGTAATTGTCAACAACTTACCAATTTTTAATGCTCTGTTTTTACTGGCGGACACGGGACCAGCGGGTCACTGTTCGACTGAAGGGGAAACGCTTCTATGTAAAGGGCGTCTCCAGCGAATGTCCGCCCGTAAAACAACTTGGAATGTGACAATAGGCTACCCCTGTGACTCCGTAAAGATGCTTGAGCTCACATATCGGGTATCGTTTGACTGGACTCACCAGTTTGAATGCAAAGAATTTATTTTGGGGTTACCTCGACACGACCGATGTCACTTCCGCGATGCGTATACACCCGTTAATACGGCCGCTGTGTTTGATGAAGATATGGATACATTTTACGCCTCAAATACCTACGTCATTCAAGAGGCAGCGTGCTACCAGCATTATGATGAGTTTGGCTGCTTGCTTGTTTACCCGCAGTGTATGAACGGGTCAGTTCTTCCGGTTTGTTATCAAATGTGTCTTGATTATATCAATGGTTGTTCATTCTTGAAAGATAGAAACTGGGCTATAACATGTCATGGATTGCCCGACAGCCTTGACCCAAATGTCTGCTTTTATAGGCACGTGACGTGTGAATTCCCGCGCTTGAACAATGGAGAAATCTTATTGGATAATATCGAGCCGGTGGCTGGGTCACATGTCACGTTTGAATGCTCAGAAGGCTACCAGCTGGAAGGCTCGAGCACCGCAGAATGCCTTCTCAGTGGAAGATGGAGCACTACAGGCCAGGAGTGCAGAGCACTTCAGACCATAGCACATCCCTTTTATTCACACATCTTTTCATTATTAGCGTATATAATAGTTATATTAATTATTATTTTCTGTACTGCTCTCCGCCAATCAAATCGCGTTATTAATAGCCGCAATAAAGCAAGTTATGTGTATGACTATTTTGTTGCGTATAGCAGCGAGGATTACAATTACGTCAGGTGTCACGTGACCGAACCACTTGAGCAAAACTACCATTTAAAACTGTGCATTGCTGATAGGGATTTCATACCGGGGAGAACAATTAATAGCAATATCATTAGAAAAATGTTTCAGTCTAAGGGTGCACTGATGATAGTGACACGAGATTTCTTAGAGAGTAAATATTGTAAATATGAATTAACAAAAGCCTATGAAAAGCTGAATAAAGAGAGGAATTTTGTGATTGTGATGGTTCTTCTGCTGCACATCAACGAGATGCAACGCAATAAATTGTTACGGAAATATTTTAAAAGATTCACTTGTATTTTAGCCAATGACAATGATTTTCTACGTAAAATTTATTTATGCATAAAACAGCAGTCGTTGAACTCGTTTGTGATGAATGGGCTAGTGAAAATACAGGGTTTGGTTTGTAATTTGCTAAACTATTGCCGACGTTTCTGGAAAGTTTTTCCTGAAGAAAGAAAATAGCAAATTGAATTAACTGTTTTTGTCCCGTCACTAATATCAGTTGCCTATACCAAAAATGTAAGTGAAATACACTAATGACTTTTCGGGAAGCATACTCGGCTATATTGTTAACATATTGTTAACCATATGGTAAACATTTGTAAAGCCTATTTTCATATGCTGCTATTAGACGTAATTGTCACTGCAGGTTAACCGTGAGTAATCTCGCCTAGAAACAGGCAACGTTATTTGAATATTTAATTTAAAAAAAAGAAAAAGAAAGAAAGAAACAGAACAAAAAGAGATATTTGAATATTTAATGAAATTAATGAATGCTTAACTTAATCAATATTTAATTCAATGAGTGCAGAGGCTGTTCTTCAATGCCTAAATTGCTACATTTGCTACATTGAAAATTATTAAAAAAAGACAAGACCTCATTTAATATTTATATTCAACCTCATTCATAAAAAGCAGACAGGTGTAACATTTGGATATCGCCATGTTCTTTTGACTCTAAAGTATGGGCATTGCCAGAAGTGGGCGGTGACTTTGTTTGTCTGTGTATTTGTTTGTGTGCGTGTGTGTTTGTTTGTGCCTGTGTCTGTGTTTGTGAGTGCATTTGTGTGTGTGTGTTTATGTATGTGTGTGTTTGTGTATGTGTGTGTTTATGTATGTGCGTGTTTATGTATGTGTGTGTTTGTGTAGGTGTGTGTTTATGTATGTGTGTGTTTATGTATGTGTGTGTTTGTAATTTACCATAATGCAATTGACGGGAAAACACGGAGTTTGTGTGTTTTATGCGTTTCATTGCACTTTTTTGTGAAACTGGCCTGAGTACTAATGCAGTAAAATTGCTCTAAAAATGTTGAAAAGTGACAACAACTATTAACGTAAAGGGGCAAGTACTAATATGCCATTTTTGCCCCAGACTGTAGATCCTCCCTCTCCACCCCCTCCTGCCCCCATCCCATGTCTTTTTTTACTGGTATATTTTCCTTTTAAGCTAACGCCACAGTCTCCTTCATTCGCAGTCACACCGATACACTCTCCATTCACAGACAAACAGACAACATCGCGCTAGATGGCACAGCATTCTTTTTATATTCCACCAACAATCGTTTTGAGTATTTAAATAACAAACAAACTCCATGGAGTTCTACCATTTATATGTGAAGAATCGTTCATTAAATTTCTTCCATCTCGACGACATTAAGCAACATTACAGAATGTTTAGGAAACCAATGTTGCGTGCTTTTGTTGTATCGTGCTTTTCTTGTACCCGTGCAACAAGCCTGTTGCGCGCCTGTTGCGTGTGCAGAGATTGTTTCTGCACGGACAGGCTAAAAGCATGCAACAACCAATACTCTCTCTCCACAGGGGGGCAAACTATGATATTGAGACCTTATCAATTTCTCGTAATTCAGTGTTTGCTCCAAAACTGTTCTATATGCAGACCATCTCCCCAAAATTTTTCCTCGCATAAAATTTGTATCTACAATAATCCTTTGAAATATTTTTCGTGGCATCCCATGTCTTTGCCAAAGGCATTATTCTTTTACACGGCTCTAAATAGCGCTTTTTTCTTACGGGCAACGTCAAAAAAAAAAAATCTCCCGCACAATGCAAGATGTGCTCAGATAAATCCGACCCTTTACAAATTATCAATCACAATCGCTTCTTCGGTTTATTTTAGAATAATTATTGTTATCACCACGACTTTAAAATACAGTGCATGGTAAAAATATAAAAAATGTTTGCTTGTTTGTTTGTTTGTTTAAGGGGGAGGGGATTTTACATTATAGTTTGGAGATAATAGCTAAAAGTTTCTTTTTCTCGAGACGTTGATGCCAGAACAATAAATTGGTTTGTGAAAAAACTTCTCAGTTTAATGAATATAGCATAGATACGGCTATATGCACAGGTGTGGCATATGCTAGGTGGACAGGTGTGCCATATGATCTATGCACAGGTGTGACATATGCTATGTGCACAGGTGTGGCATATGCTAGGTGCATAGGTGTGGCATATGCTAGGTGCACAGGTGTGACACATGCTAGGTGCACAGGTGTGACATATGCTATTAGCACAGGTGTGACATAAGTAGGGTATAAACGGGGCTTCTGGGTCACTTGATGACGTCATACTGTCTGGAAGTGACGTCATACTGTCTGGACCGGAAGTGCTGTCTGGACCGGAAGTGACGTCATACTGTCTGGACCGGAAGTGCTGTCTAGACCGGAAGTGCTGTCTGGAGTGGAAGTGACGTCATCATGTCTGGACCGGAAGTGACGTCATCATGTCTGGAAGTGACGTCATAGCGTCTGGACCGGAAGTGCTGTCTAGACCGGAAGTGCTGTCTGGAGTGGGAAGTCATGATAAGTGTTAGGATAGGCGCGGTCATTCATGACGTTATAATGAGGTTATAATGACGTTATACTGTCTGGTGGCTTCATAGTCATGGCCCAGTCGATCATTGTTATTAATGAAGTCAATTAAGCCAATGAACTCCTGCTGTCAATCATCATGACGTCACTAGTCACGTGACCTGTCAATCATCGGTCATGTGACCCTAACCCTAGCGAGACTTCCAGACCACTTTTTGACGTCATACTGACGTCCCTTCTACCATCTGTCTATCATACCTTCATAATACACATTCATAATACACTCTATGGTTTAGGGGTAGGCTGCCCATACCCGGGGCTCGAACCACCAACCTTCTGAGCATGGGTCCGACCAGGAGTCCCACGCTCTAACAACTGAGCTATTCCGGACTGAACAAGAATGTATTGTGAAAACATGCCATGTAAGGCTATAATGCACGATAAATTTCAGACTGCACTCGTTCAGAGCGTGGGGGAAACCGATCGATAAAATTTCAGAGTGCACTCGTTCAGAGCGTGGGGAAAAAACCGATTGATAAAAATTTTTTAGAGTACACTCGTTCAGAGCGTGGGGAAAACGATGGTTCTGCCAAACTTGATGACGTCATACTGTCTGGAAGTGACGTCATACTGTCTGGAAGTGATGCCGGTTCTGCCACACTTGATGACGTCATACTGTCAATCATTGTGACATGAGGTGTCATAATGACGTCATAGTTACACCTTAGTAACGCCTTGGTTACGCCTTAGTTACCTTAGTTACGCCTTAGTTACCTTAGTTACCTTAGTTACGCCTTAGTTACGCCTTAATTACCTTAGTTACGCCTTAGTTACCTTAGTTACTCCTTAGTTACGCCTTAGTTACGCCTTAGTTACCTTAGTTACGCCTTAGTTACGCCTTAGTTACGCCTTAATTACCTTAGTTACGCCTTAGTTACCTTAGTTACGCCTTAGTTACGCCTTAGTTACATCTTGTTTGCGCCTTAGTTACCTTAGCTACGCAAAAACGAGATAACTTTTGCTGTAGTTGAGCGATTTGCATGAAAATTTTACCGTTTGATTCAGTTTTATATCTAGTTTTAACATTAAGTGATCACAGGCTATTTACGCCGGTGGTTGTATGCATCATGGATTCACCTTAAAAGTTTTTTAAACTTAAAAGTAAGATAACTTTCGTTATGGTTGACCGATTTGAATGAAAATTTCACCGTTGGATTCAGTTTGATGTCTTAGTTTTACAGTAGTTTATGCATAGGTAGGTTGTTGGAATGGCGCGCGCCCACCATTTAAACATGTGTTTGAATAAGTTTTACGTCAAACTATTGTTCAACAAGTTGTTTAGCAATTGTACAACAATTGTTCAACAAGCTGTTGTTGAACATGTTCAACATGTTGTTGAACATGTTCAACATGTTCAACATGTTCAACATGTTCAACAAGTTGAACATGTTCAACATGTTCAACATGTTCAACAACATGTTCAACATGTTCAACATGTTCAACATGTTCAACAACATGTTCAACAAGTTGAACATGTTCAACATGTTCAACATGTTGTTGCACAAGTTGAACATGTTCAACATGTTCAACTTGTTCAACAACATGCTGTTTAACAAATTGTTCAACAAGTTGTAGTTCAAGCAAAGAAAAAACAAGACATATGTTGAATAGGTTTATTAATACATTTAAATACACTTAAATACATTTAACTACACTTAAATACACTTAAATACACTTAAATACACTTAAATACATACAGCTTAAATCTTTAACAATATTACAATATTTGTTGATCTACAAAGTCTTTATTATAAAGTTTAGTCAAATAAGTCTATTTTTCTTCATCTGCTTCACTCTGTTCACTGGCATCCATATCACTTTTTTCGTCGCTGCTTTCATCTTCCTCCTCCTCATCTAGAAGCTCTTCAAAGAATGCATCGTTTCTTCTTATAGCCGCCTTTAGTGCCTTTGAATACTCGTAATGTTTTTCATCAACAAAGTAATTGAAGTCTTCTAAAATGGTTTCATAATGTTCGTTTTGTTGTAGACGTTGGGCATATTTGAATAGTCTCATAAACAGTTGTTTAAGTCGACGCTTATAAATGGGTCGAAAGTCATCACTTGCTATGTCACGCGCATCTTCAAGCCCTTGTTCTTCATATTCTGAAACCTTTTCTTGAAATTTGGTATCATATTCATCGTAGACTTCTTGAACCATATCATACCAAACAGAGTCTGTTTCTGACTCACTTTCAGAGTCTGTTTCTGACTCACTTTCAGAGCTGCCGTCATTATCACCCTCAACACAATGTTCCATATGTTTGAACAAAGCTTCTTGACTGTTGTATAACGCACCACATTCTGTACAAGCATGTGCATTCTTTTCAGTCATGTTGACGCTTTGACTTTCCATAGAAGACTCATCTAAAATTTCAGTGATAGGTGGTTTTACAGGGTTTTCCACATCTATCTCCAATTCTTCTTCTTCTGAAGTGTGAGCATTCTTTAAGTGCCTTTTAAGACTTTGTGGCCAATTGTAAGATTTCAAACAAATGTTGCATTTATACATCCTTTCGGTTCAACATGCACTTTTCAAATGATGAAAAAGCCTTTAAACATAGCCTTATATACAACTTGTTGAACAACATGTTGAACATGTTCAACATGTTGTTGAACATGTTGTTGAACATGTTGTCTATGCCTAGGGGAGTTTAACGCCATGACGTCATTATGACGTCATCATTATGACGTCATTATTACGTCATCATTATGACGTCATAATGACGTCATTGGAACAGGCGCATGCTTTGTCAAAAACTGACTCAGCAGAATTTATTGCTGTTTGATATGGATGAAATGCATGTCTCACTCTTCCTTTTATGCTACTTAGATGTAATCAAAATATGGTGTGTAACTCGTCAAAATCAGCAATTTTTACAAGTTTGGCATTTTTGACGAGTTACACACCATATTTTGATTACATCTAAGTAGCATAAAAGGAAGAGTGAGACATGCATTTCATCCATATCAAACAGCAATAAATTCTGCTGAGTCAGTTTTTGACAAAGCATGCGCCTGTTCCAATGACGTCATTATGACGTCATAATGATGACGTAATAATGACGTCATAATGATGACGTCATAATGACGTTATGGCGTTAAACTCCCCTAGGCATAGACAACATGTTCAACAACATGTTCAACAACATGTTGAACATGTTCAACATGTTGTTCAACAAGTTGTATATAAGGCTATGTTTAAAGGCTTTTTCATCATTTGAAAAGTGCATGTTGAACCGAAAGGATGTATAAATGCAACATTTGTTTGAAATCTTACAATTGGCCACAAAGTCTTAAAAGGCACTTAAAGAATGCTCACACTTCAGAAGAAGAAGAATTGGAGATAGATGTGGAAAACCCTGTAAAACCACCTATCACTGAAATTTTAGATGAGTCTTCTATGGAAAGTCAAAGCGTCAACATGACTGAAAAGAATGCACATGCTTGTACAGAATGTGGTGCGTTATACAACAGTCAAGAAGCTTTGTTCAAACATATGGAACATTGTGTTGAGGGTGATAATGACGGCAGCTCTGAAAGTGAGTCAGAAACAGACTCTGAAAGTGAGTCAGAAACAGACTCTGTTTGGTATGATATGGTTCAAGAAGTCTACGATGAATATGATACCAAATTTCAAGAAAAGGTTTCAGAATATGAAGAACAAGGGCTTGAAGATGCGCGTGACATAGCAAGTGATGACTTTCGACCCATTTATAAGCGTCGACTTAAACAACTGTTTATGAGACTATTCAAATATGCCCAACGTCTACAACAAAACGAACATTATGAAACCATTTTAGAAGACTTCAATTACTTTGTTGATGAAAAACATTACGAGTATTCAAAGGCACTAAAGGCGGCTATAAGAAGAAACGATGCATTCTTTGAAGAGCTTCTAGATGAGGAGGAGGAAGATGAAAGCAGCGACGAAAAAAGTGATATGGATGCCAGTGAACAGAGTGAAGCAGATGAAGAAAAATAGACTTATTTGACTAAACTTTATAATAAAGACTTTGTAGATCAACAAATATTGTAATATTGTTAAAGATTTAAGCTGTATGTATTTAAGTGTATTTAAGTGTATTTAAGTGTATTTAAGTGTAGTTAAATGTATTTAAGTGTATTTAAATGTATTAATAAACCTATTCAACATATGTCTTGTTTTTTCTTTGCTTGAACTACAACTTGTTGAACAATTTGTTAAACAGCATGTTGTTGAACAAGTTGAACATGTTGAACATGTTCAACTTGTGCAACAACATGTTGAACATGTTGAACATGTTCAACTTGTTGAACATGTTGTTGAACATGTTGAACATGTTGAACATGTTGAACATGTTGTTGAACATGTTGAACATGTTGAACATGTTCAACTTGTTGAACATGTTGAACATGTTGAACATGTTGAACATGTTCAACAACATGTTGAACATGTTCAACAACAGCTTGTTGAACAATTGTTGTACAATTGCTAAACAACTTGTTGAACAATAGTTTGACGTAAAACTTATTCAAACACATGTTTAAATGGTGGGCGCGCGCCATTCCAACAACCTACCTATGCATAAACTACTGTAAAACTAAGACATCAAACTGAATCCAACGGTGAAATTTTCATTCAAATCGGTCAACCATAACGAAAGTTATCTTACTTTTAAGTTTAAAAAACTTTTAAGGTGAATCCATGATGCATACAACCACCGGCGTAAATAGCCTGTGATCACTTAATGTTAAAACTAGATATAAAACTGAATCAAACGGTAAAATTTTCATGCAAATCGCTCAACTACAGCAAAAGTTATCTCGTTTTTGCGTAGCTAAGGTAACTAAGGCGCAAACAAGATGTAACTAAGGCGTAACTAAGGCGTAACTAAGGTAACTAAGGCGTAACTAAGGTAATTAAGGCGTAACTAAGGCGTAACTAAGGCGTAACTAAGGTAACTAAGGCGTAACTAAGGCGTAACTAAGGAGTAACTAAGGTAACTAAGGCGTAACTAAGGTAATTAAGGCGTAACTAAGGCGTAACTAAGGTAACTAAGGTAACTAAGGCGTAACTAAGGTAACTAAGGCGTAACCAAGGCGTTACTAAGGTGTAACTATGACGTCATTATGACACCTCATGTCACAATGATTGACAGTATGACGTCATCAAGTGTGGCAGAACCGGCATCACTTCCAGACAGTATGACGTCACTTCCAGACAGTATGACGTCATCAAGTTTGGCAGAACCATCGTTTTCCCCACGCTCTGAACGAGTGTACTCTAAAAAATTTTTATCAATCGGTTTTTTCCCCACGCTCTGAACGAGTGCACTCTGAAATTTTATCGATCGGTTTCCCCCACGCTCTGAACGAGTGCAGTCTGAAATTTATCGTGCATTATAGCCTTACATGGCATGTTTTCACAATACATTCTTGTTCAGTCCGGAATAGCTCAGTTGTTAGAGCGTGGGACTCCTGGTCGGACCCATGCTCAGAAGGTTGGTGGTTCGAGCCCCGGGTATGGGCAGCCTACCCCTAAACTATAGAGTGTATTATGAATGTGTATTATGAAGGTATGATAGACAGATGGTAGAAGGGACGTCAGTATGACGTCAAAAAGTGGTCTGGAAGTCTCGCTAGGGTTAGGGTCACATGACCGATGATTGACAGGTCACGTGACTAGTGACGTCATGATGATTGACAGCAGGAGTTCATTGGCTTAATTGACTTCATTAATAACAATGATCGACTGGGCCATGACTATGAAGCCACCAGACAGTATAACGTCATTATAACCTCATTATAACGTCATGAATGACCGCGCCTATCCTAACACTTATCATGACTTCCCACTCCAGACAGCACTTCCGGTCTAGACAGCACTTCCGGTCCAGACGCTATGACGTCACTTCCAGACATGATGACGTCACTTCCGGTCCAGACATGATGACGTCACTTCCACTCCAGACAGCACTTCCGGTCTAGACAGCACTTCCGGTCCAGACAGTATGACGTCACTTCCGGTCCAGACAGCACTTCCGGTCCAGACAGTATGACGTCACTTCCAGACAGTATGACGTCATCAAGTGACCCAGAAGCCCCGTTTATACCCTACTGACATATGCTCCGCGCATAGGTGTGACATATGCTCTGTGCACAGGTGTGGCATATGCTAGGTGCATAGGTGTGGCATATGCTAGGTGCACAGGTGTGACACATGCTAGGTGCACAGGTGTGACATATGCTCTGTGCACAGGTGTGACATATGCTCTGTGCACAGGTGTGACATATGCTCTGTGCACAGGTGTGGCATATGCTAGGTGCATAGGTGTGGCATATGCTAGGTGCACAGGTGTGACACATGCTAGGTGCACAGGTGTGACATATTCTCTGCGCACAGGTGTGACATATTCTAGGTGGACAGATGTGACATATGCTAGGTGCACAGGTGTGACATATGCTCTGTGCACAGGTGTGACATATGCTAGGTGTACAAGTTTGACATATGCTAGGTAAATAGGTGTGACATATGCTATGTGCGCAGGTGTGACATATGCTAGGTGCACAGGCGTGACATGTGCTAGGTGCACAGGTGTGACATATGCTAGGTACATAGGTGTGGCATATGCTATGTGCACAGGTGTGACATATCCTATGTGCACAGGTGTGACATATGCTACGTGCACAGGTGTGACATATGCTCTGTGCCCAGGTGTGACACATGCTAGGTGCACAGGTGTGACATATTCTCTGTGCACAGGTGTGACATATTCTAGGTGGACAGATGTGACATATGCTAGGTGCACAGGTGTGACATATGCTAGTTGCATAGGTGTGGCATATGCTAGGTGCACAGGTGTGACATATCCTATGTGCACAGGTGTGACATATGCTAGGTGCAAAGGTGTGACATATGCTAGGTGCACAGGTGTGACATATGCTAGGCGCACAGGTGTGACATATGCTAGGTGCACAATTGTGGCATATGCTAGGTGCACAGGTGTGACATATGCTCGGTGCACAGGCGTGACATATGCTATGTGCACAGGTGTGACATATGCTAGGTGCACAGGTGTGACATATGCTCTGTGCACAGGTGTGACATATGCTCTGTGCGCAGGTGTGGCATATGCTTGGTGCACAGGTGTGACATATGCTAGGTGCACAGGTGTGACATATGCTAGGCGCACAGGTGTGACATATGCTAGGTGCATAGTTGTGGCATATTCTATGTGCACAGGTGTGACATATGCTAGGTGCACAGGTGTGACATATGCTCTGTGCACAGGTGTGACATATGCTATGTGCACAGGTGTGACATATGCTAGGTGCACACGTGCGACATATGTTATATGTATAGGTGTGACATATGCTCTGTGCACAGGTGTGGCATATGCTATCACTGTGTGCGCGGCTGTCTTCCAATGTTTATAAGTCCATATAAAGTGTGTGTTGGTCATGGCAGGATGTTGACGATGCTATCAGCCCGCCTAATGTACCGACAGGGCTTGTGCGTAGACCACCACAACCTGATGCTTTTGTCTTCCTCTTGTAACACCTTCAACGCTAGCTCCCTTGCTTTTATTATCTGCGCAGTGGTTTTATCGCGCATCCAGAATTCCACTTCCGCTCTGGCCCGCTCCAGGGGCGTGAGATCGTCATCAACGACCACACCTTTACCGTATAGTTCCTGTTCCATTTGTTTCAGCTGAGTGTTGGATAGTCCGTGGGTTCTGATCGATCTTAGAGTTCCTTTCTGTATCGCTCTCTCCTTTTCGCGTTCTATTTCTTCATACCGGTGGCAGACTGGGTGCATTCGCCTGCCACCTAACTCATACGCCGCCATTTGTACCACACTCTCACCGCTTGCTTTCCTGTCCTTGTATCTCCCAAACAACTCACTTTTACCTATTATATCTTTTACCGGCTTTCCATCTGTGTCGTCAAAAGCTCTCCGGAGGGCATAATACTCGTCGGGAAATTCTTTAACCAAGTAAAGATACTCGATCAATTTCTCGGGGTCTGCCTTAACAGTGTTAGTTTCGAGAAGGTCTACGTACATGCCATCTTTAGCCGCGTGCATCCTCGATATCTTCCGTTTTTGACGAGCCACCATGACGGCAGTTTCAGCTGCAGCCGCGAACGATATCGGATCGGGTCTTCCGGAATCTTCCGAGTCTAGGTTCGGCTTTGTGCTTGCACGGCGCTCGCGTTCCTGGCGTATTCTTTCCCGCATTTCCTTGTGGATGGGATCAAATTCTGCCATGTTGTAGCCGGCCCGACGTAGAGCTTTGTCATGGCAACTAAATTCATTGCGTTTCCTTGGCGTCGAGACTGGTCGAAAAGCGTCAGGATTTGTACCAAATTGCTGTCCATTTAGAACAGATTTCTTTGCTTTTTGATACAGAAAAGTTTTGTTTAGCCCTTTTCTTGTGTCTGTACTTTCTTGATCATTTTTGCATAGCAGTGTATTTTCACGAGCAGAACTTTTCGGCGGTGTATTTTCACGAACAGAACTTTTGCGCGACAGCGTATTTTCCTGAGCAGAACTTTTGCACGACAGCGTATTTTCCCGAGCAGAACTTTTACACGGCAGCGTATTTTCCTGACCAAAGCCGTTGCTGGATGTTATATCAACGTGGCTTAGGCGTTTCTTTCTTGGTTTTTTGTCACTTTGAAATGCAGATTCACTGCTTCCTTTCCGATCCATAATTTTAACAAAGTCTTCAATAAGCACCACCCGATTTGCCTTTAAGATTGCTAAGTTATTTATATAATTTCTTTCTTTAAATGTTCTTTCAAGAGACTTATTTTTAAAACAATATTTCGAATGAAAAATATTTGAATATTTACCCTGCCAAATGTATGTATATAAGCTTTTTTTTATACCTAAGCAACGACGCACAATAAAATGCCTTCAGCTTAAAGGCAAAACCGAAGTTGCACTTACTTTATTAACATTTCGGCGACGTTATAGATCTCTTTTGTCAGTCTGGTGCGGTCTAAATGAAACCCCTGGGGGGACTTTCACGTCAAACAAATTCTCATTTAGTCTTTAAATACGACTTTTTCATGGTCGTCAGAAATCCAGCTGGGCACTTTTTTTGTCTCACCATATCACGGAATATTACGACACAGAGTGGCTCATACTAACCCTGCTGGTCCTGATTGATGGCAACCTTCGCTGACCTCTGATTGGCCACTGGAAAGCAAAACACACTCCTATGCGGAGTAGATATATCCGTATTGCGTCAGTATTTACCAGGGCAAGCATCCCTAACTTCCGGTAGGGCTGGGGCTATTGCGATTCGAGACGCAGCTCAAGCGTGGAAGTTAAATTTGAGTGAGGTCTCTTCACCAGTTAAAATTTTTTAACATACAGACGTACTGTAGGGGTGCGACGTGGGTTGTCGTCAACTGCTCATTAAACCTAGTCAATCGCAATTCTAGTTAAATATCTTATTAAAAGTTTGGAATTTTCAATATTAAGAAGATAGAAGATTATAAAAAAAGTAGTTGAGAAACGAGAGAATCACCGCACTTTGTGACGTCATACTGTCTGGACCCCCCTCCCCCCCCAGGACATACTATGGACCGACCCCCCCCAGGACATACTATCGACCGACCCCCCCCCTGGTCAAGAATCATATACCATGGGACCCCCCCCCCCGGCGGCAGTCGGGACTGACCCCCCCCCCCTGGTCAAGAATCATATACCATGGGGACCCCCCCTGGTCAAGAATCATATACCATGGGGACCCCCCCCTAGGCGGCAGTCGGGACTGACCTCCCCCCCCCCCCCCATTTTTTTCTTTTTTTTTTTTTTGTTTTTTTTTTGTTTTTTTTGTTTTTGTTTTATTATTATTATTATGATAATATTTAATTAGTCATATTTCAATGGTTTCCCATTACTTCTTCACCGATGTGTAGAGACCATGGATGACGTCTTCAAAGTGAACTATGTTGACTATGTGTTTTCAAAGCTTCCTGCTTTTGAATCTAATTGGATTTTACAAGTGAAGAATTTGCATAAGCATTGGGAAGCTGTTGGAAAGATAATTCCAAGAGATGAATTCATCCACTCATTTCTACAGGAATGTGAAGAACTACTTTTACCATCAACTAACGACATTGATTCAGCATTTATCCGCGCGAATACAACTTGGGAAGCTGAACTCATGCTAGCTGTAGCTGCTAGAATTATTTTACATTATGATGATGGCGTTCCATTGACGACGAATGCATCAGAACTTGTTCGATTCAACAATGAACGAGTTGAAGTGAATTCAAAGCTTTGTAAAATGTTTGAAGAACTATAAAAAAGCTGACTCTGCAATTTCTAATGGCATAAAAGGAGAAGGGTGAAGTGAAGTCATCATTCAACGCGCAGCCATGGAGAAGACAAGCAGCTTTAAAATTAGTGCAAACTTAACCATTACTGTGGAGCATGGAGAATTTGGGCTATTTCTTCGAATAAAACGTGGAGAGAGATGGCTTGCTTTATCACCATCCTTGTGGAAGATTGTGTGTCAGAACTTGACAAGATTATGCAACATTGGCTTCAAACTGTACTTAACGCAAACGAAGTGGCTTGAAGTCATTTCATACTTGGATATGCGCTATGTGAGTTTTGTGCAAACATCACTGTTTGAAGGGAAAGAATATACGCGTTACATCAACATGAATGATGGTGAATGGGGGACATTGCTTCAGGAAATCCATAGCATAACCTCAACCTTACTGCCATGTACGGAATGTCATGGGAAGAAAACTCCTGTTAAGCTGCAAAAGAACAATCGAATGAAAGTGTCAAAGCTATCCAAGAAAAGACTGGCTGAAGTTCAATTGGAGAATATGGATGTGCAAAATCAACTTGGACTTACCTGTGAATATTGTGGTGCTTACGGATATGCTGAGGATTATGATTGTCACTGCCACAAGTACAATTGCAAGTTGTGTGAACCTGACAACTTCTGCAACAAGTGCGGCTCACTAACAGTATCTGCCGAGTAAGACTACAAGTCATTTGCTTGCCAGTCGTCAAAGTGTTTAGACGTGTCATATGGATATGTGAAAGATGGATGTAGAAACGTTTTTCAAGGAGACGTATGTGGACTACATGAGAAGTGAACTGGCGCGTTTTGGATCTATTCAACAACAACTGGAACACTTTGACATCTATTGGGAACTTGCTCATTCCACGCTGAACGTACCGAAATTACGTGAGGATTTCATCAAAGAGTGTGTGCTTTCAAACATTGACGGAGCTGAGGAGTTTGATGTGGAAGCAGCATATCACTTCGCTCGATTTGATCCAAGACTGTTTGATGAAGTGAGAGAGTGGTTAATCTACATTGCAGTATAATGACAGACATTACATTGAGACAATATATTGTGCAAAAGACATATTGTGAAGAAATGTTATTAGCTGTAAAAAAGTTTGCATGTTTAGTATGTCCTGCTTGTCAAAATGAAGAGTGTTCAGAACATACTTGTCATTCTGCATGTGTCTATACATATTGGAATGAAGCTAAATATACCATTTGTGAAAAATATGGTGTAGATGCTATCACATTTGATGAATTAAGTAGTTGGTTAATGTTCATTGAAGATCAATGGACTCCAATTATTCACACCATTGTATCAATACTTGATTTGTAAGATATGTTGATTGAGTTATAAAAACATGTTGATTGAGTTGTAAGACAAAATAAAATGTAAGATATGTTAACAAGTGTTAATCATTTAGTGTTAACATGTCGACGTGGAAAGACTACCAAACCAATATTTATTTTAAACCTGGTCAACCCGGGGCATTTGCTGGTCCATACAAACTTTATCACATATTAAGAAAACATGATCAACCAGTCACTCATTCGCAAGTGAAGAAATGGTTACAGGATCAAGATGCCTTCAGTTTACCACAACCTGTAAAATACAGGTTTAAAAGGCAACGTGTCATTACGCGTGGAATTGATGACATGTGGGATATTGATTTAGCTGACATGGGAAACATAGCTCCATATAATGATGACACCCGTTTTTTGTTGGTTGTCATTGATGTGTTTTCCAAATATTTATGGGTGCAACCAATACCTAACAAATCACATACCAGCGTCATAGAAGCCTTTCAAAAGATTTTTCATGAAACACAACGAAGACCACGAACTCTAAGGTCGGATAAGGGAACTGAATTTAAAAACAGATGGGTAAAAGCTTTTATGAAGAAAGAGGGAATACATGCCTATACGACAAAGAATGAAACCAAAGCCAACTATGCTGAGAGAGTCATTCGTACTCTAAAGGGAATGATGTATCGATATTTCCTACATAATCAAACGTATCGATATATGGACATCCTTCCAGACTTAGTGTATAATTACAACCATAGACCACATGGCTCCCTCCCTAATAAGTATGCTCCTGCAGACATTCGTAAAGACATAGAATCGAAAGTGTGGAAATATATGTATGTAGACAAATTGAAATTAAAACCGAAGAAGAAAAAACCCTACAAATTTAAAATTGGTGATCAGGTTCGCATTTCTCACATAAAATATGTATTTCAACGAGATTATCATATAAAGTGGACGCAAGAAGTGTTCATTATCACACATCGTTGTAAGAAGCAAGGAGTACACTTGTATCGTGTGAAAGACTTTTTGGATGAAGATATTGATGGACATTTCTATGAAGAAGAACTACAGAAAGTGACAAAAGATATTGAATCAGTCTACAGAATTGAAAAGGTTTTGAAAACACGAAAAAGACGAGGTGTTAAAGAATTATTTGTGAAGTGGTTAGGTTGGCCAAAGAAGTTTAACAGTTTGGTGAAAGAAACAGATATTCGAAAATGAAGCATCCATTCACATGTTTGGTCTCTGGACCTACAGGCAGTGGTAAAACTTCTCTAGTTAGAGAAATTCTAGAACAAAAGTTAATTAAACCCTCTCCAAAAACCATTTTATGGCTCTATGCAGCAGATCAGCCTTTGTACAAGGGAATGAAAGGTGTGGAATTTTACCAAGGCATTCCAGATGACACTGAAGAGCGCTTTAACCCGAAAAAGCCAAACTTACTCATCATTGATGACTTAATGACTAAATGTCATAGTGATGAGCGTATGACACGTCTCTTTAGTGTTGGTAGCAGTCATCAAAATCTTAGCATTATTTTTATTGTACATAATTTGTTTCATCATGGTAGAGAAATGCGAAATATTAGTTTGAATACGCATTACATCATTCTGTTTAAAAATCCTAGAGACAGTCAACAAATAAGTACATTAGCGCGACAAATGTATCCTGGAAAATCTCAATTTCTCATAGAAGCCTATCAAGATGCTACGAGCAAACCTCACGGCTATTTATTCATTGATTTGAAGCCGAAGACAAATGATCAACTACGTATTCGTACAGGCATTTTACCAAAAGATACACATTACGTATATGTTGATAAGGTGGCGTATGAACAAGAACCAAGTCACTTAACCATTCGCAGCCAAGATGTCTAAACGTATTCAAGCGAATCAACCTTTTCTTCACTTGCTCGCACGCAGCGGGCCTAAGCGACGTAAATCCTTGCTACAACAAGCTACTAAGGAGGAATTAACTAGCTTGTTTGAAATTTGTTTGAATATATTGCGAGGACATTTACCCTTAAGCTCAAAAAGGTATAAGGTATTCAAACGTGAACGTCATACCCTACGCACACTAGCAGATAAGAAGATATCACTTCGAAGAAAAAGAAGTTGGTTAATCAGAAAGGAGGATTCATTGGAGCTATTGCTAAATTTGCATTGCCCTTGTTAGCTCAGTTGCTGTTAAAATGAAACATACTATGAAAATGGTCCTCATTCCTGAATATGAATATAAAATGTTGTTAGAAAAGAAGGGAAAAGATGGTGAAATCAAAACGAAAGTGAATAAACTTTTACGTGGGAAAAGAACTCGTGAAAAGGCAATAGAAATGTCTCAAGTTCTTGGCCGTCATTTACGAACAATTCAGTCGCAACAACAGCGACAAAAGTCTGTTACATCATCCAAAGCAGAAAAATCAGAAAAGTCCCAACAGTTTCTAAGCCATTTTCAACCTATTTATCATGTAAAACTAACACAACTTCTAGCAGAACTTAAGAAATATGGTACGAGATGGACAGATAAAAATGAACTTGTTTTAAAAACGGGTACTGTCATTACAAATTCCAACATTATTGATTTGTTGAAAGAAGCATTGGTTGCTACAAGAAGAAAAGAACAACGAGAACCACCGCATGGTTGGAAGCAGTTTATTGAGGAAATTGTAGATGCTAATATTCCAAAAACTGGGTTTGGTAAAAAGACAACTCGTGAAGATATTACAAAAGAGATACAACAACGTCAACAAAGGTTGTTTCCAGAAGGATGGGAAACTTTTTAACATGGATTAAAGAGTTATCGTGTTGTTGTTGTAAAGAAAATGGAAATAAAAATACTATTCCTGTAAAAATTAGGTGTGTTAGTGCTTGCTGTCAGGGAGAAGTAGTAGATACCAATGTAGATCATGTAGATAGCAATTTAGACGACAATGTAGACAACAATGTAGAAAGTGAAGATGAAGAGTGTCAAACATGAAGTAATGTATATACACATCTAGTCTATCTACATCACATAAACGATTTAGCTGTCATGGAGTCAACAAGTTTTTACATTACTTTACCCAGCAATGCGAGTATGAACTATTATCCCAACAACAAGACTTCGAATTATCAAATTCGTATGCCTCGAACCATCTATCTGAACGGAAAATATGAAGTGGCTTTAGCTGAAATAAAGAAGCAACTAATTCTATGAAAGATGACCTTAAAGAAGCTATTCAGATAAAGTATGATAAAATTAGACGACGTGTTTTTCTATTTCTAAATTACGGCTTTGAAGTGTCATTCTCCACTGGATTAGCTGAGATTTTAGGATTTATCCCAGATCAATGGTATACTGAAACGTGCACAGCTGAACATAAGCCCGATGTGAAACAGGGATTTTATACACTTTATGTGTACTGTAGTATTTGTGAGCCACAAGTTGTTGGTGATTATTATGTTCCTTTGCTACGTTCTGTTGGAATACAAGGACATGATGGAGACATTATCATGAAAACTTATGGAGAACCTCATTATGTTCCTGTAAACACATCCAAATTTGACGTGATAGAAATGAATATTAAGGACGACACAGGCCATAATGTTCCATTTCAAACTGGAAAGGTGATCTGTAAACTTCATTTTCAACCAAAAGCATTATGAAAGCATACACACACAATCCATCTATTTATCGCAACCATTTTCTTCGTCAAGTGGGTGGAGAATTACCAGGATTTAAAGGAGCGCGAATACAATATGGAGATGGTATTGGTTCAATACTGGGATCATTGGCTCGAAAAGCTATTCCACTGCTTAAAGCAGGGGCTAAAATCGTTGCACCACATCTTAAAAAGGCTGCAAAAGATGTCGCGAAAGATGTTACAGGTCGAGTAGCAGAACGTATGTTTGGTGATGAGTTAGGAGGACAAAAGAGAGCGAAACCAGCAAAACCTGTCAGAAGGCGAAAGGCAGCTAAACGGATAACATCAACAAAATATAAGAAAGATATTTTTTAATCATGTCTTTAATTCATAATCATTCTTGTGAATGTAGTCTTTCTCCATTAGAATGGTTTCACATACCACCAACGCAAACTGCTGTAGAAAAAAGTTATAATGTAGACTATCACCCAATGACTACCATTAGAGAGGGTGCTCCAATAGAATTCTACATTCCTGCGAGTACCGAAGAATATCTAGATTTAAAGAACAGTAAACTCCATATTATATGTCGCATTGTAAAGGCTGATGGTACACCGTGTGGTGTAGATGATAACGTGTCATGTATCAATGATTTGTTTAATGGGTTATGGTCCAATATTGAATTATTTCTAAATGATCGATTGGTATCACATAGTAACAATATCCATGGTTATACCAGCATCATATCTCATCTCATTCATGACTCGGAAGAAAGTCTCCATTCTGAGCGCTCTATGCGTCTCATCTATAAAGATACTGCTGGGTCAATGAATACTCATGAGGTGAAAAGACCTAATCATGAAAGATATGTATCAGGTTTTCATGTAAATATTGAAGGTGGTGATATAGCTGAAACAGGAAATAATGGTTTACATAATCGCTATTTGTATACACGTCTAAGCCGTGAGTTTATGCTTACAGGTGGTTTAAGGGTAGATTTGTTTGAGCAGGATCGTTATCTTCCCAATGGTGTTAGTATGAAATTACGTTTACATAGACAAAAAGATGAATATGTATTAATGGCTGCAAATAATGGTTTTAAAGTAGAAGTGAGAGAAGCGTTTTTAACCATTCGCAAAGTGAGGGTTAGTCCAGGTATTCAATTGGGACATGCAGATGCATTGATGAAAAGTCCTGCTAAGTTTATTGTTAATAGAAAAGAATGTAAAGTTTTAGCTATTCCAACTGGATTTCAATCTTTTGTGAAAGATAGCATCTTTTTAGGCCAATTACCAAAACGTATTGTCATTGGAATGGTTCATAATGAATCCTTTGCTGGAACAGTATTGAGAAATCCATACAATTTTGAACATTTTAATCTTAACTTTATGCAGCTTTACTCTGATGGTGAACCAGTCCTATCCAAACCTCTCAAGCTTAATATAAATCAAGGCAAATATCTTGATGCTTTTGAAACTCTTTACAAATCTTTTGATAGATTGGATGGCGAGAAAAGTTCCATTATAAAACGGGAAGATTGGCCTAGAGGTTATTCTTTGTTTTCTTTTGACTTAACACCTGATTATGATGGTGCTGATCATTATGCCCTTATCAAACATGGGAATTTGAGACTAGAAATGAATTTTGCTGGTGCCTTGCAAAATACAGTTAATGTTATAGTGTATGCTGAATTTGATAACATTGTTGAAATAAGTGCAAATCGTAGCATTCAATTCGACTACCAGTCATGAACACGAAGCAGATAGAAGCCATCCTATCCCATGATGCCACGACAAAAGACTTGTTTCAAGGTGTGTTTGCCATGGACCAGTTACCATCTTTACAACGCGGTGCCTATGTCATCAACACAGACGATCATGATGAGCCAGGAGAGCATTGGGTGGCAGTATATTATGACGAAGACCCTGCAGAATATTTTGACTCTTATGGACTTTTACCTATAGACAGTCGTTTGAATAAGTTTTTAAAGTTTAATTTCATTTATAATTCAGTTCCATTACAAACACCGATACCCTCTACATGTGGATTTTATTGTGTGTATTATATAATTCAAAGAGCTCGAGGACATAGTCCTTTTGAAATCATTGATGTATTAAGAAGAAGTGATGGTGATTTTGTTGTAAAGGATTTTGTATATAGACATTATAAACCATTATTTTATTGATTTTGTATTAGTTAAGTTGTATTAGTTAAGTTGCATTAGTTAAGTTGTTGGTAATTGTGAATTGTATTATGAATATTGTAAATAAACAAGACAGTTTTATACAACATTCTTTGTTTATTGTGTTATACATTATTTACATTTCAACAATTATTTTACATTGAATTTTTTATTTTACAAATACATTCAATACATCAATAAACACATGCCATTCATACCAATCTAAATTAATATATGTATCATAGACATTACATCCACGTTTGTAAATGCTATGAAAACTAGCATAACACTGTCCATTACCAAACTTTATTATTTTAACATCTTCATGTTCAGACAGTTTCAGTTCATATCCATGATCATTCATGTCAATGTTCATCACCATAACACACATGGGATGTGTCAGTTCAATGGACTTGGTGCCTCGCATGAGTTGCACTCCTTCCTCTTTGAATTCAAGCGTCAGGTTCTTTCCAATCCAATGCTTGTAACAGAGCGTGCCATCCCAGTGATTTGAGGGTGATGTAGTCGTAGCATTTTGTAAGCTCGTCATATTGGCGAAATCGTACAAACACGTCTAAATAGTTCTCAGTCACACGCACTTCTAAATCCTCTGAGAGTTTCAGGAGAAAGCCAGGTATCCTCAGCTTCTCTAGATGGTCTTTCAACACAGATTGTTCGTCAGTTGATAGAATGATATACTTTCCAAAATGTTTTAGCACGATGTCATCATATACGTTTCTCAGATATGAGAATCCATGCGTAATGGGTTCATATTCCGATAAAAAGTCTTCCATCTCGTTCAACAGTCAGATGAACTATGAGCTGTCTCCTTGTCTGCAAAGACGTTTTTTATGCTCGCAAGATGGCGAAGAGTGGATGTTGTATCACTTCTAGGAATCGTAAGACTGCGCGCCAGTTCTTCATATCAAAGATAATCAAATCTGTATATGGTGTATCTGGCACAACTCCCTTATAATCCTCTGGATAATCCTGTAAAAGATTTCTACAGATTTCTACACGTATGTTAGAATCATATTCAGCCACCGTCACTTCCACTTTATTTTCCAGTCTACGTTTAAACCCATGTTCAAGTGGTATGTTTTTAAAGTCTTTCCACACTTCAGGTTTAAACCGATGATAACTTGTCTGAGAACCTAGTATCCCTTCATTCCTATCATTTACAGTAAGGTAAGCACCACGGTTCAGCATGAGTGCATTCATGTTTTTACCTTGTTATGAGCCGTCTTCTTGTCTGCAAAGCCTTTTATCCACTTCTTTCACTTGCTTCTTCAGCATTTTCCATTCAGGTATTGTCAGCAAGATACCCTTTTTCGTTGGACGGTTTTTTCCAGTCCCCTCATCTCTGAGGTACTTGCGAATGTTTACCACTCCTTCATTGCTTTGTTTCATAATCTTGATATACTTTCCATTTCCTAGAGAAAGCATTCTATCCCACGACTGTGGTGTTGGTGCTGTCTCCACTTTCAATTTCTTGATGGTAGTGGTAGGATTTTTCACTTTTAAGTCTTTAACTGCATCTGCAAGAGTATCCATATCAGTTGTAGATCTCTTACGACTTTCACGTTCCATGTTAACACTTCAATGTTCACACCTCAAATAACACTTCCGTTGGAGGACCTCCCCCTTTTATAACATTGCTTTGTAATGTCCATGCGCTAAGGTGGAATAGCCATCACTCATCACATATCGCTTGTCGTCATATGGGGAGAGGGCTACTTTCCTCAACTTCTCCGAGAAAAGCTGGTGACTATGACTTCGGATAATGTGTCCTGTAGCCATCGTTTGAGTTTTCTTAAACAAACTGTCTCTATACTGCACATGTTTAATGCGTCTTTGACAAGCTCGAGTGATGCCTTTAGCTGTATGTTTTTCTTTCCCACCGCACAATAAACTGTACATTTTCGGTCTGAGTCCAACAAACTCTTCAATAGGGACGCCTGCCGTCTCATCCTTCATTTTCCCAAGCACTTTTTTGTTCACGTTGGAATGTAGGAAATGATCCGGCGGATAGTCACTTGTGTCGAACAGGTCAGCATCCTGCTGCATATCCTTGTAGATATCTTCCGTTTCCATGTCGTAACATAGACTGTCGGTGTCGCTGAACAATAACTTGGCATTGGGATACTTGACCATGATGTAGTTGTAATGAAAGTTGAACATAAGCACTTTGCTGAGGTCGAGAATGGTGAAGCCAACTTGAATGGGTTTATCCAGAAGCAAATCCACTTTGCGTAAATGTACTGCGGTCAAATCTTCGTTGAAAATTTTGAATTTGTGGAAAGAAGGTTTGGCCACAAGTTTCTTGAACCGCTTTTCCTTGTGAACAAGTTCAACATTGATTCGCTTTCTCACATTTTCCATGGTTTTGCCAAACACCGAGTTGTTCATCAGTTTGAAGAAGTCTTTCTCAAATGGGTTCTTGGCCAATTTTCTCTTTTCCGTGTTCAAGGTTATGTATTTTGCCAACCATTTGCTCTGTTCAAACATGATGGCGCGATGAACTTTAGTGACTTTCAACCCCAGTGAGACGTACTGTTGTAAATTCCTGTAATTAAGTACATATTTCTTCTTGTCAGACAAGTTAGGAATGAGCTTTTCACTGGATTTCTCTTTCATGTTTAGATCTTTCCGCAGCTTCTGACTGTACTCTGACAATTCTTCAACTTTGACACATTTCCGTTCTGGAGCCACTGGGTAGTGATTATGATGATCATGGATTGAATTTGGATATTCTAAATCCACTTCCAAAATGAATCCAATGTCGTCATCTTCATCCATATCCATGAAGTCGAGGGATTCTGGCTCGCTCACCCACATAAATCCTCTTTGTGGCATGCTTTGTGACATGGCCCAACCATACAAGTTGTTTGCGTCGAGGTACATCAAATAGTTGTTTGGTATCTCAGAATTGTAATCTGCTACGTAGGGATTATTCGCCTTCGCATACTTGTGCGTGATTACGGATATTCCTCCACGTATGCCTTGCTCAACCATTTGGTACATGTCGATGTCATTGATCAATTCCAACTTCACCTTTGTCGCTTTCAACATTGCATCCCACGACAGTCCTGGTGCTGTATAGTAGTGAGCAGGATCCAATTCATACGTGTTGAGGCATACTTGACGAAAATTTTCAAACACGTCAGCTAGTAATAACACATCTGATTTCAGGTACAGGTCGTGGTATTCACCAAATGTGGTACAGTTGAATGTATCCCACACCTTCTGCGCATGGGTGTAATCCTCATCGCTAATGTCCTCTTCGCTAAGCTGACTTTGAAACTTGTCCTTTGATGGTAGCTGTGTTTCAGCAAACTTGGATGGTTCGTCCACGTAATCGTAGGGGTACACGCCCTTTCTCAGCAGCAAATCTTGTTGATCACTATCGTGAATGTGAGAGGTCATGTTGTAGAAGTTATCTTTCCCTTCTGCTGCAAGGTTGGATACTAACTTCTGTAGAGAGGTACTCATGAACTGAAAGCTGTCTGTGAATTTCAGATTGCTCATGGTGAATGCAATATATTTCTCAATGGTGTTGGGAATGACTGTAATCGTTTCATCTTTGAATTTTCCAATTTCCTCCATGATAAGGTGACTGTCATAGCCTCGCAAATTGTGGAAAAACACAGGAATGATAAAAGAATCTTTATCCCCTTGCTGATCCTTTCTAAGTCGGAATTGTAAGTTGCATTCATTGTGCGCTGCTCCGCGATATTTGCCATTGATATGGTCATGATCTCTCACACGATCTGCTCCTAGAGGTTCATGACAAATGTAGCAATCAACAGCGTTCTTAAAATTCTCTTTGTCTTCGCGAGTCATCACCATTTCCTTTGGTCGCTCTAAACCACGTACAATACGATCACGTTCATTCAACATATGGTCTAAAAAGACCTTTACAGCATTGTCTCCTCGATGCACGACTGGTGCACGTGTGTTGTACTGACTCACAACTACATAGGCAAAGCTGTTTGGACGATGATGTTGATACTTGTCTCCTTCTTCATGCTTTTGCGTGAAACATTCAAAGTCTGCATAAATCACAAACGGTGCTCGCTGTTGTTTGGCTACATTCTTAAACTTAACGAATGGTTCCTTGGGAAATGATAAACGTTGCGCGCCATGCTTGCCACACACTTCACGATGCTCATCTAAAAGCTCTTGTCGCATAAACCCGTGAAGACAGTTGAAACAATAAAAAGCTGCACCATTATGCTTTGATCGATAAGCCATCAGTCTGCTGAAATTCTTGATGAGGCAATAATGTCTTGTCTTGTCATTGCTAATCAAAAGCAAGTTGATTTCTCTCGCACTGGTGTTTCGACTGAGTTGTATGGGAACAACGACATCATGTTCATATCCAAACACGTTAATGGACACATCATTCTCCTTTTCAAACTTTGGAATGTCTGTAATCGGTGTTGGAAATGTCATGCCTTCCACCTTCAATTCGTTCTCAAATAGCTTGTATTGATGCACACGCTGTGGGTCATTGCTTGTTGAAGGGTGAAGGTGAGCCAGTACAGACCATAAGAAACATGTGTTGTCTTTATTCTGAATGTTTAACACACCTAATGTATTCTTCACTTTCTTCGGCAGTGGAATAAAACTACTCGCATCCAGTGGCGCTGACGTAGCTGTATGTACTTCAATGTACAGTATGTTATCCAATACCCAGCCAGAGCCTTGTCGCTCATGTTCATCAAACTTAGTAAACAATTCTTTATAGGCGTCTGGCAAGTCCTGCTCAATATCTGCTGGGTTGTATGCTGTATATGTTGGACTGCTGATAAATGAATTATCCACTTGTTCTACCATAACACCTTCAGCATTCGCTGTCAGTTTCTTGAAACGTGCATGAACGACAATGTACCATTTCATTCCATAGTTTAAGGTCTCCAACAAATGTGCCTTGATACGGTTCTCTTGTTGTCGCATTTCAAGCAGTAAATCCGATCCATCCTCAGACTCAAATCGTCTTTCCTGCGCGTTTTCTCCCAGACTAACCCTTCTACCTCTCCCTACTTGTCCTGTTTTTTCTTTCTTTGAAACATGTTCTTCATGAGACGCATTTTCCATCTCGGCTGGTATGCATGCATGTGCCTCATAAGTATCCATAGATGGAAATATTTTAATGCATTCACAGCAGAGGAACGGATCAGGTCTGATAACACCATCTTGTACCGTCTTTCGTCTCTTGGCTTCAATCATCTCAACAAGCTCTTCATTAGCACGTTTCATCTTAGCTGGTTTGCATGTATGTGCTACGAACAATTCCAGAGATGGAAATGTCACATTACAATCATGACAGAAGGCTGATGTGTCTGAATTAGATGCCATTGTTGTTGTCACGTCAATTGCTTAAACTGATATGATGAAATGTAGGTCTCACTCATCCTATTTATACCGCCTAGGCATGTACTGCAGAGACATCTAGCGGAGAGCGATGTGTTCTGACGATACCTGAAAGCATTAAGAAAAGAAAAGCATAATATATTTTCAAAGAAAAGTAATTTTGGTTTAGAACCCTGATTTTTACCCTACTACACCATAGTAAAATGTTCAAACTTATTTTCTACATCATATTTTGTCAAAAAACAAAATTTGTTAAAGTTGGTCTAAAACCCTCATTTTTACCCTACTACACCATGGTAAAATGTTCAAACTTATTTTATACATCATATTTTGTCAAAAAACAAAATTTGTTAAAGTTGGTCTAAAACCCTCATTTTTACCCTACTACACCATTGTATAATGTTTAAACTTATTTTATACATTATATTTTGTCAAAAAACAAAATTTTTTAAAATTGGTCTAGAACCACCATTTTTCCACTACTATGACTTTAGAATATTCAAATAAGTAGCGTGCTAAAATGTTCAAACTTATTTTATATATCATATGGTGTTAAAAACTAAATTTGTTAAAGTTGGTCTAGAACCACCATTTTCCCACTACTATAACTTTAGAACATTCAAATAAGTAGCATGCTAAAATGTTCAAATTTATTTTATATATTATATGGTGTTAAAAAACTACATTTGTTAAATATGTTTTAGAAGTGTCATTTTCCAACTACTATAACTTAAAACATAACATTGGGCTTAACGTAGGGAAAATCCCATTCCTTCTCAAATTTATTGATTGTTCCCACACTCGAGCGCACTCTGAAATTATCGATCGGTTCCCCCCCCCCCACACTCTGTACGAGTGCACTCTTAAATTTCTCAGTCGGTTTTCCACCACACTCTGTACACATATACTTATGCTGTGTGTGTGTGGTTACTGTAATGGGGAAACCATTGAAATATGACTAATTAAATATTATCATAATAATGATAAAAAATAAAAAAAAGTCACTTACCACGACTGTTTTGCAAATTCGTCTCCTATGTGTATTTCCAGTCAATCCTTCACTTGTTCTTCAACAGCACAACACAATAGGTAAGAGCAACTGTTTTCACTTTTTTTTCCCCCTGTGTATCCAACGGCAGTCAGAGCATGAATGATGCATATGTGCATAGACAATGTGCTCTTATAGGAGTGTTGAATCACATCCTAGGGGGGGGGGGGTCGGTCCATAGTATGTCCCGAGGGGGGGGGGGTCAGTCCCGACTGCCGCCTAGGGGGGGTCAGTCCCGGCTGCCGCTAGGGGGGGGTCAGTCCCGACTGCCGCTTAGGGGGGGGTCGGTCCATGGTATGTCCTGGGGGGGGGTCCCCATGGTATATGATTCTTGACCAGGGGGGGGGGGGGTCGGTCCATAGTATGTCCTGGGGGGGGGTCAGTCCCGAGTGCCGCCTAGGGGGGGGGATCAGACAGTATGACGTCACAAAGTGCGGTGATTCTCTCGTTTCTCAACTACTAAAAAATAGTAAAATCAAAGCAAAAAAGAAAATACTTCAAAGAAGAAAAAGATAAATTATAAGTGATCCAAAGCTCTGCAGTGATTCAAACTTTATGTTGTAACAAATACATATGATAAATTCTTCATACTAACTTAATAAAATATTGACAAAATTAAATGTTTCAACTTCGTAAAACTTTGTTTTATGTCATCAATTGATATTGATACTAATGAAAATCGTTCAAAAAAAAAAAAAAAACAAAAAAAAACAAACAAACAAACACACAAACAAAAAAAAACAAAAAAACATTGTGCTTCAATCTTCAATTTTTATATTCTACATATAAATACTTAATATTTACCCAATAAATCGCTAAATTGAAGTTTGGACAAAAGAATCAATATATGGACGCCGAGTTTATAGTATATTACGATACGCTGGAAATTCTAGCAAAGGTATACCTTTCACATGAGGCCTATAACTTTAAAAAGAATACACGGCCATTTACCTCGTAAATATTTTTCTTCCCGGGGGGTAGGTAGGGAGACCTTTACAGTGCCTTTTTGTTTTCTAGTAGTAGGAAAAGGTTGGTTCCAGCTCACTTTGTGACGTCATCATGTCTGGAAGTGACGTCATCATGTCTGGAAGTGACGTCATCATGTCTGGACCGGAAGTGTTGTCTGGACCGGAAGTGTTGTCTGGAGCGGAAGTCATGATAAGCGTTAGGATAGGCGCGACCATCCATGACGTGATAATGACGTCATGATGACGTCATAATGAGGTCATACTGTCTGGAGCGAAAGTCTGGAGCGAAAGTTGCTTGAAAGTGTTGGCCGAGTCAATCATCATGAAGCCAACGAACTCCACCTGTCAATCAGTGTAACCATGGCAACAGACCCTAAAAAGTGATGACCCCCCCCCCCCTCGAAATTGTGATTTTAGCATATTTATCCGTTTCAGACGATTCTGAACATTTTTCATTTTTTGGGTCGACCACCCCCCCCCCTCGAAATTGCGATTTTTGTATATTTATCCGTTTCAGACGAGTCTGAACATTTTTCATTTTTTGGGTCGACCACCCCCGCCCCCTCGAAATTGTGATTTTAGCATATTTATCCGTTTCAGACGATTCTGAACATTTTTCATTTTTTGGGTCGACCCCCCCCCCCTCGAAATTGTGATTTTTGCATATTTATCCGTTTCAGACGATTCTGACCTCAGCAGTACAACTGTAAGTGAGACATTCATATACATAAGTAAAATTCTGCTGAGTCAGCAATTTTTGAACAAAGTTACACACCGTATTTTGATTACATGGAAGTAGTATAAAAGCATGAGTGAAACATGTCAACTAGTCAACTAGTAATACATTGTGTGACGAGAAAAGACTTCACAATGTCAGCATTACTTCTTGACAGATGTATGACTATGGACGACGTCTTCAAATGAATTATACTAACTATGTGTTTTCAAAGCTTCCTACTTTTGAATGGGATTGGATGCAGCAAGTGAAGAATTTACATCTGCATTGGGAAGCTGTCGGAAAGACTATTCCAAGTGATTTCATCGACTCGTTTCTACGTGACTGTGAAGATCTACATATACTATCAACTTATAACATTGATTTAACATTTATCATATCAACTTATGACATTGATTCAGCATTTATCAACGCGAATACAATTTGGGCAGTTGAGCTCATGTTAGTTGTAGCTGCAAGAATCATTTTACTTTATGATGATGATGTTCCATTGACGACGAATGTATCAGACCTTGTTCGATTCAACCATGGACGAGTTGAAGTGAATTCAAACGTTTGCAAGAAGTTTGAAAAGCTTGACTCAGCAACCAGTTGGGTATAAAAGGGAGTGAACTCAGCAGAGTGAAGTCATTTCTCAGCAGACAGTTGGAGGGAGTGGATCATCAATACATTGTTGCAGCCATGGAGAACAAGACAAGCAACGCAGCGCAGCGTAGCGCAGCAGCGCAGCGCAGCAGCAGCTTTAAAATTAGTGCAAACTTAACCATTACTGTGGAGTATGGAGAATATGGGCCATTTCTACGCATCACACGTGGAGAGAGATGGTGTGCTTATTCACCATCTTTGTGGAAGATTGTGTGCCAGAGCTTGAAAAATTTACGCGACATTGGCTTCAAACTATACTTAACGCAAACGAAGTGGCTTGAAGTCATTTCATACTTGGATATGCGTTATGTGAGTTTTGTGCGCACGTCACGGTTTGAAGGGAAAGAATACACACATCACATCAACATGAATGATGGTGAATGGGAGACACTGCTTCAGGAGATGGACAACATCAACTCAGCCCTATCACCATGTGAGGAATGTCATGACAAGAAAACGATCATCAAGCTGCAAAAGGATGGTCGGATGAAGGTGTCAAAGCTATCCAAGAAAAGGCTGACTGAAGTTCAGTTGGAGAACATGAACGTACAAAATCAACTTGGACTTACCTGCGACTATTGTGGTGCTTGTGGATATGTGGAAGATTATCATTGCCACTGCCACAAGTATAATTGCAAGTTGTGTGAACCAAACAACTTCTGCGGCAAGTGTGGAGTACTTAAAGTCAGTGAAGCAAAGTAAAAGCTCACAAGACACACTGAATCAAGATGGACGCATGTTTTAAAAATGCTTATATTGACTTGATGATTGCTAAACTTGCTTGCTATGGCACTCCAGACTATCAACTTTATCATTTGGATGCTTTTTGGGATGTTGTACATCATAGTCTTGATGTGATTGAACTGCATTTAAGATTTCTTGGAGAATGTCATAAAATTGGAATAGAAGAAGATCCTGACTTTGACTTTGATTCTGCACTTTATTCTGCTCGTACTGATGTTGAAGTATATTTCACCGTAGTGGATCATTTGAGAGATTGTTGTAAAGAAGAAGAGGAAACCGAGCAGCTTTATCAAGTAAGTTATATAAAAACCTTTTAAAACATGTTTATGACAACATAGTGAATTGATAACAATGTTTTTCTTACTAGCAAATTTAGTTTTATGTGAGTGGTTTCAACGTAAACAAAGAAAGAACATGATAGAAGAGGCAGCAACTATATTAAAAGATATATTATTACAGGAAGAAACCGACATGTCAGAATAAAACAACAGAAACAAAGTCAACATGGAGAATCTTGTTGTGTGAGACTTGATGTGCAGACGTGTGAACATGGAGAAGTGTGTTAAGTGAACAGCAACTGGAAAAAACTTGCTGAACTTGACAGACTTGCATTGCCGGAGCAGCATAACCTGCTAAACCTGACAGACTTGTGCTACATTGCCGGAGCAGCATAACTTGCTAAACCTGACAGACTTGTGCTGCATTGATTCAAGACTCACAAGACTGCATAATGGCGGACATGACACTGAGACAATATATTGTGCAAAAAGCTTATTGTGAAGAAATGTTATCTGCTGTAAAAAAGTTTGCCTATTTAGTCTGTCCTGCTTGTCAACATGAAGAGTGTTCAGAACATACTTGTCATACTGCATGTGTTTATACATATTGGAATGAAGCTAAATATTACATTCATTTAGATAAAGTGTTAGATAATGCAAATCAACGTTGTGAGAAATATGGTGTAGATGCTATTACATTGGATGAACTCAGTCATTGGTTAATGTTCATTGAAGACCAATGGTCTCCAGTGATTCATACCATTGTATCCATACTTGATCTGTAAATATATGTTAGTTATAAATACATGTTAGTTATAAATACATGTTAGTTAAGTTACTATGTTAGTTAAGTGATGTTGGTTGAGTTATAAAATAAAAGCTGTTCTGTTGAGAAGGTGGTTTTCATTCATCATGTCGACGTGGAAAGACTACTTGACCAATATTTACTTCAAACCTGGACAGCCTGGAGCATTTGCTGGTCCTTACAAACTGTATCACATCTTACGAAAACATAATCAACCAGTCACACATTCACAAGTGAAGAAATGGCTACAGGATCAAGATGCTTTCAGTTTACTCTAACCTGTCAAATACAGGTTCAAAAGACAACGTGTGATTACACGTGGCATTGATGATATGTGGGATATTGACTTGGCTGATATGGGAAACATAGCTCCCTATAATGATGACATACGCTTTTTACTCATTGTCATTGATGTGTTTTCCAAATATGTCTGGGTACAGCCAATACCTAATAAATCACATACCAGCGTCATACAAGCTTTCCAAAAGATTTTTCATGACACACGACGAAGACCGCGAACTCTAAGGTCTGATAAAGGAACAGAATTTAAAAACAGATGGGTAAAAGCATTTTTGAAGAAAGAAGGCATTCATGCTTATACCACACAGAATGAAACCAAAGCCAACTTTTCTGAAAGAGTCATTCGTACTCTAAAGGGAATGATGTATCGGTATTTTCTACATAATCAAACTTACCGTTACTTAGACATTCTTCCAGACTTGGTGTACAATTACAACCATAGACCTCATGGTTCTCTTCCTAATAAATATGCTCCAGCCGAGATTCGTAAAGACAACGAATCAAAAGTGTGGAAGTATATGTATGTCGACAAACTGAAATTGAAACCAAAGAAGAAGAAGAAGTATAAATTTAACATTGGCAATCATGTTCGCATTTCCCACATTAAATATGTGTTTCAACGCGATTATCACATCAAATGGACGCAAGAAGTCTTCATTGTCACACATCGTTGTAAGAAGCAAGGAATACATTTGTATCGTGTGAAAGACTTTTTAGACGAAGATATTGATGGTCATTTCTATGAAGAAGAACTACAGAAAGTGACCAAAGATATTGAATCTATTTATAGAATTGAAAAAGTCTTGAAAACACGTAAAAGACGAGGAGGTGTGAAAGAATTATTTGTCAAGTGGTTAGGTTGGCCAAACAAGTTTAACAGTTGGGTGAAAGAAACAGACATTCAACAATGAAGCATCCATTTACATGTTTGGTCTCTGGACCTACAGGCAGTGGCAAAACGTCTCTGGTGAAGGAAATTCTAGAACAAAAGTTGATTCAACCCTCTCCAAAAAGCATTTTATGGCTTTATGCAGCAGATCAGCCTTTGTACAAGGGAATGAAAGGCGTGGAATTTTACCAAGGCATTCCAGATGACATTGAAGAGCGTTTTAACCCGAAGAAACCAAACTTACTTATCATTGATGACTTAATGACGAAATGTCATAGTGATGAGCGTATGACACGTCTCTTTAGTGTTGGTAGCAGTCATCAAAATCTAAGCATTATCTTTATTGTACATAATTTATTTCATCATGGGAAAGAGATGCGAAATATTAGTTTGAATACACATTATATCATTCTGTTTAAAAATCCGAGAGATAGACAACAAATTAGTACATTAGCACGACAAATGTATCCTGGAAGATCTCAATTTCTCATAGAAGCCTATCAAGATGCTACTAGCAAACCTCATGGTTATTTATTCATTGATTTAAAACCAAAGACAAATGATCAACTACGTATTCGTACAGGCATTTTACCAAAAGATACACATTATGTCTATATTGATAAAGCAGTGTATGAACAAGAACCAACTCATTTGACCATTCGCAGTCAAGATGTCTAAACGTATTCGAGCGAACCAGCCGTTTCTTCATTTGCTTGCACGCAGTGGGCCTAAACGACGTAAATCCTTGCTACAGCAAGCTACAAAAGAGGAATTAACAAGCTTGTTTGAAATTTGTTTGAATATATTGCAAGGACATTTACCCTTAAGCTCAAAACGGTTTAAGGAATTTAAACGTGAACGTCATACGCTACGTACTCTAGCAGATAAGAAGATATCCCTTCGACGAAAAAAGAAGTTGATTAATCAGAAAGGAGGATTCATTGGAGTTATTGCTAGATTGGCATTGCCCTTGTTAGCCAAACTACTGCTAAAATGAAACATACGATGAAAATGGTCCTCATTCCTGAATATGAATATAAAATGTTGCTAGAAAAGAAGGGAAAAGATGGTGAAATCAAAACGAAAGTGAATAAACTTTTACGTGGGAAACGAACACGTGAAAAGGCTATAGAAATGTCTCAACTTCTTGGTCGTCATTTACGAACAAGTCAGTCTAGGCAGCAAAAGCCCTCATCATCACCACCTGAAAAGCCAGAAAAGTTATTTTAAGTCATTTTCAACCTATCTATCATGGAAAAATAACACAACTTTTAGCCGAACTGAAGAAATATGGTACGACATGGTCAGAGAAGAATGAACTTGTGTTGAAAACGGGCGATATTATAGCAAATTCCAACATGGTTGATTTGATGAAAGAAGCATTTGTGGCGACAAGAAGAAAAGAACGAGCCATACCACCATATGGCTGGCATCCGTTTATTCAGGAAATTGTTGATGCGAATATTCCAAAAACAATGTTTAGTAAAAAGACCACTCGTGACGACATTACAACAGAAATGAAACAACGTCAACAAAGACAGTTTCCTGAAGGATGGGAAAATTTTTAATATGGTTGAAAGAGCTATGTTGTTGTTGCCAAGAAGATAAACCAACTATTCCTGTAAAAATAAGATGTACAAGCGCGTGTTGTGAAGGAGAAGTCATAGATCATGTAGATCATCATCATGATGTGAAAGATCATTTACATACTTGGTCGAATGGCGCGCGCTATCGTGAAGTATATAGACAACGTCAACGCATCTATACCATTTAGTTCCCATCATGGAGTCGACAAGCTTTTACATTACTTTGCCTAGCAATGCGAGTATGACCTATTATCCCAACAACAAGGCTTCAAATTATCAAATTCGTATGCCTCGAACCATCTATCTGAATGGAAAATATGAAGTGGCTTTAGCTGAAATTCAATATCCACATACATGGGCAACGATGAGACATGACATGGACTATTCTATTCAGTATCGACAACAACCACTGACAGAGACACTTGAGACTATTAATATTCCTTATGGCTACTATAGATCCATACAAGAAATATGTCAGGCAGTGAATGAAGAAGCGACTAATTCTATGAAAGATGAACTTAAAGAAGCTATTCGGATAAAGTATGATAAGATTAGACGACGTGTTTTTCTATTTCTAAATTATGGCTTTGAAGTGTCCTTTTCCGCTGGATTAGCTGAGATTTTAGGATTTATCCCAGATCAATGGTATACTGAAACATGTACAGCTGACCATAAAGCGGATGTGAAACAGGGGTTTTATACACTGTATGTGTATTGTAGCATTTGTGAACCACAAGTTGTTGGTGATTATTATGTTCCGTTACTACGTTCTGTTGGCATACAAGGTCATGATGGAGATATTATCATGAAAACGTATGGCGAACCACATTATGTTCCTGTAAACACATCCAAATTTGACATGATAGAAATGAATATTAAGGACGACACAGGCCATAATGTTCCATTTCAAACTGGAAAGGTGATCTGTAAACTTCATTTTCGACCAAAAGCAATATGAAAGCTTATACACACGATCCGTCTGCATATCGCAACCATTTTCTTCGTCAAGTGGGCGGGGAATTACCAGGATTCCAAGGAGTGCGAATCCAATATGGCGATGGTATTGGTTCAATACTGGGATCATTGGCTCGCAAAGCTATTCCATTACTTAAGGCTGGGGCTAAGATCGTTGCGCCACATCTTAAGAAGGCTGCAAAGAATGTCGCGAAAGATGTGACGGGCCGAGTAGCAGAACGTGTGTTTGGAGAACGAAACGTGCCAGAAGACGAAAAACAGCCAGACGGATAACATCAAAATATCGCAAAGATATTTTTTTAAGAAAAAAAAAGTCTCTCATTCATAATCATTCGTGTGAATGTAGTCTTTCTCCATTGGAATGGTTTCACGTACCACCGACGCAAACTGCTGTAGAGAAAAGTTATAATGTTGACTATCAACCACTTACAAGTATTAGAGAAGGCGCTCCAATAGAATTCTACATTCCTGCGAGTACAGGAGAATATCTAGATTTAAAGAACAGCAAACTTCATATTGTATGTCGCATTGTAAAGGCTGATGGAACAGCGTGTGGCGCAGATGATAATGTCTCTTGCATCAATGATGTGTTTAATGGGTTATGGTCTAATATTGAATTGTTTCTGAATGATCGTTTGGTTTTGCATAGCAACAATACTCATGGTTATACCAGCATTATCTCTCATCTCATCCATGACTCGGAAGAAAGTCTGCATTCTGAGCGCTCTATGCGTCTCATGTACAAGGATACTGCTGGGTCAATGAATAGTCATGAGGTGAAAAAACCTAATCATGAACAATATGTATCCGGGTTTCATGTCAATGCTGACGGTGGTGACTTGGCTGAGCAAGGCAATAATGGCTTACATCATCGTTATTTGCATACACGTCTTAGCCGTGATGTTATGCTCGCAGGTGGTTTAAGGATAGATTTGTTTGAGCAGGATCGTTATCTTCCGAATGGCATCAGTTTGAAATTGCGTTTCCATAGACAAAAAGATGACTATGTATTGATGGCTGCAAATAATACCTATAAGGTAGAAGTGAAAGAGGCATTTTTAACCATTCGCAAAGTGAGGGTGAGTCCAGGTATTCAGTTAGGACATACAGATGCATTGATGAAAAGTCCTGCCAAGATCATCATCACTAGAAAAGAATGTAAAGTCTTGGCTATTCCAGCAGGATTTCAGTCTTTTGTGAAAGATAACATCTTTTTGGGTCAATTACCAAATCGTATTGTTATTGGTCTGGTTCATAATGAAGCTTTTGGTGGATCAGTATTGGGGAATCCATATGATTTCAAACATTTTGATCTGGACTATATGCAACTGTACACGGATGGTGAACCAGTTCTATCCAAACCTCTCAAGCTTGACATTACACAGAACAAATACCTGAACGCTTTTGAAACGCTTTACAAATCGTTTGATCGGTTGAATGGTGAGAAAAGTTCCATTATAAAACGGGAAGATTGGCCTAGAGGTTATGCTTTATTTTCGTTTGACTTAACACCGGATTATGATGGTGATGATCATTCCCCCCTGATCAAGCATGGGAATTTGCGGCTAGAAATGAACTTTGCTACGGCTTTGCAACCTACAATCAATGTCATTGTCTATGCTGAATTTGACAACATTATTGAGATCAGTGCAAATCGCAGCATCCAATTCGACTACCAGTCATGAACACGAAGCAGATTGATGCCATATTGAGTCATGATGTCATGACCAAAGACTTGTTTCAAGGCGTGTTTGCCATGGATCAGTTACCATCTTTACAACGCGGCGCCTATGTCATCAACACAGACGATCAAGATGAACCAGGAGAACATTGGGTGGCAGTGTATTATGATAAAGACCCTGTGGAATATTTTGACTCTTATGGACTGTTCCCTCTCGATGATCGTTTAGACATGTTTTTAAGAAATGACTATATGTATAATTCTATCTCATTACAAACGCCAATATCATCGTCATGTGGTTTTTATTGTGTATATTATATATTACATAGAGCTCGAGGTCAGAGTATGTTTGATATTGTGAATATATTAAAAAGAAAGGATGGCGATTTTATTGTAAAGGACTTTGTATATAGACATTATAAACCATTGTTTTATTAATGTTGTTGTTGTTATATTAGTTAAGTTGTAGTTAAGTTGTTGTTATATTAGTTAAGTTGTTGTTATATTAGTTAAGTTGTTGTTGTTAAATAAAACAAACCAAGTTTTCAAACAACTGTCTTGTTTATTGTGTTCTATTTACAAAGTTTACAAACACTATTTACAAAGTTTACCAACACTATTTACAAATTCTTAACTACAAAGTCTATTTACACTATTTACAAATTCTTAACTACAAAGTCTATTTACACTATTTACAAACTTTTTTTATTTACAATCACATTCATTTTTCAATACATTCATCAATGCATGCCATTCATTAGAATCTAAATTGATATAGGTATCATAGACATTACATCCGTGTTTGTAAATGCTATGAAAGCTTACATAACGCACATCACCAAACTTTATCACTTTAGCAGTTTCATGTTCAGACAGTTTCAGTTCATATCCTTCTTCGTTTATGTCCATCACACGTATCCATGTCCATATATGTTGTGTCAGCTCAATGGATTTGGTACCCCGCATAAGTTGTATTCCTTCCTCTTTGAATTCAAGCGTCAGGTTCTTTCCAATCCAATGCTTGCAACAGCGCGTTCCATTCCACTGTGCTGAGGGTGATGATGTCGTAGTTTTCTGTAAGCTCGTCATGTTGGCGAAATTGTACAAACACGTCTAGACCGTTCTCAGTCACACGCACTTCTAATTCATTTGAGACTACTAGGAGAAAGCCAGGTATTCTCAACTTGTCTAGATGATCCTTCAACACGGATTGGTCATCAAGCGATAGGACGAGATACTGTCCAAAATGTCGTAGCACAATATCATCACATAAGTTTCTCATGTATGAGAATCCATATGTTATGGGTTCATAATCCAACACATAGTCTTCCATCTCGTTCATGTATTTTATACTCGGATGATGTCGAACAGTGGATGTTGTATCGCTTCTAGGAATCGTAGGACTGCGCGCCAGTTCTTGATATCAAAGAAGATCAACTGTGCATAGGGTGTATCTGGCACAACTCCCTTATAATCCTTTGGATAATCCTGTAAAAGATTTCTACAGAATGTCACACGTATCTTAGAATCATATTCAGCCACCGTCACTTCCAGTTTATTTTCAAGTCTGCGTTTAAACCCAGGTTCAAGCGGTATGTTTTTAAAGTCTTTCCACACTTCAGGTTTAAACCGATAAGCAGAAATTCTCCGAGAACCCATCATCACCTCATTCCTCTCATTAACTTTAAGGTAAACACCATCGTCCAACATGAGTGCATTCATGATTGTTACCTTGTTATGACTTGTCGTCTTGTCTGCGAAGCCTTTTATCCACTTCTTTCACCTGCTTCTTCATCATTTTCCATTCAGGTATTGTCAGCAAAATTCCCTTTTTCGTTGGACGGTTTTTTCCAGTCCCCTCATCTCTGAGGTATTTGCGAATGTTCACCACACCTTCATTACTTTGTTTCATAATCTTGATATACTTTCCATTGCCTAGAGAAAGCATTCCATCCCACGACTGTGGTGTTGGTGCTATCTCCACTTTTAATTTCTTGATGGTAGTATCAGGATGTTTCACATTCATGTCTTTCACTGTATCAGCAAGAGTATCCATATCCGTTGTTGCAGATCTTTTCATGTTGACGCTTCAGTGTTCACACCTCAACTGACTCTAAAGTTGAAGTGTCTCCCCCTTATATACTGTAATGCCCATGCGCCAAAGTGGAATAGCCATCACTCATCACATATCGCTTGTCATCAAAGGGAGAGAGAGCCACTTTCCTCAACTTCTCCGAGAAAATCTGGTGGTCATGACTTCGTATGATGTGTCCTGTGGTCATCGTTTGTGTTTGGTTGAACAAACTGTCTCTATACTGCTGATGTTTCATCCGTCTTTGACACGCGCGAGTGATGCCTTTGGCCGTACGTTTTTCTTTCCCACCATATATCATACTATACATTTTCGGTCGAAGTCCAACAAACTCTTCAATGGGAATGCCCGCCGTCTCATCTTTCATTTTCCCAAGCACTTTCTTGTTCACGTTGGAATGCAGGAAATGATCTGGCGGATAGTCACTTGTGTCGAACAAGTCGGCATCTTCCTGCATGTCTTTGTAGATATCGTCCGTTTCTATGTCATAACATAGACTGTCGGTGTCGCTGAACAACAGCTTGGCGTCGGGATACTTGGTCATGATGTAGTTGTAATGAAAGTGAAACATGAGCACCTTGCTGAGGTCGAGAATGGTGAAACCAACTTGAATGGGTTTATCCAGAAGCAGATCCACTTTGCGCAAATGTACCGCGGTCAAATATTCGTTGAAAATTCTAAATTTGTGGAAGGACGGTTTGGCCACAAGTTTCTTGAACCGCTTTTCCTGGTGAACAAGTTCCACATTGATGCGTTTTCTTACATTTTCCATGGTTTTGCCAAACACCGAGTTGTTCATCAATTTGAAAAAGTCTTTCTCAAACGGGTTCTTGGCCAACTTTCTCTTTTCCGTGTTCAAGGAGATGTATTTTGCCAACCATTTGCTCTGTGCAAACATGATGGCACGATGCACCTTCGTGACTTTCAATCCCAGTGAGACATATTGCTGTAAATTTCTATAATGAAGTACATATTTCTTCTTGTCACACAAGTTGGGAATGAGCTTTTCACTAGGCTTGCTTTTCATGTCTAGATCTTTCCGTAGCTTCTGACTATGTTTTGACAATTCTCCCACTTTCACACATTTCCGTTCTGGAGCCACTGGGTAGTGATTATGACGATCATGAATTGAATATGGGTATTCCAAATCCACTTCTAAAATGTATCCAATCTCGTCATCTTCATCCACATCCATAAAGTCAATGGATTCTGGCTCGCTCACCCACATAAATCCACTTTGTGGCATGCTTTGTGACATGGCCCAGCCATACAAGTTTTTTGCATCCAGGTACGTCAAGTAGTTGGTGGGTTTCGTGGGATTGTAATCTGGTACGTAGGGATTATTTGCTTTCGCATACTTGTGTGTGATGACAGATATTCCTCCACGTAGACCTTGTTCAACCATTTGATACATGTCAATGTCGTTAATCAATTCCAATTTCACCTTTGTCGCTTTTAACATGGCATCCCACGACAGTCCTGGCGCTGTATAGTAGTGAGCAGGATCTAATTCATACGTGTTGAGACATACGTGACGAAAGTTTTCAAACACGTCAGCCAGCAGCAACACATCTGATTTCAGGTACAAGTCATGGTATTCACCAAATGTAGTACACTGGAATGTCTCCCACACCTTCTGCGCATGCGCATAATCCTCATCGCTAATGTCTTCTTCACTGAGCAGACTGTAAAACTTGTCCTTGGACGGCAGTTGTGTTTCAGCAAACTTGGATGGCTCATCCACGTAATCATAAGGGTACACTCCCTTTCTCAACAGTAACTCTTGTTGGTCACTATCGTGAATGTGTGACGTCATGTGATAAAAGTTCTCTTTCCCTTCTGCCGCCAGGTTGGAGACCAGCTTCTGTAGAGAAGTACTCATGAACTGATAACTGTCTGTAAATTTCAGATTGCTCATGGTGAATGCAATATATTTCTCAACGGTGTTGGGAATGACTGTAATCCTTTCGTTTTTGAACTTTCCAATTTCTTCCATGATCAAATGACTGTCATAGCCTCGTAAATTGTGGAAAAACACAGGAATGATGAAAGAATCTTTATCTCCTTGCTGATCTTTTCTAAGTCGAAATTGCAAATTGCATTGACTATGTGCAGCTCCACGGTATTTGCCATTGATATGGTCATGATCTCTCACATGATCTGCTCCTAGAGGCTCATGACAAATGTAACAATCTGTGGCGTTCTTATAATGCTCTTCATCTTCATGAGTCATGACCATTTTCTTTTTCTGTTGTAAACCATGCACAATACGATCACGCTCCTTCACCATATGGTCTAAAAAGACTTTCACAGCATTATCTCCTCGATACACGACTGGAGCACGTGTATCATACTGGCTGACAACCACATAGGCGAAGCTGTTTGGACGATGATGCTGATACTTGTCTCCTTCATGTTTTTTCGTGAAACATTCAAAGTCTGCATAAATGACAAACGGCGCTCGCTGTTGTTTGGCTACATTCTTGAACTTGATGAAGGGTTCCTTGGGGAATGATAAACGTTGTGCGCCATGCTTGCCACACACTTCACGATGCTTGTCTAACAGATCTTGTCGCCTAAACCCGTGAAGACAGTTGAAACAATAAAATATTGCATTCTGACGCTTTGTTCGATAAGCCATCAGTCTGCTGAAATTCTTGATGAGACAATAATGCCTTGTCTTGTCATTGCTAATCAAAAGCAAGTTGATTTCTCTCGCACTGGTGTTTCGACTGAGTTGTATGGGAACAACGACATCATGTTCATATCCAAACACGTTAATGGATACATCATTCTCCTTTTCAAACTTTGGAATGTCTGTAATCGGTGTTGGAAATGTCATGCCTTCCACCTTCAATTCGTTCTCAAATGTTTTGTATTGATGCACACGGTATGGGTTGTTTGTTGAAGGGTGAAGGTGAGCCAATACAGATCATAAGAAACATTTGTTGTCTTTATTCTGAATGTTTAACACACCTCCTGTATTCTTTACTTTCTTCGGTAGTGGGATAAAACTGCTCGCTTCCAGTGGCGCTGACGTAGCTGTATGCACTTCAATGAATAATATGTTATCCAACACCCAACCAGAACCTTGTCGCTCATGTTCATCAAACCTGGTAAACAATTCTTTATAGGCTTCTGGCAAGTCCTTCTCAATATCTGTTGGATTGTATGCTGCATACGTTGGACTACTGATGAAGGCATTATCCACCTTTTCTACCATCACGCCTTCAACATTTGGTGTCATTTTCTTGAAGCGTGCATGTACCACAATGTACCATTTCATGCCACGGTTTAACGTTTCGAACAAATGTCTCTTGATTCTATTCTCTTGTTGTCGCATTTCGAGTAGCAAATCCGATCCATCTTCAGGCTCAAACCGTCTTTCCTGTGCGTTTTCACCAAGACTCACTCTTCTGCCTCTGCCTACTTGTCCTGTCTCTTTCTTTCTTTGTTCTTCATGAGACACATTTTCCATCTCAACACATGCATGCGTCTCAAACGCTTCCATAGATGCAAATATCTTTACACATTCACCGCAGAGGACTGGATCAGGTCTTTCAACATCATTTTGTAAGGTCTTTCGTCTCTTGGCTTCAATCTGCTCAACAAGCTCTTCACGAGCACGTTTCAACCTAGCTGGTTTACATATATGTGTCACGAACACTTCCAGAGATGGAAATGTCACATCACAATCATGACAGTAGACTGTTGCCATCGTTGTTGTTTCTTCAACTGCTAGAACTGAAATGAAGTAAAATTATACGTTTCACTCTTCCTTTTATACCACTTCAATGGTGTGTTAACTCAGCAGAATGTATCACTAGTTGACTAGTTGACATGTTTCACTCATGCTTTTATACTACTTCCATGTAATCAAAATATGGTGTGTAACTTGTTTCAAAAATTGTTCAAAAATGCTGACTCAGCAGAATTTTACTTGTGTATATGAATATCTCACTTACAGTTGTACAGCTGTTATACAGCAGAGACATCTAGCGGTGAAGTTAAATGGTCTGCCAAATGGTATTCATCCGCGAAGAAGCACTATAATGGTGAAAGTTATAACGAAAGTTATCACAATTTTAAGTTAAAATGGCGGTAAAAATGCATACAGCCAGCTGCGCAAATAGCCTATGACTACTTTATAACAAAACTTTACATAAAACTGAATCAAATGGTGAAATTTTCATATAAATCGACCAAGTATAATGAAAGGTATTGTTTTACAAAGTTTCAATTAAGCAAATAACCAAAGTTTGTTTACAAAGTTTGTTTAGAAAGTTTGTTTACAAATTTTCAATTATGTAAATAAGTCAAGTTTGTTTATAAAGTTTGCTTACAAATTTTGTTTATAAAGTTTGTTTACAAATTTTGTTTATCAAGTTTGTTTACAAAGTTTGTTTACAAAGTTTGTTTACAAAGTTTGTTTACAAAGTTTGTTTACAAATTTTCAATTATGTAAATAAGTCAAGTTTGTTTATAAAGTTTGCTTACAAATTTTGTTTATAAAGTTTGTTTACAAATTTTGTTTATCAAGTTTGTTTACAAAGTTTGTTTACAAAGTTTGTTTACAAATTTTGTTTATAAAGTTTGTTTACAAATTATATTTATAAAGTTTGTTTATAAAGTTTGTTTACAAAGTTTGTTTACAAATTTTGTTTACAAAGTTTGTTTACAAAGTTTGTTTATAAAGTTTGTTTACAAAGTTTGTTTACAAAGTTCACTTTTTATTTATAAAGTTTCAATAAACACTTACCGAAATAGTTGTCACTGGATGCCATCTCTGGATCTGATGTGATCCAATTGCTGTCTGTAACTTTTGCTTCCTTGCTCCACTCACCGAAATGACTGTCACTGCTGGATGCTCATCCCTTATATACCCCTCTGATGGAACTGAAGCTGACTTGACAGAATGTTGCTCGCCTAGGGGGGGGGGGTCGGTACATAGTATGTCCTAGGGGGGGGGGGGGGGTGGTCGACCCAAAAAATGAAAAATGTTCAGAATCGTCTGAAACGGATAAATATACAAAAATCACAATTTCGAGGGGGGGGGGGTGGTCGACCCAAAAAATGAAAAATGTTCAGAATCGTCTGAAACGGATAAATATACAAAAATCACAATTTCGAGGGGGGGGGTGGTCGACCCAAAAAATGAAAAATGTTCAGAATCGTCTGAAACGGATAAATATGCAAAAATCACAATTTCGAGGGGGGTGGGTCGACCCAAAAAATGAAAAATGTTCAGAATCGTCTGAAACGGATAAATATGCTAAAATCGCAATTTCGAGGGGGGGGGGGGGTCATCACTTTTTAGGGTCTGTTGCCATGGTTACACTGATTGACAGGTGGAGTTCGTTGGCTTCATGATGATTGACTCGGCCAACACTTTCAAGCAACTTTCGCTCCAGACTTTCGCTCCAGACAGTATGACCTCATTATGACGTCATCATGACGTCATTATCACGTCATGGATGGTCGCGCCTATCCTAACGCTTATCATGACTTCCGCTCCAGACAACACTTCCGGTCCAGACAACACTTCCGGTCCAGACATGATGACGTCACTTCCAGACATGATGACGTCACTTCCAGACATGATGACGTCACAAAGTGAGCTGGAACCAACCTTTTCCTACTACTTTTTCTGTATCCAACACTATCCAACATTACTCCGCCGACGTTTATCCAACGTTTATAGAACGTCACATTTATTACAGGATCGATAGTAATATATAAAACAGAAGTGGGTTTTCTACAGTTATCGAAATATCGTCATTTGGATCGTCATTTTCTACTTATATTTGCAATCAGATTGACAAAAACAAAAAACAAACAAACAAAAAACTACCTGGAATATTTTCAACAACGTTGAGCGTCATCTGATGCAAAGATGCTATACCTCGTACATAACATGGCATTTGAAAGCTGCAACAACAGTTCTGACGTGTGTTCCACAATCAATTCACTCGCATGTTGTAGCAGGAGCATGTGGTCACCCCGAACACGTGAGCTCTCCCATCACCAAAGTTCATTTTCAGCCTGCTCTGAGCTTGGAACAAGGAGAGCTAAACGAAAAAAAATCCTCCCGTGTTGATCTGCAAAATCTGAGAGAGACAGAGAGAGAGAGAAAAAAAAAAACAGTTTTCCAAAAATGACATGAGAAATGACATCTCATGCACAGAAAGTCCGGTGTCGAAATAGTTGTCATGGACACGTGTATGTCAGGCACGTGATTATCGACGCAATTCCCAGAATGCAGTGTTTATACGGTTTTCAAGAAATGCCAAACCTCTGCTTTGCAGAAGTAACAGTGTGCGTGGGATAAATCCAAACGATGTATTTAAATCATTGTAATTAAATCAGAACATCGTATTTTGCCAGAAAAAAACAAAGGACTACAGTTTTAACCGTGAAAACTTGAAGAAGAAAATGACTTGAAAAAAACTTGCAATTTGCCGATATTATTGTGTTCGTGGATGTAAAAAAATTACAAACAGAACTCATAAAAATTAAAAATAACATAACAGTTTTCAAGTACCCGCGAAGTATTTAATATTTATTTAGCGATGAATCTAAACTGAGCAGTGCGCCCGTGGAGTGGATATTTAATTTCAAAGGGACTTTGGTAAGTTTTATTCGCGCAGTTTTATATCCGATGCTCCATACATTAAGGGGGGGATAAGTTAGGCACGGACGGTGTCGGTCTGCGAGTGTGACAGATTTGGTGTGGGGCACTCATATATTGTTTACTGTTATTGTTCATGACTTTTAACGACAACCACTGAGCGTGATTATAACGTTTGAAGAATGCTCCGCTTTTTAGCAGAACACGAATACCCTGTCACTTTTTTTTCAATGTTCATCCGATTATACACGAGCACAGTCTGAGAAGAATACTGGAATAGTATGGCCAGAATTTTGGTATTGCTCCTTTGGCTGGACGCGATGTGGGCTTCTACTACAATTACCTTTTTCTCGGCAAAGGCGAAATACTAAATTAAAACGATCTCTATTTTTAAAATGACATTGAGAATATTCGTCTTGCCCCGAAAATATCTCTTTTCCTAATTTTTTTTGGACGCGCGCAGTAATAGATATGGGGTGTCGTTTGGCGGGAGAGAAGTATGCGTATGTTATAGACAACGGGTAACAGGTTAGCGCTGTCGAAAAGGGGGGGGGTGAAGTTTGTTAAATTGTTCTGACCCAAAACAAATGAGTGCAGAATATTTAGTAATATAATTGGCATCGCTAAAACTGGTTTAGAAATTTTAAAAATTAAAATCATCAAAATGCATTTCTAAACATTGTTGAATAATGAAATTAAAATAATGTCTAAATCAGTCGCAGATTCGATTCTTTTGGGAGAGGGAGGATAGGGGATCATTGAAAACTATTTCAAGTATTTTAATGCTCTTAATAACATGAATTTTGACCTTAATCAAACTGGTCAAACTTTTGATTGTTTTAAGAGGTCTTGAGTAAAATAACATTCAGTCGAATGTTGTCGGTGTTTATATGGGGATGAAAAATTGCGTTGTTACATCCTTGATTAGGGTTCATTTATTAAAAATGGCATGAAATCTGTCCAGTTATAGAAATTATGTCAATTCAATTTCTCCCTTTCCCTCACAATCCATTGCCCTTAACGTCACCACCTCAGCCTCTCGAGAAGACAATGGGTATAGTCATGAATCGGACAAAATAATACTTTTTCTCCTTATCTATCTTTCCACCTTTGCAGTCCAGACATCGGGACATTTGCTGAATTCTGATTTCTTTTTTTTTTTTTTAATTCCTCGGGCGCTCAGCTGATTGACATCTTTAAAATATTTTCAAACTTGACATTTTCATATCGTGTGAAAAGCAATCAGTATAATTATTTGTATCTACTTTTTTCAGCAGATTATTCGCTTGTATTTGCTGAGTTACAAGAAGATAGACATGGGAAGTACATCGTCTCATAATCGCGTCCACGCCACAAGTAATGTTGTGAAAATGGTGGCGACAAAAAATGTAGCACAGAAACATTTCGCTTCCGGCAAACAGACCGGAAATACTAATGCAGAAGAAAAGAATGCAAAGTGGCGCAGAGCGTATTCCGTTATCACCCTCGAGGAATCGAATTCGTGTAATCTTAGAGATGTGCTGGAAGAACAAAATGAGTGTGAAGTGGATGAGATTGAATTACACAGCGGAAGTGACGAGAACGAACCCGTAAACAATACCAGCAAAGACGACCAATCAAATTACGAGGAGGAAGCAATACCGGAAGTTGATGATGAGCAAAAAGATAATCAACAAAAATCAAAATCGAAAAGGAGTTACTCAGTAATTACAGATGAAGATTCAAATTCATGCAATATTGAAGATATTTTAGACGAACAACAAGAAACTGAAAATGGCAAGAATGAATTGAAAACCGGAAGTGACAACGACGCACCGAAAATGACTGAAAACGATGCAACAAAAACGTGATGATTTTTATTGTCCGCTATATATAATATTGCTATATACTGCATTAATATTTCAAAAAAAAAAAAGTTGTTAACTTAGTCCGGTTTTGAATATCACAAGGCTAGATCACACAAGTACTGTGGTTAAACTAAAGATGTTTTAAACTATTCTTCTGGTTTTCTATATCTAGCAAAATCTGGTTTATTCTTGCAACGCTGGTGGGAAGGGGGGGGGGGTAACATAATTTGTCCGGATTAACCTGGTTTCCTGATCACCCAGGTCATACGGCAATGACTTGCTTTTTACTTGGGTGTATTACTGATATTCAAGATTTGACAAGAAAGGGGTGGGTGGGTAACACAATTCGAGATTAAAGGTGGCCAGCAGAAGTATTTACATTTTATTGCGGCAAGTTCTTGTTGCCATAATTTCTGACATACAGCAAACAGCACTTAAAGATGAAGCAATACTTTGTCCGAATTCGACGGGCTGGTCACGTAGCAAAATCTACATCTGAGTTTGAAAAATTATGGAGGTGTCCGAATTAGCCAGGTTTTACTGTATAGAAAGCAATTGGAAATTAAAAGGGACTCAAATATTTTGTCCGAATACAGGAGTTGTCCGCATTATAGGTTTTACTGTATTTTGTTTTACCTAATTAATAACATTCACTTGACCCGAGAAGAAAGTGAACATGAAGCAAAGCATTTGTGAGTAATAAAAGCGTTTGCATTACGAAATGACAAGCCAAAATGTCACACTGTGATTTCTGAATTAGAGCCCCGATAGGGAGCAACTAAAGATAGTTGTAATTAACACTTGACAAGCCTTTGGCTTGCAAGGGTTATATGAATTTGTGCGAGCAAAATTCGTCCTTTTTTTTCTTGACAGTTTTTCCGCTTTTTTGTGTCTTCTTCTTCCCTGACACTATGGGCTCTACGACCACGAAACTTGGGACTTATGAAGAGCTTGATCTGAACATGTGCATGTCACTTTTTATTTACGTCTTTGATTTCGTTTTCTTTGTTAAAACGCCATGTGAAAAGAGTGTATTTTTTGCAAGTAAATGCGTAGCATTTAACGACAGCACAGAATATACGTTTGCTAAGTGAGCTTTGTGCGAGCTCTCACTGCGTAAATAGATAACAAGGCGTATGCCTGATCAGTCAATAAAACTAAGTCAACAACAACCAAACACTACTCGGTTTATAAGACGTATTCAAGCTGTGTTGTTTGCAATATATTATTCAAGAAATAACCCATTGAAGGAAGTATTTTTGCGTTTTAATTTTTGTCAAATGTTTAACATTTCGCTAGCGGAATGAGCTTCTCGTTTAGAGATGGTGTTATTGTGTAGACCATTTAACTTAGGAGAGACTGGCTACGGTGTTAATTCGGATGCGGTATGAAATTAGAGGTGGTCTTACCGACAGGTGCTACTGTATTGAATATGGGGATTGGGAAAAGTGACGTAATTATGGTGGTTGTTAGTGCGAGAGTTTTAACTCATATAGGACATTAAATACGTTTTAGTAATCTAGTGTCACCATTTAAAACTTAAAACTTAAATTAAGTTGAAAATAAACTGGCATTACGAAGGCAAACTACGGTTAAGCTCTGCTCCATGGATGGGGAGTAGCTGATTTGGGGTGGGGTGTGGGGACCGGTCAGGGTCGCCTTGCGACGATGTATTGAAAATTGGGGAGAGGGAGACGGTATTACGGACTTAAATGTAGGGTTTAAAAACAGCTTTGAGGAAATATCGCAGCACATAAAATAACAACCATATTTGAGTATAGAATGCAACTATTAATTCCTAACGACATCAGATCGTTCGTTGATTAAAAGGCCTTTATCCAGACATTTACCCAGATATTAACCCAGACATTTACCAGGCATTTACCCAGAGATTTACCAGACATTTACCTAGAGAGTTACCAGATATTTACCATACATTTATCGACAGAGTTACCCGGGCATTTACCCGACATTTACCAAGACATTTACCAGACATTTACCAAACATTTACCCCGACATTTACCCAGACATTTACCGAAACAATTACCCAGACATTTGCCCAGAGAGTTATCAGACATTTACCAGACACTTATCGACAGAGTTACCCAGACATTTACCAAGACATTTACCAGACATTTACCAAACATTTACCCAAACATTTACCGACACAATTACCCAGACATCTACCGACACATTTACACAGGCAATTACCCAGACATTTACTCAGACATTTATCTAGAGACTTACCAGACATTTACCCACACATTTACGCAGACATTTACGACACATTTACCTGGGCATTTACCCAGGCATTTACCGGAGATTTACCGATAGATTTACCTAGGCATTTACCCAAACATTTACCAGGCTTAGGAATGGGAAGTCACGCAGATGCGACATGTTAACTCCCAAACCAGTATTTTGTCTTGACCTGTTTTTACAACACAAAAGGTTAAGTGACAATTTAGACATATTTTACTTAAACCTATATTCTAATACCGCTATAGTTTTATCGCTATTGAAAATGTTTTTGTATTCAAAATATCTCAGGATTGTGTAGCATACCATTTTGTTACCCACATCTTGTTTACAGATTCTGATCCCTTACAGATCTCACTTTATTGAAGTGAATTTATAACCTTTGAACATAAAATACAACCCGTAATAGCAACCTCTAATATAAACCCAAACTCGAATAAGTAATATACAGATTGTGAACTCCAGTAAAACTGTGAAATAACCGTGTGTTAAATAGTGCCAGTCACGGCTGAATGCTCGGTACTCTAAATCTTGACTTATCTGGTTCATAAAGATGAATAGAAGGATTCTAAGGGAACTACCCCACGTTGAACTCCCTTGGAGCAAGATCCCCCGTGGTGAACTACTCCCTAGAGTAGCTCCCCCATAGGGGAACTCTCCTATTTTTTATACGCTTTAACCTTTTCATTTCATTAATTACCTTTGAATAATAATAAACACAGGATAACTGCCATAGTGTTTATTCCTCCAATTTCACACAAATTCTCACATAATCACAAAAATTCTCACAAAATCCTATTTTACAAGCAATAAAAGACACTGAATAAACTTCAATCTTTTGATTACAGTGCACAAATTAAAATTCGACACAAACAAAGTTAAGTGCAATTACAAATACCTTTCATTGAGTTGATTATGGAGTTAATTACAACGCTACTGCATACCCACTTTAAAAGAGAAAAATCAATTTAGGAAACTCCTCCGAGGTTAACTCAATGGTAATTAACATTTATTGCTAATTGTAATCAAAACATTTCGGGCAAATACTGATTTAAGTAAGAATATAAACAAAATTCATCTTTAAAAATGGGTAGTTCCCTACGGGGGAGTTTCATACGGGAGAGTTCACCGCACTTGGTGTTCACATGGGGACAGCTCGCCGGATACGGAATAGAATGGATCAAAATTCGCATTTAATTCAAAATCAGCTCTTCATCCGGAACTCATCCGCACAATCTGGAATCTAGTTAAAGGGTGTATGAGGCAAATTTGTAAGGACTTATTAAGCACAGATCAGTGATCCAGGCAGTACTACCTAAGTACTACCACGTGACTTATACGGCATATAATTACATTTAAAAGTAAAATAGTATAATCAAACGTATATTACCAATAATAATAGTAGGGATCTGTACGAAACAGTGTGATTATAGATAAGGTAGTAGAAATAATGCGAATCTAGCAGTACAACAGGATGAGCGCTTACTAAGTATCTGTGATAGAAAAGCAGTAACGTCTAGACGGATATTATACAAGAACACTGGGTTTTAATGTTGTAACTTTTGTAGTGGGAAAAGGCAAAAGGCAACTGGGATAAATGAACTTTTAAAACGTTTGATTTTAGATATTTCTTGTCAGGTCATTAAACGTTGTATCGTGAGCACTGGAGGGCGTGGCTCACCAGATCTCGTAACTTATATAAGTGACTATTTTTCATTTATTTGGCGTGCCTCAAACACTTACCGGGATCGCTTAATTTGAAGAGACCGACCTGTGATTTATATATCACTGAACTGAAGCTAATTTTTAAATGGTTTACTTTGATTAGAACTTTGTGTTCTCCTAAATTTGTTACCAGACTGAGTAATGCAGTATCTGATAGTGTAGATTGCACACATAATAATTTGTTACATGGCACAAATCACAACTTATTTAATATACTATAATTCAACACATTTAATGAGACAGGGCTTTCGTAAATCATTGGGAAATTCACTGAGCAGAACATCAGCATTGTTACAGGAGTAATTTTGAATAAAAATTATGATTGATTTTGAATTTCTCAAAAACTTATTAGGAAGTCATGTCGTACTGAAGATCAATTTCGTAAAAAAAAAAACAAGAGCACAGTTCATAGTGTGCATGTCCTGGTTGACATCCTTTCAGTTTTTTTTCAGATAAGCAAAAATTTATTGAGATAATTAAGAACAAAAATTTCAAAATCATATACAATTCAAATCCTGCTCTTATTAAATTGCATAACAATTGTTATGTCTTTTCCTATTGATTGCTTCGAAATCTAGTAATTTGTTTTCACTCCACACCAAGAAATGAAAAGATTTATGCTGTTTACAAAAAGCTGCTCAAGGCATAATTTTACACACAACCTTCGCAGCTGTAAACGACCAACAACATACTCGTCTACGCCAATGCCTGACAATTACCATGCTTTAAAAATTGTCAAAACAATATATCAAGGGATCAGAACAGCTTATTCTCAGATATTCGCCACTGAGCTCAGGGCGCTCTCAATGTTCTCAAAAAGACGTGAAAACTGTAAACATGATACGAAAACATTAAGCTTACTCTACGAATCATATAAATATATTGTTATACCATTAAAACCAAGTAAAACGCCATTTACACAGGGCTCAAAACTTGAACATGAACGAGCATAGGTATGGTATATAAAAGCTCTTATTTCTCCACAATTACAAAAATCTTGGCCCAAAACTTAAAATTATACCTAAAACTTATAGGCCCTACTAGTTCAGAAAGATTACCTTTTCGCCTTCCTTTTAATCTTTAAACTTAGAAAATACAGCAAAATTTGTAACTGCGTGCGTCATTCAGTTTCGAAGATGGCTGTTCTAGACTCAAATCGAAGCTGTACACTTACTCGGGTGCCCGGTACATTGCTCCCCAAAATAAAGCATATATTTTCTTACACTTATTGGCCTCAAAATATAATACTTTAGTGTTCCATAACATCAGTGTTACATAACGTTGTGTTACATCAAATATTCACTGAAAGTCTCTGAACACAAACATATAGAATGTTTGACACACTAAAACTGTACACTCATTTAAATAACATCTAAAAAAACCATGTCACGTAATACACAATTAAAATTTAGACTCAAAAGAGAAGAGCTGCATCCAACGGCATTCTATGAAGCAAATATTCTTTTCAAATAAGGGGTCCTTGGTGGCGGAATACCCTGGTTTCTTGGTGCCGTGAAAAACAAGACACATTTGTAAATGTGCCTGTCCAGTATTGACTGGACCTTGGTGTGTGCACCATCTTTATTTAGCTCTCGTGTTGCTTGTCGCAGTGTTACCTTGCGTCTTCCACGATCATCTGATTGTAATGTTTAACCAACTATGGCTATGGCCATTTGTTACGAGGAGCTTCTCCCTCTTTGATGATGACAATGTCCCCGACTTCCAAGTCGTTGGTAATGGCATTGCACTTTGTCGGCACTGTAGCTAAGACAAATATTGAGATCTCCACCTCGTCCAAAAAACGTTAAGAAGATAATGAATCCGACGCCAGCGTTTCTGGAATACAGATTTGTCCCCAAAGCTACCAAGGGTTGAAGCAATTCTTGGTTTTCATAGCTGATTCGGCGTGATTGCTTCTGATGACAAGGCGTCTTGTAGATTATCAATCGCCAAAGGTCTGCTGTTGACGATGTTCATAGCCTCGTAAAAGAGTGTGCGTATCGAATCATTGTCAAATTGTTGTCCGGATCTTTGTAGCATAGGGACAAGAACGTTCCCAACAGTGTGTATTTGTCGTTCCCACGCGCCGCCCATGAGGTCACATCGGTTTTCTGGGAGGAACTTATTCAAATGATCTATTTGGAGCTTACCTAGCCCCTTGTTGAATTCGTTGTTTGCTCCCAAAAAGTTTGATCATCTATCACATCATAACTCTCTTACGGGGCCTCGAATTGCAATGGACCGCCTGAGTACGTTTAATAACACGTCTTTTTTCCATAGAATCGCCAATTCGAGATGTATTGCTTTTGACATCAAACAAGTGAACAATACGCCATATGTAGGCACGACACTATTTTTCACTTTAATGTAAAAGGGGTCCGAAATAATCTACACCACAGCTGTAAAGCTCCCCAAAATCTCTGACATGTTACGCACTTCTGAATGACGCTTACTACCAGCCTCGTGCACCCATGAAGCCAATAGCCAGTATCTCTGTTATTATTGTGAAGCCCTACTTTGATGATGACCGGAATAGAAGTGTCGTACAATGAGCTGACTGATAGGACTTTTTCGTGGTAACACATTGGAATATTTGATTTTATCTGAAAAACTGAATTTACTGAGTCTGCCTCCGATTCGCAATATCAAATTCTCGCCGGTAAATGGATCTAACTTACATAAGGTACTGTGTTTCCTCAAAGTTAGTGATCGATGCGCACCTTCTCTCAATATTTCGTACCCTTCATAATACGCCTCTTTCTGACCTGCCTTAATGATTTCAATCTCAGCTTTACATTGCACTTCCACTGTGACTGTAGGGCGCTCTTGTGATTTGGAATTTGGAATTGATTTGAATTGATTTGATTTTCTGTTTCAGAATTCCCTTAAATAGGACGCAGTTGGTCACTGCTCTTCGCAATCTTTTCCAGTCTGAAAAGTATTGGAATCGTTGGAGCATGTCATCGTTGTCTGCTATAGATGAAGCGAATGCGTTTCTTTGCTTTATTTCTGGGTCATTGGGATAGAGGCTGAATTGAAGGTTTTCTACTGGTAAGGTCTTCTCGTGAAGAAAGCTGGGACCTCCAAACCATTTATTTCCTTGCAATAGCTGTTTAGCTGAAGCTCCTCTTGAAGCTAAGTCAGCGGGACTCTCCTGGCTTTTCACATATCACCTGTGCTGGTGAAGTGTGGCTTCGGATCAGCTCTATTCGGTTCGCAACATATACATGGAAACGTCTTGCTTCGTTCGACAGATACGCGAGAACCACTTCGCTATCGGTCGAGAAGTATTCTTCCGTATTGTCGTATTTCCTTTCCTTAGTCAGGAAGTCACTCATTTTCACAGATAAAACTGTTGCCGCCAAATCGTGGAATGGTTACTTGTTTTATGCGTGCTACCCGGGCTGTGCCTATGAGAAATCTGGAGTGTATGTTATTGCCTTTGTCTACAATTCGTGGACCTCTGCCCATATCCTTGAGTACTTGCATGCAAAAAGTGATGTACCTTCGTCAAATTCGGTTGGCTTAATGCATCGAGGTATTTTGAGACTCTCAAGGTTCTGCAAACCAATGTTCCCATCTGTGATTTCGTCTGCTAGGGGTGCGTCCCAATCTGGCTGGTATCTACAAGCGTCTTAAAGTATGTTTCTAGCTACGATTACCACGAGGGCTAAAAACCCAAGAGGATCATACAGTGAGCTGACTATCGACAGTACCCCTCTTCTGTCTTTCCATGAAATGCGAAATTGAAAACAATCGGACCGGATTAACCAATCAAGGCCAAGTACCTACTCAATTAACCCCGTCTTGTCACCCAGATCCTGGTTTTGTAGACTCCGTGTTCGGCACACATTTCAGTTGTATTATCCACTAGATTCTTTGCCTCGTTTACTGATGCGACCGAAGTAAGTCCGTCATCGACGTAAAAATCATATTTGATAAAGTTTGCTGCTTGCTTCCCAAACTTACTTTCACCATCTTCCGCTATTCTTCGTAGTCTGTAATTGGCGCATGCCGTTGATAAAATTGCCCTAAAGAGGTAAATGGCCATCCTATGCTCAGTGGGTTCCTCGTCGTAGCTGATCTACCACCAAAGGAATCTCAGGAGTCGCGATGTTCTTGACTGACCTTAAACTGGAGAAACATTTTCCCCACATCGCAAACCAGAACAATTTGTTCCTTTTTGAACCTACAGAGTATCCCAATGATCATGCCTGGTCCTTGAATGAGAAGATCTTTGAGACTACAATCCATAACCACACGAATCTTGTCTTTTTTACTGTGATAGACGCCCTGACGGGGTATATAGCCTACTTGTCCCGGCTTTAGGTTAGCATCATTTGGGCCCTCCTCGGCGTAGTCGCTGGCTATCATCTCCCTTTTTTCGTAGTCAGATCGGTACTTCGGATCCTTTATAAGGCGTCTTTTTAGATGGGTAAGTCGCTTCTCAGGCATGGGTCTGTTGTTCGGTATCTGTGGGTTACTCGAGCAGAAAAGTAAAGGCATCTCGTAGTGGTTGTCATCAGTTTTGTGTATTCCATTCTCTAGAATATCCAGTAATTTCTTGTGTTCAATGGACCTTTTGCTGAAGTTATTTTCAAAGGAATTTTCAAACTCTCTGTCGGTTAATCTAGCCAGATCGCAAGGGGTTACTACTTCTTTGCTTGATGTTCGGTGTGCTAGACTCGCTCCTGGTGTACTATTTGCCATTATACGATGGCGTGGTGCAGCGTTGATATCAGGTTTCCCTCCAACAATTGGCCAATCTAGAATGATTTTCACCGCAAACGAACCATGGCCTCTAGCAGGGATTACTTCTATTGCGCACAAGGCTTTTGTGGAGTCATACCGATCACTAAGCCTATTTTAATGTCTTGTAATGGAGGTATTTCATTGGCAAGTCTTTGCAAACGAGGCCTTTTCCTAGCAGTCAAGTTGGTTGGAATATGGGAACGTTCACTGGCATTGCAGGTCTCACGTTTTAGGGTGCTAGACGTACTGTCTCGGTGCCATGCAATCCAGGAACTGTTTTCAGGCTTAAGAAATGTTTTCAGGCTTAACTTTCTCAGCGTTGGTTGATATGGTAGAAGTCCAGTGACGTTAAGCTTATCACGAGTTACGTCAAGGACAAAGGTTGAGTCTGACATGTTGTCTGACATGTTGTCCAGTAAATTGGTATCTTGACCTTTGGATTGCTCTCATGCGATACCATCACAGGTACAATCATAAAAGTTATGGTCGCTTCAGCAATACCAGTTTGCAAAGCATGCACTTTATTTCTCACTGTTGACACAAAGTTTGTTGCGCCTTTGATCATCTCCGGGGTTTGTCGCCTGCTTTGGTCTGGAGCATTATCATTATGAAGTGAAGTAGGGTGACGTTTTTTGCGTATTCTGCAAACTTCTTATACTTACACTTCCTTGCAATGTGGTTGGGTTAAGACAGGCAAAACACAATCGGTTCGAAGAGGCAAATTTTGTACGCTCCTCTAGTTTTCTTTTGGAACTCTGGGCAGAAGTCAATAGGGTGCGTCTCTGCTTTGCACAAGACGCAGGGTCGCTTCTTTCTGACTTCTTTACTGTCGTTCTTCGTTGTCTCAGTTGCTTTGGTATCCAAGTGTTCCATAGCTGGGGACTCTGTTGCCCTCCCTTCACATTGTTGAGTGACAGAGCTGTAGAGTCTTGAGCCTTTGGATTTGTCTCTCCTATCTCGGACATCCATGTTCTTAGAAGTAAGTGTACAGGGGTCGCCAGCTATATCTGCCTCAGTTGTAACAAACTCCACAAAGGTCTCGCAAGAGGGGACCTTAGCATTGCTCCGATGATCGGCTATCACGCGTGCTCAGCGTCTGAATAAGCAGTTTCCTTTGCATGCATTTGTTTTCTCTTTTGTCATTCAAGGCATTCATGCCAGGAATAACCTTACAGGCAACAATGCATTGGTTCAAGAAGTCTGCAAATTGTCTCAAAGCCTTACCATCCGAATTGATACCGGTCTAGCTTTTCTCTGAAGGCATTCTGTACCAAGAACATGTCGCCAAATCTGCTGACGAGTATCTTCTTGGCTTCGTAGTACGCAGTCGGTGATGTGTACAGGAAAAATCCCTCTATACTCTCTTTAGCCTCTCCTGCAAGGTATCTTTTCACCTAACGTATTTTCTCTCGTTAGAATTTTGCGCTGATCTATTCAAAGGCACCTTGCCATGATGCGTACTTCAATGAATCGCCCAGAAGACAGGTGGTTCTGGGATAGGAATACGGCTAATATATAGTCGTTCTGTAAGTTCTGCCATCACTGCTGAGGTATCGCATCGGGTGGTCTGTGTCAAGTTCGGGCAGAAACTCTCAGCTCCCGGATCTAGCTCATGTGTCCGCTCATGGTCGAGGTTCATTCTCTCAGATGTTGCCGCCCTTGGTTTGTGCTTTAGATATTCTCACACACGCCGATTGGTTGGGTCATCTCTAAAGTCAGGCTCAATTGTGACAGGCGCTTCCTGATATGGTTGTGAAATGGTTTGAATTCAACTTCGGCTACTCGGACAGGTAGGGTTGCAATGAAGCTCTTTACTCTATTGTTGAGTTCTTCTTCTTCATCGGGTTAAAAGGCAGCTCTTGCTTGCTGCACCGCTCTAATTCCTGCTTTAGCTTGTTCCAGTTCTTTGGTGAGCCTGAGTTTCTTGGCCTATGTTTGTAGTCGTGTTCCTTCTGTGCCCATCTCAGCTTCCTTCTCCGAGAATTTTACTTGAACCTCAAGTTCGGATATCCTTACCTCGTTTCGCTTGTACGAGTTAACACCAATACTAGAATTCTTGGATTTTTTTGAGTGGTTGCAATGTCTCATATCGGATCTCGGTTGGGATAGGATCGATTGGGTTTCTTCCTTAATAGCCTCTTTTCGATGGTTGATATGTCTTCTAAGATCTGTGGTCTCGGCCTGAATATCCATGGTGGTAATTTCCTCCTTGGTGAGTGCAGATAAGTTTTCAGCTGCTTCCTCTACTTCATCAAAGAGCTGAACTAAATCATCTCGACCTTTTTGGGGGTTCGAACATCATCTCCATCTGCAATGAGGTCTCTAATATTTTCTTTCTTCTTGATTCATCTCTTAATCAACTGTCTAAATTGTTCAGTTTTATCCTCGATCTGAAATTCCAGGCCCTTTTCAGTCAGGACTCTTCCGTGTGGACCTTGGGCTTCACTTTGAACTGGGTTTTGGGCCACTGCCTTGTCGAAAAAACTTCTTCGCGGAGGAACCCTTCCGCTGGAGAGCTGCCCTTTGGATTTTTCTTGCGTTTTTTCTTGTAATGTAGGTGTCAAAATTTTGTATTTAGAAATGCCGAAAATCCAATTGCTGAATGCAACAGATTTATTTGCCGAATGACATGTGTGTATTACGCACCAAAGGGGAGTACTATACCACCAAGATAAGGAAATTTTCAACAGTATCACTCAAAAAATACAAAACTGCGAATAGATATAGACTCAGAATTGATACAAACCGCGAGTTATTATAACGACACAATACTTGGTAGATTAGCATGAAAACTACATACTCGGAGTAGGTCATTCTTAAATAAGTTCAATAATTCGGCCATGGAGTTCAATACAATGTGTCTTCAATTACAGGCATGTCCAAATGATTGTTGACTCAGGATCTTCGCCCTCATACGATCGTATAGTTGACTGTCGCGAGTCAACATCCTCTGAGATTAGGTGGCCGAAATCATTCAGTCATCATCGCCTATTTTGTTGAAATCGTGCTTTTTGAGAAACGTTTTTCACTGTAATTGCCACTGCAGTTAAAATAGTAACGCTTAAGTTATTCCACGGTGTTTATTCTCAGATATTTGCCACTGATTTCAGGCCGCTCTCAATGTTCTCAAAATGATGTGAAAACTGTAAACAAGATACAAAAACATTAATGTTACTCTACGGATCATATAAATACATAGTTATACTATTAAAACCCAGTAAAACGCCATTTACACAGAGCTCGAAACTTGAACATGAACGAGCGTAGAGATGGTATATATAAGCTCTCATTTCTCCACAGTTACCCAGATTCGTAACCCAAAACTTATAGGACCTACGAGTTCAGAAATATTACCTTTTCGACTTTCTTTTAATCTATAAAATTAAAAAATACAGCAAAATTTGTAGCCGCGTCATTCAGTTTCGAAGATGGCTGCTCTAGACTCAAATCCAGCCTGTACACTTACTCGGGTGCCCGTTACAATAGCAAGCAGGAAGTTATTGCCACAAAAATGTTTATAAAAACTTCAAAGGCTTGTGACAAATAGTTACTGATGTAAAAAAGCATCTAAGTGAGTCATTCTTATTTGGTGTGATGAGGAATGTCAGTAATATGTTGACTCTACTGAAAACATATGAATTGATTATTACTTTCCAACTTAATTTAATAAAGACAATATAGCTTGTTGTTCCATGTGTTACAGCGTTAGTCTCGAGATTTTCCGATTTCAAATTCGGCTGTGGGGGGGGGGAGGAGAAACAGGGGAGTGACCAAATTGAGTCTTTCTCACATGCCTTTTGAAAGCAAAGCATAGAAGCAGATGCTTTATCAGTTCAGTGCATTTATCACGGACAGACAGTCTTCCAATCTTAAAGGACATAGGAAACTTTGCTTCTTATCTTTATGTTGCCACCAAAAACAGGTGGATACCTTAGCATGGGTCGCCGTTGCGAAATCTAATCAATGTTTATGAAGACATTAACGGTAGTAAAGCTTGAGGAAAGAAGTTTGATAACTAAAATCTTTATATGCACGCAGTTCAACAGGTTATGTGCTTCTTATATAGGACATACGCACAATAAAATTATCAACATAAAGCGCATGAAAAAATGACCATTCAAATATTACGATTGCAGAACATTAATGGGTATGTTTATTAAGTCAGATAGATGGGCCACTGGGCACTTGGTCATGAACTAACGTGGTCTACGGTCAAAAAGCCACTAAAGAAGCGTCTATATATCACCAGATCACAAGACACGTGTGGGATTAAAAAGGTATTAACGTTACAGTACATTTAAGGTTAAACACATGTAAATATAAAAACAAAGTGTAAATCAAGTTTTTTTCAGTTAACTGAATCGAACTGCGTATTGGATGTCCCCTCTGTTATCATTCAGTAAGCTAAATCTAGTACCTTCCAAGATTCGGTTTGTGGTACATGTATACTTAAATAAGAAACAAATGACTATGAATTTTTACAGTGCAGTTATCAGTCAGAACGCAGTAACGTGCTTTATGCTGCACATGCCGATGTACAGAATAGTGTGTGTCATGACATATTTCGTGCAATCGCAAAATGCACTGCTGTTGCATGCCTCCATGAAAATGCCACACATTACATACAACTATGTAATGGCATATTAGAAACAAAACTATAAATAGTAACATGCTGTAAAAACAATCTCTCACTCCACAAAAATGCAGTCTTACTACGATTAAGAAAAGATGAACGCAAGACACATAAAGTGTAAATACTAAATGTGACTATGTTTTCATATCGTTAATGAAAGCTTGCTTTCTTTTCAAATTGACACTTTTACAATTTTAAGTACATCAGTCTTGGAAAACCTACTAATTGTTTGACTGTTCGTGATCGTGATTTTTATTGAGGAATGGTACATGAAGTCGAGTATGTAAAAATAAACAAGGCAATACATCAAACGATTTGATGGTTGATCGGCCTGAATCCTGCCTTCTGCTTCGGCAAGAGCTTATGCCTGTTTAAACGGTTTATAATGGGGAGTGCAAGCAGTCGTGTTGTTCCCGTCAGAGACGCGGTTGAAACGTTTGTACGCGTCGTTGCTAGCAAGAAAACGTACAAGTTGAATTACCTTGAGACACGTTCTGATGATTTGATCTCGTCTCATATCGACAACAGTGAGATTAAAGATGACCTTGGCTATGATCCTGTGGAAGAAGTTGTGCGTAGAGACACTCTTTACGGTACAGAGGAGGCTTTAGCTGGCTTTGTTCGAGTGAACTCAAAAGGTTCTTGTGCAGTATCAGAGGAGAATTTGGATTGCAAAAAAAGTCCAAACACAGCGTCACCTAAAAAGCATGACAGACAGAAGTCTAAAGATCTTGTTATACAGGACATAGAAATTCCGGAATCACCAATAAAAGCTGAAATAGAAAATTCCAAAGAAATTTTTCTAGAGGACATAGAAAATCCAGAATCACAAATAACAACTGATATAGAAAATTCTAAAGACATTTTTGTGGAGGACATAGAAAATGTAGGATCACCAACAAAAGCCAAAAAAGGGAATTCTAAAGATGCTTTTACGGATGACATAAACATGTAAGTACTGGAAGTAACAAGCACTTTTTTCATTCAGTTCTATCAGGAAAAGAAAGAACTCATCTTGTGGCGATTTGACTGGGGGCAGTTCACTGCTAATAATGAACTGAGCATTTTTGTGTGTGTTCAACAGCAAACAAATATATATATGTTGCTCTGGAGATGACGCTGTTATGAACTTCTAGATATCAATATTTTTGGGAAGTATGAAAACTGCTTACCATGTGTGACTTCAGTGTAGCTTCTTAAGCAAATGTGGGATTTGAATTTATTGCCTTTTCTGCATTTCCCGTTCTCAGTAAAATTAGTTTTTGGATTTATTGTTTTCTTTAAAGTTAAGACACTTGATTGAAATTGAGACATTTTATTGTTTTTAAAGAAAGCATCGATGCTTGGGTCCAAAGAATGTAGCATTCAGATTTGTTGTTTTGTCTGAAGCAATGGAACTTAATTTTCTATACTCACTTTAATAGGGTCAAAGGTTCACCCAGTGCTTTCTGTAAACAGTATGACAAAAGTATTTTTGGACTGTCTACGTCAAAGCAAATACAAGTACTTGGCTGAAATACATGTAGATCAAAATATATATGACTGTCTAATTATATGCAGCGATATAAAAAATGACAAAATATCAAAAATTGCAGTAATTTCAAAAATTAAACTATTTTTGGAAATGTCAAAAATTGATTTAGTCTTTACCAGTCCGTGCAGCAAACAAGCGTTTCGTAATTAATATATTGTAACAAATTTAGTTTAAATTGAGAAATTTATTTTACAATTTTAAGTCATACGAATTCATATTTTTGGATATTTATAGTGCTTGCTATAGGCCTGCATGTAAGTATGTGGTATCATGAAGTGTATTCAAATGTCACCCAACTCAATAAATGTGTCCTGATATGACGATAGTATCATTTTCAGTTGTTTTTGGACACTTTGCCATAAAATATTTGCATTACAACATTTATTCAAGTTAAGTAACTTTTCAAAAAGCAACACTGGAATAAAATTAAATCAAACATTTATGTTAGTGAAGAGATGATTATGCGTAGACTTGTATTAAAAAGGTGAAATATATTTTACGCAGATAATGGACCTGGATATCCTGTCTCATTGAAATGAAGATCATCCATATAAAATGTAAGAGGAGACGTTTGGATAATTCCGCGCTTGTGAGGCACACGTCCCTACTAACTGAACCTCAGATACCACGGCACACAACAACAATTACATAATAAAAATTATACTATTGTGTTATGCTATACTTTTCCAGTCTGTCAGACATGATAGCACAACCTTATGACTGGTCGCTTCTATGAATGAACGAAGACGCTATGTTTTAAAGAACTGACGGAATGTGAGGCAGAAGCTGTAATGTAAGAGTGCATCAGGACACTGTTAAAATATGCCTACCGCACTAACATTTCTTTTGAAAAATTAACGTTTGTTAAATGTGCCTTCAGTTATAATAAATACTGATTAATTATTATTACCGGTATTTGTTGCCTTTATTCGACAACAAATGATACACATCAACAACACCAAATCATATATTTACCTGACGGGTTAGGACAAGCACTTAAGTTTTCATTGTCAGCTTTTAGCGATTCGCTTACAGAATAAAAGCAATTGTGTTGCCAGATACATTAAAGTATAAATAGCTACAACAAAGTTAACCCTTAAATATATATCAAAACTTAGTGAATAAAGTCTGTTCATAGTTATTGCGTCTCTTAACGCACTTTCAGAAGGTAAAATTTCACAAGCCACGTTTCCTTATGAAAGCTGTTGAATCGCATTTTGCCTCTCTTAAACTAATATATGTCTTTGGACGTGTTTATGTTTAACAGCTATCAAGTATAATTAATTCACATGTAATAAATATGTAATCTCTGAGCCATCTAGTGAGTGATTTTAGAATCAGGATCAGAATTTTCAAATTGTGCATAATCTGAAATGTTAAATTTTCTGCTATCAGTCGTGGGGCGCCAGAATTATATCCTTTGCAAAGTTATTTGGTAATCAGAGTTTGAAAATCATTTTGCTGGCCACCCAATTTGTTTAACAACATTAGAACTGACTGCATCACAAAGCAGCGCCAATGTCAGACAATGGTGTGCTCGGTTCAGTAATGCGAAAAAGGGTGGACCAGGGCAACAATTTGTGGACTTTTCCACCAAATGATGTTTTTTTTCGAACCTTGTTGCCTATAAGCCTGGAGTACAGTAGCTTGAAAGTGTGTATTGATATCTCTTAAAATTTGGGCGGGAAATGGTTGTATATATCATCACTGAAAAAAGTGTAAAAAATGAGTGGGAGGGGAGGGGGCAGGTTCGAAAAGAAACTTGAAGTGGCAAAAGAACCGCAGGGACCCCCATATTTTACTGTCTCAAATGTTGAATGAATGATCAGTGCGTAATTATGTACAATATGAGAGGGAAAATGTTGCAGGTTTTCGTTCTGTATTAGAATTAGTCTCAAAATTTGTTTATTTGCCATTCTTAGCAATACAAACCAAAAGAAATCCTGAGTCGTTTTAGTTCTGTTTTATTTCTCATAAAAGTCCGGTGACCATTGCGTTGTATATCCTATTATTATAGCACTGTGTCACATGGTTGCACATGCGAAGTATTAAAACAAAATTGTTGCAAATTAAAATTATGGGAGATTTCCCTTTAAAAAAAATAGCGATGAAAAGACCCTTACTTAGGGAAGCATTGACAAGTAGTGCATGTTTATAAAAAAAACTAACTTGTTCTTAAACTTTTGCAGTTTATTATTTATGATTGAGACATCTTTGCCTATATGTAAAGGAGGTTGGCGTGGAACATTGATAGATTGTGTGGTTTTTGTGACTCTTGCCTTACATGCACAGTCTTATGCAAACTCACAGATTCTTTCTCACATATAAAGTGTTGTTGTACTGCAATGAATGTTATATTATCGTCCATGCTGTCAATAACAGCCAGTCAGGAGCGAACGGTCAGCTTCAGACCAGCACCATTTGTGGTGCCAATTCTAGTCATGAATGAACTAAAATATTCTAGGTAGTGGTAAATAGTGTCATCGGAAATTGAGCGCTTCTTCTACTTAATGAATTGTTCCTTTGATAACGCCTGACGGGAAATTGAACGCTGTTTGTCATTGGCAAAATACACTGGATATTACAGGATTATTTTTTTAATTCTTAATATTTATGTGTTGATAAATAGCTTGGAAGATCCCTTGGTAGATAATGCAACACTAGCCAGAATTGACATTTTTATTATTAAATCAGTGAAGATGATAAAAAAGATAGGCATTTGTTTAAATTGCTCAAATATAACAAGAGAAAGGACAGGCTTGTGACTAGTTTTCCATATCTTAAAACAATTCAAATTTCTAGTGTGTTATTCATAGCCATGTAAAAAATTTTCATTTTATTTGAAATAAACAGATGGACTTGATAGATCAAAGCATAAACATTGGCTGGGTAACTTTAGACATGTTTAGTGTCAGATAAAACATAGTTTCCATTAGGACGTCTAATGACATGCGTAGAGGTTATTGATAACTTTTGTTCCGCCTAAATGTTCTCAGTAATTGACAAAAGCAAGTATAACGACTTTTTGTTACGGCGAAGAAGTAAAACTTATTGTTTATCAATATCCCACCGCTGCAATTTGTGAACAGGTCAATAAGCAAGTAAATTCTAACCTGATAACCTTGTTTTATATCCTTTGATTTATGAGACTCCAAGGGAATGTTGTTTTCTGTTTAAAATCTACGTGATCAAGATGCATGCCCTGCATTACGTTATTAAATTCCTATTCATCATGAATTGCAGTGGATGTTGTATATAGCAAAATACAAGTGTTTCACAGCAGATGTAGGAATTGATGAGCTAAATTAAAATTAGGTGTTGTTGAGTCTGGACATTCAAATACGGCAATATATTTTCAACTTACAATCAGTCTTCACACATAATGTTGGTCTTCTGCAAGAATTAACCATACCTCTTCGGTTGTAATTTAGCAAGAAAAAAATAAAATTTAGCATTCTTGGCACTGTTTTAACATGCATCTGAACCCACATGATAACATTTAATGCATCCCAGTAGAGTCATAATTAAGGAAGTCAAGGTAAAATATCACGTGTTTGTACTGGCCTCTAGTGACACTTCATAGTAACTCAGTTTCATTTCAGTTGCGGTATGCAGACGTTAATTTTTGAGGAAATGCTGTGCACATGCTGCGTTATTACTCACAATGACAATCCTGTAATGCTGTTATATTATAAACGACAAAAGCAGAACATATTCCAAATCACATTTCTTATATATAGCTGAGTGGCAGTGAGTGGCAGTGGAGTCAGCGGTGTGTTGGCACATAATAACTTCTGCTTTGTTCTGTTTCGATGATCAGCGCTAGATGTCAGAATGAAAATAAGACAATTCTAAAAGTAGTTTCAAGATTTGTAATGCTGCATATAACTCATCTCAATTGATTATTGTTGTGGGGCCAAATCTAAGCTACTTAATATCCATAAATGGCAAGCCATTGTTCTTTTAGTGTTACATATGTTACATCTTTCTTTATTTCCATGGTGTAACTAAATCTTAAAATGTATCATTTCTTTTGTCGCAATAACTGAAATGTGCTATTTAGAATTTTAGAGTCGAAGAGCTCTGTTGCTTAAGTTATTAAATTATGTCAAAATGTTTATGTTTTTGTTAGAAAGAATGTTAATTGTTGCGGTAAGTGGCTTGGTTCATAATTCGTATATATTATGTGTGTGAAGAGTTTCTCAAGAGAGATCTGAAATCAGAACTGAACCTGCACGATCTCTGTTGACTGCTAACTAAAATAACATTGAGTGTGAATGCATGATATAAGTGATACTGGCGTGAATGCGCGCATGTATTATTATAAATGTACAGGAAAACTTGCCTCCGAACAAACCTGTATAATGTGGACAACTAACTATTTCGGACAAAATATTTCAGTCACTTTTAATTTCCCATTAGTTTCTATATAATAATAATCTGGGTAATTCGGACAACCTCCTTTTCTAGATAATTTTCACAATTTTTAGATCCAATTTATTTACTGTGTAAATAACAACGTAAATCAGACAAGACAGTAGCCCAATCTTTGAGCTTTGTTTGCTTGTCTATCAGGTAATGTGAATAAGAACACGCTGCAACACATACGACTTCTTTTGTTTGCGAAATGATTAATCCCAAAAACGCTTGTCCAGTCCCAAGTGGGTTTTATGTGTAAGTGTGTGACATTGTTCATTCAAATTGACGGAGAAATTTTGGAGTAATGTTATTAATCTAAATTGAAATTATGGAGAAAAAAGAGAAATATAATCGTTTAAATCTTTTAGAAGAACCTACTGGGAAGTCATCTTTTAATTTCAATTATCTGCCCTATGTTAATTACTTTATTTTTAGGCGCGGGGTTTTTTAGATGGGGGAGGGGGATACCTAAACGTGTAATAACGTTTCTTTCTGTTTTAAACAGGGTCTATTTAACATTTAGTTCAAATAATGTACCGGGCAGTAATACCCGGATGCCGCACAACTCTTTTTTGACCATTCATGCTCGCCAGATTTCACTAAATGCAATTAATTATTCATTGCAGTTAAATTTTGAAATAATTTGTGATGTCGGTAAATGAAAACCTCATAGAGTATTTGGAAAACTGAAGAATCGGCACTCTTTACCATATGTACACAACTGGGGGCAGAAAGTCGGACGGATTACCACTGATAGTTTATTTACCTATTGAATGAAATATCATTATAACAATGTTGAGTGGTCTGGACACCTTGATAATCGGACAAATTTTACCACCCTAACGCTGCTTGGATTAACCAGGTTTTACTTACATTCCAACTTATCGTGAAATCAAGAAGGAAAGCGAACAATATTTTATAAATATAATTAGAATTGTTTTGATCATTAGTATTAATTTAGGATTTAAAATAAACCAATAAAAGTTGGGATAACATAATTGCGTTTGCTTATATATGGTGGAGATGCAAATTGCCACTGCATAGGCAGTAGACACTATAATCCGGAGCTTAGTCTAGCGATGCATCGACTGGGCGAATGGATACAAACCACTCTACTGATGCAAGCAGCTTCGACATAAGTAATTGCGAGATTTCTCAAAATAAACTTAAAATACTGGCTACCTTGTGTTCTTTTGGGAATATTTTCTATTATAATACCGAGACAAACGAAACGATATTAGAAATGAAACCCAAGGTGTTTTCATACGTGTGCAAGAGGTACGCGGTCTGGAATCCATGACAAGACGCCTAGTGGCAAATTGCCTAGTAACAATACACCTGGCGACAATTCACCTGAACTGGAAAAAGCAGAATGTTGGCCTCATATATTCAGGGTTGCTTTTGATCATTGCTAAATGAGAGCCTGTAGTACTTTATAGAAACACAATTGCATAAAAATGTTACATATCTTGTGTCAACCACTATGAATTTGAAATGGTTTTAAGAATGCAATGAATTTAAACGATCTAAATTACTTCTCACTGCTAAAAAGGTAGAGTATGATATTTTATTTTGTTAATTAAGATCTCATTACCCTAAACATTTTCTTAAAGACCTCTAAAACCGGGAAGAAGATCTAACTTTTTAATCTAGATATTGTTTGAAAAGTTTGGTAATTTTTTTCAATGGGGCCAAGAACTTGAGGTCATGGTTTATTTGAAATTTCGCTGCATAATCTACAAAGAAAAATTGAACATTTATCGACGAAAGCATTACATAATACTGGCAAGCGTGGGGCACTGTCGTATAAGCTATCATAATTTTAAACCTCTATTTTTCTATATTTTCATATTCCATATTGAAACATTAAGAATATCAAGTAAAGATCCTTTACTATGAAAACAAAAACATAACAAAGAAAACGACTAAGTCTCCCATTACTTGTCGTGAGAAACCGTTTACACGTTCACCATTATCGCCTATCGATCGATTCCTTATAGTTCAATGCTGATTAGGGATTTTTATCTGCCCTGTGTAAAATTGAATTAAAAGTAAACATTTAATCTGACTTAAAAAAAGATCTTAAGCTTTTCAAAACTTTCATAATATATTCTATTTGATTAAAACTATCGAATTTATTGCTTTACCGAGAAATAGTTTGTATTGAATAGCATGTGTCAGACTCATCACTGTCCCCACCGGATGTTTACATTTACCAAGGAAACACTGTAGCGTTTAACACCGTATACTTGAGGTCGCAACGTCTATCGACCAATTTTCAACCCTTCTAAAATGTTGCAGTTGTTTATTTTTCATTGCCGCCAAATCACATCTATCCAGCACTTTGCCACAACGTTGGATACACGATTGATTTAGTTGTGTATGAAAGTCGAACCAACGTGTTTCGCGAAATTTATGTAGACGCCGATATTCCAACGTTGTCACATTGCTCACTGAGAGTGAAGCTCGAATATGTCTTTTTGAAAATGTGTCAAAATGACGTCTTAAAAATAAGAATCTGATCACAGTGCAAGTTTTTCTAACCTAACACAGACCCTCCGTAAAAACAGACACAAGAAATGGCAACTCGCACATTCTAACAACGGGTGGGATAAAGGAGTGGTGACTGTAATGGAAGGATGTTATGCTTTAGAAATGTCGATTTTCCCATGCCTGCGCAACTACTTTTCCAGACATACTCATATTGTGGCTCCACCTAAGCCAGTTGAACGTTTGGACAAGACATTGATTCGACTTTCATATATAACCAGATCGCGACGTTGATGCAGGATCTGGTCGCGTTGCATCTTCGCGGTCGCATGTTCACTGGGGCTAGGTCAACGTTGCTGGAGTGATGTTTTCGAGTCGTAAACGATGTGCTTTATTGATAAATTCTGGAGAACCCTCCCCCCGAAAAACTCCCAGGATAAACCCCTCCCTCCTTTATACAGCTGTGGAGAAAGAACCCCCCCCCCCCCCCAAAAAAAAAAAAAAAAAAAATTCTAATACACGTAGAAAATTCTGTTTGTATAATATCTACTATTTCAATACCAGAATCATATTTACTGCCACGGTTAAAATATGAAAAACAGTGTATTCTGTTGTAAGAAAATCCCGAGTTGCTTAGCAACGAGTTTTTTTTCTTATAACAGAATACACTGAATCCTTTAACTGACTTAAAAAGGGTTTCATGGGGAAATTAGCGTATTTTCCGACCAAAGAATGCACACTATAAATTTTACGAATACGCGCTAAATATAACACCAGAGTGCTCTAACTATGTCATTAAACTGCTCGTGTTCTGTCATTCTGTTCATAAATAAATATTGTGATTTAGTAATCTCCTGTAACACTACTCAGAATATTCAGCTTAATGAACATTAGCTGTTTAACATATATGTCTTGAAACCAAAGACAACTCACAAACAATCAATTAGAAATCAAGGGCAAGGTCGTTAGGGCTGTTCCGGGCATTGTATTGATTATTAGAAATGTATAGAATGAGATTTATAAAATGTTGAAGACATTCGCTTGGTAAACGAAGGGTCCCCAGTTCAAATCCTTCTGGCCACATTTTATACGAGCCTACAAATTAATCCTTCACTAAAACTTTATTCCAAAGGACCTCCTACATTTGATTAAGATATCATACAAAGGGGGGGGGGGTGTGGGAGGGACGAAATTCAGTGAGCCACAGTTCTTATACAGATTGAAAATTAACGTGGGTTCGTAACTCAGAAAACACGCTAAAGACAATGGGAGAATCGCCAACCGTGTTTTAAGTGATAACAAAGGCGAAGGGATCAACAACGGCTTCAGTCTTTGTTTGGGATCACAGATGAGTAGGTCAGAAAACTGCATAGTGCTTTTAATAATTGCACTAGGGATTAGCAATAGCTAGAGCTTGTGATTAACAAAACCTTATCGGATTCCGGAGTACATTTTAGGAACATAATATGCCAAGTGCATTAAAAGAATTCACAGAAGTTGAGAGCTTGAGCAAATTGTTCAAAGAGGCACTCCATCAAACAATACTTTATATCTTTAATATTTTAATGCAATGTACACCTTATCATATATATATATATATATATATATATATATATATATATATATATATATATATATACTTTCAGCAATTTAGGCGAGGAATTTGGGATGCTTTTGCCCCGCCTAGGGCTAGTGAGCGTAGGTCTAGTGAGACGTGGTGAAATGTGCCACACAAACTTTGCCGCGTGGGTCTAGTGAGGGGGAGTATAGGCTATTTGTTTACTCCCCGGCTTAATGAATTTTTTTCACTCTTGATTTTTGTCACTTACAAAAATTAATTTTTCTTCTGAAAACATTTATTCCACAATATTCTTCATAACAATTTTTCACTAACTTTGATTTTCAGAACTTTTTTGTTTCTTAAATTATTTCTTAAAAATATTTCCTTATCTTAAGAAAGACAAATAAAAAGATCCTATTTCAATTATTTCAATTGTGTAAATTCATCAGTGCGGTGTATTTGTTTTGCAAAATAGTAATCATTTGCATGTTTTGTCTTAAAACTGAGCAGCGGTTGTTCTTTTAAGACATAAAATTTGAGTTGAGTTCAAACAATTTGCTGTCGTTCCGAAAAGTTTGAAAATAAGAATGTAAAATACGGAATGACATTTTTGTGGTGAGCAAACGGCCTATGAGCAAATGACCGGATCCCCTAGTGAGGTGCAGGTTTGTAGGGTGCGGATCTAATGGACAGGAATCATTTTAAGATAGGAAAATTCCATGAACACAGCATTTGCACCACCTTCTTTATATTCAGAGCATTAATATTCCTCTCCTCTAAACCTGCTCTGTGTTTTTTGTCTCATTAAATCTTTTATTGTTTTCGTTGTACATGACGTCCTTTGTATTAATCAGTGCAAATTTGGAAAATAGCGCTGTGCCAAGTACGAATTCAGAAAGAACGATTGATGGCTTTTAACACGAATGATACTCAGCGCCCCAAAAATTCAACGTGGTTTTTGTTTACTATTTTGTTTGTATTTTTATTCGCAGGATAACAGATATGATAACAAGTGGTGGGGATATGGGAAGGGGGTGAAAAATAGCTGAGTGACCATCAGGTTGAATTTTTGTGATGTCGGGATTAAAGCGGCCGCCTTAAGTTGTATTTTTTCATGTTCAGAAGCTGCATTGATTTCATATAAAAGCCACATGCCCTTAGCCTACACTTGTATTCATCTCTTAGTATGTTTTTCAAGGAAGCTATATTGACGAATTTTGAAATCCATACATCTGCCCTTAAGAAATCGTGACATCAATGGGATAAAAGAGCTTCACGTGTTTTTTAACCGTTGCTTATATGTTTGTATTGGGCATTGATCTGCGGCTCTCACAGATGTGTATTTGTTTGTAAGAAAAAAAAACTACCCCAAGACAATGTGAAGCGGGGATTTGATGGGACCATTACTTCTGGAGATCACTGCTTGCTTGTGATTTCCCTAGCTTCTTCAAGAAAATTATCCCATTTTTTTTTGTTCCTTTACAAAAACAGTTATGTGTTGAACTGGGGATAGTTTTGAATACTTGTTCTTATCCTTATTTAAGGCAATTTGAGGACAAAGTTGCTATAGATTTAATTAAAATGTTAACCATTGAAAATTATCGCCGATGCAAATTAATTTCAATTGATATGGTACAGACGAGGGCGGGCGGAGGGCGTTTTTTATGTCTTGGCTATTTGTAATATATTTATTAAGGTTTAAGTTAAGGTAAAAATTTGAAATACACTTTCCGTGGCTATTTTTAACCTCTGAGAAATCGTAGCTTCGAAAAGATCAAATAAGTAAATAAATGAAATAAACAAATTAAAAAATAATAAATAAATAGTAGTAACAACAACAAATCGCTCTTACTAAAGACCATGCCAATCCACTTTGCTTTTTTATTTTTATTTCTTCGTTTTCGTCTAAGATTTTTGGGTCAACTTCTCACTAGCTCACCAAGTGCGTGCGTTGGTTTTGTGTCGCTGTTCAGGCTAAATTGACACAGACATATCAGAGTGGTAGAAAGAGGTTTCGTCTTAACCTGGAATCAACAACTTCCTGGTTTCATTTCCCTGAATTTATGGCTTCTCCCCCACCCCTCCTCCCCCTCCCCCCACCCCCCACCCCGCTCTCTCACCTCACTCTCTCCATAAAAATCTATCATTTCAGACAGACTTCCGAACTTAATTGACCCAGTTCTTTGTGTGTTTCGTGGAAGTATGAAAAATTTTTTGCAATAACCCACAGAATCAATCAGATCAGGAGGATTACGAACAAAGTGCAAAAATAACCTGCAGTCTCAGCAATTTACATTTTTTAAAAATTCCTGCATCAATGATTTAGCCCCACAAAAAACCCTCACCAGAAATAAAATACAGTGTAGTAATCTCTAATAAAATAACAAAAAGAATAAAGTTGATTTGGTATGCATTAGAATGACAATGTGGGTGATCAAGCTCAAAAATAGTAACTGCGCTAAAACCAAAGGAAAAGGCGGAGGGAAAATAGCCTCATGGCGGTGCCAATGGGCGGACACACATACATGAATCCAGTTTTTTTTTACACCGTAAGTAAATACCAGAACGTTCCTATATGTTTTTTCAGTCAATGTTCCTACTTTTGGACGAGGGAGCTTACAGAATCGCTGTGGGATGCTGTTTCGATCACGGAGTCTTTAGATGTCGCTTGTTTGTGAGACTGTTGCCGGGAATATCGTGACAGATCATGGACAAACTTAATGCACACATCACAGTAAACACGACGTTTGGATAACATTGGCTAGAAGTCTCGTCCGACTTGGAAACGTCGTAATTTGCCTGTTTATGGAAGTCGAAACAGCGCCTACGTTGGATAGACGTCGATAACCCGACATCTAATCAACGTTTCACAAAGGTTGCAAATGGAAGGTTGTAATTCGGACGTTTATACAACATCGATTTTCAGATGTCTATTCAACGTTGCACCAAAGACGTTGATTAAACCTTGCGTCAAAGACGTTGATTAGATGTCGGAGAAAGGTGCGTTTTAGTTACGAACAAAAACCAACGTCTGTTTAACGTGTGTCCAATATGTTGGTTAGACGTTGATCTGTGATCGTTACCAATCAGAACCAAAGCACGTCCAGAGTTAATAGATTTTCCTCTCGTCTGTGTCAACGTCAGCGTCGCTTTTCCCAACGCCCACACACTGTCAAGAGAAAGACATTCTGTTGACCTATATTTTCAACTTCGCAACGTTGATTGGACGTTGGATAATCGATGTATATCTGTTACAGGGAAACTGTGATTTCAGGGAAACTATAGTTTCCCTAGGGAAACTATACTTTCCCTAGGGAAACTATACTTTCCCTGACCGAACCAGGGAAACTATAGTTTCCCTAAAAATTTTCAGGGAAACTATATTTTCCCTGAATTTTACCACACAAAACGTTAAAGATTCCCTGAAATGAAAGTTCGATGAAGTTGAAACTTATCCAAATGGTTTTTTTTATCTCGACATAAAAAAACAACGTTTTTGCTTTATCAATGCCAATCACAAGCTGGAATTGCACTTCATAGGTGATCGAAACAAGAGCAATTGACGTTGTAACACAATGATTTACGATTACAAAATTGCAATTATACATAAAAGAAACTATTAACCTTTCAGGAAATGCAATTAGTAATTACAATTATACATGAAAGATTTTTATGGCTTAATGATCAGGCGATTTGAATTACATTTTTTAAATTAAGTTTCTGTGATGCATTGTCAACGAATTCTCCGGAGACGATCATTTCATCAGGATTCTAGCTTAACTCCGGTGTTTGATGGATTAAGCCGTTTGCTATATAAGAGAGTAAAAATATTCATCAAGCATAACTCGAAATTACCTGCAAGAATACTGATCGGAGATGGATGACATAGAAAACCGCTTTACTGGAGAACTTCTTCAAACTCTTTCGGCTAAGGTGGACCCGAAAAAAGTCTGCTTCTGGCTAAGCATGACTACGAAATTTTTCTGACTGAAATTCTGGAGGCCAAGAATGCAAACTCAAGAAAAAGCAGACAGCAACACGTGCTTAGGAAGTACGATGTGCTTGCATGTGGTGACGTTCAGAAAATTATAAAAAAAAAACAAAATTCAGAAAACGATGAACCAAAATACTTCGTGCCTGTGGAACAAATGTATGACATTATCAAAAGGGCTCACATTGCCACTGGCCATGGTGGCAGAGACAAAATTGTAAAAGAAATTCGGAAAAAATACGCAAATATTACCGAAGATGCAATTGCTCTATTCAAATCCTTTTCTACTGAATGCGAACGAAAGAAAAAGCGTCCGACTACAAACGGAACTGTGGTACGTCCCCTTCTAACCACGGAATTTTGTTTAAGAGGTCAAGTAGACCTCATTGACATGCAGTCCATGCCACATGGCGAGTTCAAGTTTATTATGGTCTACCAGGATCATTTGACTAAATTTTGCGTACTTCGTCCCTTGCCAAGCAAAAGAGCAGCTTGCGTTGCTTTTCAACTTTTGGATGTGTTTTTAAATTTTGGCGCTCCAGCAATACTTCAGTCTGACAACGGTTCAGAGTTTACCGCCCAGGTAGTGTCCGAAAATTCTTTGGCAAGATCTGAAAATTGTCCATGGAAAACCTCGCCACCCACAGAGTCAGGGGTCCGTTGAAAGAGCAAATTGTGACATCAAAGATATGTTGATTGCATGGATCGGAGACAACAATTCAACAAATTGGGCTTTGGGGCTTAAGTTTGTTCAATTCCAAAAGAAATACAGTTTTCACAGTGGCATCAAATGTTCGACTTTTGCCGCTCTATTTGGTTCCGACACGGAGGTCACCGGTCTTGCATCTGCAAATTTACCTGCCGAGATTCTGGAAACACTTGAAAATGAGGACGATCTCTTGGCCATTGTACAACAGAGATCAAGTGGCGATGGCGGTTCTGGCAGTGGCGGTGATGGCGATTCTGGCAGTGGTGGCGATGGCGATTCCAGCAGTGGTGGCGATGATGGCTCTGGCGGTGGTGGCGATGGCGATTCCGGCAGTGGTAGCGATGGCGGTTCTGGTAGTGGCGGTAATGGCGATTCTGGCAGTGGTGGCGATGGCGATTCCAGCAGTGGTGGCGATGATGGCTCTGGCGGTGGTGGCGATGGCGATTCCGGCAGTGGCGATGGTGGCAGCAGCGGTTCCGGCATCAGTTCAACAGGTCCATTACTGGAACGACAACGTCAAATTTCAGCCAAAAGAAAGAGCGTCGCGGCAGCGCAAATGGATCAAGCCGAACGTATGGGCAAGCGCAGCCGCGTTGTTATGTCCTCTGGGGAGTCCAGAGACAATGTGACCATCCCAATTCCCCTCGCAGATCGGGGCCGATGTGATCCCCGCAACATTTTAGGAATTATTAGAAGTCGCGATGAAAATGACATGTATGTTTTGGCGGTTCGTGGTGGGGTTCTCAAAGGGAAATTTTCCAGAAACCAGTTTGACATTTGTAAGCACAAGTTATTGTTTGAAAGTGATTTCGCTTTGGATTGTGAACTTTCCCTGCGCCAGGCAGTCAAATTTGAATCCAAATGTGGGTTGGGCAAGGATTTGTAAAGTGCAATTGCTCTGGGAGCAAACGGTGCGGAACCAGTCGTTGTAAATGCTTTAAGGCACGAGTGATGTGCAACTCTCGTTGCCATGCCAGCTTATGGTGTGGAAACAAGCACGAGTAAAACCTTCATTTCTGTAAAGAGCGAGTTAATGTGTATTTGATATTATATTATTATCATTATTATTATGAATAGCTGATGTTTGTATGATGCAAAGTGTATGTGTTGTTTGCGTTTTTTCCATTGTAACATTTTTGAATTTGAATCGAAATATAATGCCACACAAGTGAATAATTGTATTGTAATTGAAGCGAAAGATATGAAGGAATAAAAGTGAAGTTAGAGCAATGTGTTTTATTAATACTTGCCCAGTTTCCAGATGTTCAGCTATTTCTGGGAATCTTTAACGTTTTGCGTGGTAAAATTCAGGGAAACTATAGTTTCCCTGAAATTTTTAGGGAAACTATAGTTTCCCTGGTTCGGTCAGGGAAAGTATAGTTTCCCTAGGGAAACTATAGTTTCCCTGAAATCACAGTTTACCTGTAACATATCTAACGTCGGGGGATAGACGTTGCTTCGATTTCCACAATCAACCAAAATCCAATGTTGATCCAACATCCGGTCCTACGTCAATCCAACGTTGTGTCAATGTGTCAATGTCCACTGGGTTGTGCACCAGCTATGACATTAATAATCCGAGGATCTACGAGAACTCTGCGAACCCGGGTATGGGAATGGAATTAATATTCGGTTAAGCTGTGAATAGAATAACTAAATTATGCATGAAGAAAAAAACCATAATAATAACAGTAATAAGAATAATAATAATAATTATAATGGCGATGATGATGATGGTGATGATGATGATGATAATAATAATAATAATAATAATGATGAGGATGATGATGATGATGATGAGGAGGAGGAGGAGGAGGATCACTTCCTGTCTCTGGAATCAGGCTGTTAACCTCGGATTGACATTGAACTGATAAGCGGGTGCTCTGGGTTAAGTGACCCAAGAGTTTTGTCTTTTTAGTGAGGATTAATGGTTGCTTCCTTGAAAGATGCTCATAACTCTAAGGTTTATGATGAATGGCTTGTCAAAGAGAGTGGTTTTTATTGTTTTTCTCTTGTTATTGCGCGAGAAATCGGTTTGTTTGACATATCATACAGAAAGAGACAAATCCATAACAATGGTCAATAAATGTTATTGAATGTTATTATTTAAAGCTGGGTTTTGTTGAGGTATCCCTTGACAATACAACACCATACTTATATAGAATTTGGCAAATATCGAAAGAGGGAAATTTATAAACATAGTTAAAGTAAAAGTCCAGGGATCCCAAAGCACAGAGAGAGAGACAGTGAGAGAGAGAGAGAGAGAGAGGGAGAGGGAGAGACAGAGAGAGAGAGAGCGAGGGGAGAGAGAGAGAGAGAGAGAGAGAGAGAGAGAGAAATGCGTATACTTTGGATTCTCTCCGTTGTTTAAGGCCTGAATTAGCATCTCATTAAGTAGAGGTCAACTTGTATTTGGAAACATGTTTAATTGAATTATATGTATAGGATACAGTACGAAGAGGGTCCAAGAGTTCAAATAATTGACAGTTCCGAGGCAACGCCGAGGAACTGTCCATTATTTGAACTCTTGGACCCTCTGAGTTTTGTATCTGACTTAGTTTACACAATTCACAGGCAATTCCATGGACTGTCCCTAACAAAAGTCTAGTGTGAAATTATGTCGCCCACTTTGTTGTGACCCATTTTGTCACGCACTGTCTGGTTTGAAATCAATAAACAAGGTGTGAGAAAAATAATGTACAGTTCAGAATCTTTCATTCAGTGGGTGGTGTGCGAAGTGTAAACATGGAAAAAAGAGTTCTTGGATATCGTTAATGAAAATTGCAAATTGGATGCAAATTCTTTCGTAAAATTAGTAAACACACACACATTCAGACACACACACACACACACACAAAACGCGAGGGGGAGGGCGGGGTGGGGTGGCATGGAGGAACGGGGGCGGCGAGGGGGAGACGGAGCATAGTGGGACGGGCCGGGGGGTTGGTTAACACATGGAACGGTGGTTGTTTCAGCTTGTTAGACCCACGCCGCCGCGGTACTCGCGGAGCGGGGGACTTATAAAGCGCTCGTTGTCCGTCTGTCTCTCTTTTGTCCGTCCGTCCGTCTGTCCCCCAAAAGTGCCCCTACTTTTGTACGCGCGATTACTCACCCACGTTTCACCGCAGACTTTTGATTTTTTTGTAGGAAGTAACAACATGTGTTGGAGTTGTGCGACCTGGGGTTATTTTCGAATTTGACCAATAATTAACGAAAGCGTGAAACTTCAAACTGACCAAATGTTTTGTTTGTGGGGGGTACTGGCGGGGCACTTTTGTACGCGCAATTTCTCAGTTATTCTGCACGGCAGTCTTTTGAGTTTTTATGGAGCGAAGGAATATATATTGCGATTGTGCGACGTGGGATTGTTTTTGGATTTAACCAAAAATTGAAGAAAATATGAAACTTCCAACATGACCAAAGTTTTTGTTTGTGGAGGCACGATGCTTCCACTTATGTTCGCTGACCAAAATTCCGTCCGCCACCTTCGTGCTTTTTTACTTGCGATTTTTGCAGTGAGTGACCGAAGGAGTGTACATTAAGATATTCAGATATCTTTCAGCGGTACATTCACTGATATACTTGTTTAATTTCATTTCAAACAGCAGCGAATCCATTGTTTTAAAATAATGGACTCGAACAGCAAAGAGTCCATTATTTAAAATAATGGACTCCCACCAGTCCATTACATTTAAATAATGGACTGTAACAACAAAGGGATGACGTCACAGGTGTAAACTAAACCCATATTACTTTCCCAGTAAACATTCCAACGTCCACATAACGTCGATCTAAAACTGTGAAGTCATCCCGAGTAAACCAAAGATTTCTCCTTCCCCCAACCTCACGACTCGATCAAGTGCACGACTTACAGTAAACATTCTGAGATTGATCCAACGTCTATTTGAAGTTCCGATGTCGGCCAGACCAAAGCAGAACATTAATTGTTGTTGTGGTTCGACTGTGATCGGTCGCGACCACAGATCAACGTCTTAAAAACGTCTTTGACAGCGCGTTGAATAGACGGTGGATAAGGAACGGTGTTTAAACGTCGCTTTTGCTCACAATCACAACGCATCTTTCTCCGGAAAGTCGACGTTTGACAAACGTTTAAAATTGACGTTGCATAAGCGTCGGTCTCATAATAAAAAAAGCAACCTCCTCATGTTATCGCTCACCGGAATAACAACCATGACAGGTCACTTCATTAAAAAAAAACAAATTGAGGAGGTAAAATGTGGAGATTCCCCAGGAGTGCACAAGCTTTTTCCGTTACTTTTGAAATCTATTCATGGAAATCGACTTCACAATATCCGGTGCTAGCAAATGACCAAAGGGTAGGAGTGCTGTGGAGATTCTACACTAATACCTTTCCAACGTCGCTTTCCCGACATTTGTTCAACGTCTATGATTGTCTCTATCTTGAAGGCTAAATTAATATTTTCCCGACGTCCACACAACGTTGGGAAAGAGATGTTGTGTCGACTTCCATTTGCAACCTTCACGCAACGTTGATAAGGAATAGCATAATGGACATCTATCCAACACTGGCAGGTAGACGTTATTTGGACTACCATAAACAACTAAACACCGACTTTGATCCAATGTCGGGTGCAGCGTCTATCGAACGTTGATCCAACGTTTTCCGGGTTGAGGCATTTCTATTTTATTGTATACATCTTTTAAATCAGAAACATTTGTAAATAGTAGGGTGAAAAGGAGAGTTTTGCGCCACTTTGTGACGTCATACTGTCATACCCCCCCTGGTCAAGAATCATATACCATGGGGACCCCCCCCCCCTAGGCGGCAGTCGGGACTGACCCCCCCTGGTCAAGAATCATATACCATGGGGACCCCCCCCTAGGCGGCAGTCGGGACTGACCCCCCCCCTGGTCAAGAATCATATACCATGGGGACCCCCCCTAGGCGGCAGTCGGGACTGACCCCCCCCCCCCCACATTTTTTTTATTTTTTTTTTTATGATAATATTTATTATGATAATATTTAATTAGTCATATTTCAATGGTTTCCCATTACTTCTTCACCGATGTGTAGAGACCATGGATGACGTCTTCAAAGTGAACTATGTTGACTATGTGTTTTCAAAGCTTCCTGCTTTTGAATCTAATTGGATTTTACAAGTGTAGAATTTGCATAAGCATTGGGAAGCTGTTGGAAAGATAATTCCAAGAGATGAATTCATCCACTCATTTCTACAGGAATGTGAAGAACTACTTTTACCATCAACTTACGACATTGATTCAGCATTTATCCGCGCGAAGACAACTTGGGCAGCTGAACTCATGCTAGTTGTAGCTGCTAGAATTATTTTACATTATGATGATGGCGTTCCATTGACGACGAATGCATCAGAACTTGTTCGATTCAACAATGAACGAGTTGAAGTGAATTCAAAGCTTTGTAAAATGTTTGAAGAACTATAAAAAAGCTGACTCTGCAATTTCTAATGGCATAAAAGGAGAAGGGTGAAGTGAAGTCATCATTCAACGCGCAGCCATGGAGAAGACAAGCAGCTTTAAAATTAGTGCAAACTTAACCATTACTGTGGAGCATGGAGAATTTGGGCTATTTCTTCGAATCAAACGTGGAGAGAGATGGCTTGCTTTATCACCATCCTTGTGGAAGATTGTGTGTCAGAACTTGACAAGATTACGCAACATTGGCTTCAACCTGTACTTAACGCAAACGAAGTGGCTTGAAGTCATTTCATACTTGGATATGCGCTATGTGAGTTTTGTGCAAACATCACTGTTTGAAGGGAAAGAATATACGCGTTACATCAACATGAATGATGGTGAATGGGGGACATTGCTTCAGGAAATCCATAGCATAACCTCAACCTTACTGCCATGTACGGAATGTCATGGGAAGAAAACTCCTGTTAAGCTGCAAAAGGACAATCGAATGAAAGTGTCAAAGCTTTCCAAGAAAAGACTGTCTGAAGTTCGATTGGAGAATATGAACGTGCAAAATCAACTTGGACTTACCTGTGAATATTGTGGTGCTTACGGATATGCTGAGGATTATGATTGTCACTGCCATAAGTACAATTGCAAGTTGTGTGAACCTGACAACTTCTGCAACAAGTGCGGCTCACTAACAGTATCTGCCGAGTAAGACTACAAGTCATTTGCTTGCCAGTCGTCAAAGTGTGTAGACGTGTCATATGGATATGTAAAAGATGGATGTAGAAACGTTTTTCAAGGAGACGTATGTGGACTACATGATAAGTGAACTGGCGCGTTTTGGATCTATTCAACAACAACTGGAACACTTTGACATCTATTGGGAACTTGCTCATTCCACGCTGAACGTACCGAAATTACGTGAGGATTTCATCAAAGAGTGTGTGCTTTCAAACATTGACGGAGCTGAGGAGTTTGATGTGGAAGCAGCATATCACTTCGCTCGATTTGATCCAAGACTGTTTGATGAAGTGAGAGAGTGGTTAATCTACATTGCAGTATAATGACAGACATTACATTGAGACAATATATTGTGCAAAAGACATATTGTGAAGAAATGTTATTAGCTGTAAAAAAGTTTGCATGTTTAGTATGTCCTGCTTGTCAAAATGAAGAGTGTTCAGAACATACTTGTCATTCTGCATGTGTCTATACATATTGGAATGAAGCTAAATATTACATTCATTTAGATAAAGTGTTAGATAATGCAAATCAACGTTGTGAAAAATATGGTGTAGATGCTATCACATTTGATGAATTAAGTAGTTGGTTAATGTTCATTGAAGATCAATGGACTCCAATTATTCACACCATTGTATCAATACTTGATTTGTAAGATATGTTGATTGAGTTATAAAAACATGTTGATTGAGTTGTAAGACAAAATAAAATGTAAGATATGTTAACAAGTGTTAATCATTTAGTGTTAACATGTCGACGTGGAAAGACTACCTAACCAATATTTATTTTAAACCTGGTCAACCCGGGGCATTTGCTGGTCCATACAAACTTTATCACATATTAAGAAAACATGATCAACCAGTCACTCATTCGCAAGTGAAGAAATGGTTGCAGGATCAAGATGCCTTCAGTTTACTACAACCTGTAAAATACAGGTTTAAAAGGAAACGTGTCATTACGCGTGGAATTGATGACATGTGGGATATTGATTTAGCTGACATGGGAAACATAGCTCCATATAATGATGACACCCGTTTTTTGTTGGTTGTCATTGATGTGTTTTCCAAATATTTATGGGTGCAACCAATACCTAACAAATCAAATACCAGCGTCATAGAAGCCTTTCAAAAGATTTTTCATGAAACACAACGAAGACCACGAACTCTAAGGTCGGATAAGGGAACTGAATTTAAAAACAGATGGGTAAAAGCTTTTATGAAGAAGGAGGGAATACATGCCTATACGACAAAGAATGAAACCAAAGCCAACTATGCTGAGAGAGTCATTCGTACTCTAAAGGGAATGATGTATCGATATTTCCTACATAATCAAACGTACCGATATATGGACATTCTTCCAGACTTAGTGTATAATTACAACCATAGACCACATGGCTCCCTCCCTAATAAGTATGCTCCTGCAGACATTCGTAAAGACATTGAATCGAAAGTGTGGAAATATATGTATGTAGACAAATTGAAATTAAAACCGAAGAAGAAAAAACCTTACAAATTTAAAATTGGTGATCAGGTTTGCATTTCTCACATAAAATATGTATTTCAACGAGATTATCATATAAAGTGGACGCAAGAAGTGTTCATTATCACACATCGTTGTAAGAAGCAAGGAGTACACTTGTATCGTGTGAAAGACTTGGATGAAGATATTGATGGACATTTCTATGAAGAAGAACTACACAAAGTGACAAAAGATATGGAATCAGTCTACAGAATTGAAAAGGTTTTGAAAACACGAAAAAGACGAGGTGTTAAAGAATTATTTGTGAAGTGGTTAGGTTGGCCAAAGAAGTTTAACAGTTGGGTGAAAGAAACAGACATTCGAAAATGAAGCATCCATTCACATGTTTGGTCTCTGGACCTACAGGCAGTGGTAAAACTTCTCTAGTTAGAGAAATTCTAGAACAAAAGTTAATTAAACCCTCTCCAAAAACCATTTTATGGCTCTATGCAGCAGATCAGCCTTTGTACAAGGGAATTTTACCAAGGCATTCCAGATGACATTGAAGAGCGTTTTAACCCGAAAAAGCCAAACTTACTCATCATTGATGACTTAATGACTAAATGTCATAGTGATGAGCGTATGACACGTCTCTTTAGTGTTGGTAGCAGTCATCAAAATCTTAGCATTATTTTTATTGTACATAATTTGTTTCATCATGGTAGAGAAATGCGAAATATTAGTTTGAATACGCATTACATCATTCTGTTTAAAAATCCTAGAGACAGTCAACAAATAAGTACATTAGCGCGACAAGGCGGAATGTATCCTGGAAAATCTCAATTTCTCATAGAAGCCTATCAAGATGCTACGAGCAAACCTCACGGCTATTTATTCATTGATTTGAAGCCGAAGACAAATGATCAACTACGTATTCGTACAGGCATTTTACCAAAAGATACACATTACGTATATGTTGATAAGGTGGCGTATGAACAAGAACCAAGTCACTTAACCATTCGCAGCCAAGATGTCTAAACGTATTCAAGCGAATCAACCTTTTCTTCACTTGCTCGCACGCAGCGGGCCTATGCGACGTAAATCCTTGCTACAACAAGCTACTAAGGAGGAATTAACTAGCTTGTTTGAAATTTGTTTGAATATATTGCGAGGACATTTACCCTTAAGCTCAAAAAGGTATAAGGTATTCAAACGTGAACGTCATACCCTACGCACACTAGTAGATAAGAAGATATCACTTCGAAGAAAAAAGAAGTTGGTTAATCAGAAAGGAGGATTCATTGGAGCTATTGCTAAATTTGCATTGCCCTTGATAGCTCAGTTGCTGTTAAAATGAAACATACTATGAAAATGGTCCTCATTCCTGAATATGAATATAAAATGTTGTTAGAAAAGAAGGGAAAAGATGGTGAAATCAAAACGAAAGTAAATAAACTTTTACGTGGGAAAAGAACTCGTGAAAAGGCAATAGAAATGTCTCAAGTTCTTGGCCGTCATTTACGAACAATTCAGTCGCAACAACAGCGACAAAAGTCTGTTACATCATCCAAAGCAGAAAAATCAGAAAAGTCCCAACAGTTTCTAAGCCATTTTCAACCTATTTATCATGTAAAACTAACACAACTTCTAGCAGAACTTAAGAAATATGGTACGAGATGGACAGATAAAAATGAACTTGTTTTAAAAACGGGTACTGTCATTACAAATTCCAACATTATTGATTTGTTGAAAGAAGCATTGGTTGCTACAAGAAGAAAAGAACAACGAGAAGCACCGCATGGTTGGAAGCAGTTTATTGAGGAAATTGTAGATGCTAATATTCCAAAAACTGTTTTTGGTAAAAAGACAACTCGTGAAGATATTACAAAAGAGATACAACAACGTCAACAAAGGTTGTTTCCAGAAGGATGGGAAACTTTTTAACATGGATTAAAGAGTTATGGTGTTGTTGTTGTAAAGAAAATGGAAATAAAAATACTATTCCTGTAAAAATTAGGTGTGTTAGTGCTTGTTGTCAGGGAGAAGTAGTAGATACCAATGTAGATCATGTAGATAGCAATTTAGACGACAATGTAGACAACAAAGTAGAAAGTGAAGATGAAGAGTGTCAAACATGAAGTAATGTATATACACATCTAGTCTATCTACATCACATAAACGATTTAGCTGTCATGGAGTCAACAAGTTTTTACATTACTTTACCCAGCAATGCTAGTATGAACTATTATCCCAACAACAAGACTTCGAATTATCAAATTCGTATGCCTCGAACCATCTATCTGAACGGAAAATATGAAGTGGCTTTAGCTGAAATTCAATATCCACATACATGGACAACCATGAGACATGGAATGGACTATTCTATTCAGTATCGACAACAACCACTGAATGATATTGTTCTTGACACAATCAATATTCCTTATGGTTACTACAGATCCATACAAGAGATATGTCAGGCAGTCAATAAAGAAGCAACTAATTCTATGAAAGATGACCTTAAAGAAGCTATTCAGATAAAGTATGATAAAATTAGACGACGTGTTTTTCTATTTCTAAATTACGGCTTTGAAGTGTCATTCTCCACTGGATTAGCTGAGATTTTAGGATTTATCCCAGATCAATGGTATACTGAAACGTGCACAGCTGAACATAAAGCCGATGTGAAACAGGGATTTTATACACTTTATGTGTACTGTAGTATTTGTGAGCCACAAGTTGTTGGTGATTATTATGTTCCTTTGCTACGTTCTGTTGGAATACAAGGACATGATGGAGACATTATCATGAAAACTTATGGAGAACCGCATTATGTTCCTGTAAACACATCCAAATTTGACGTGATAGAAATGAATATCAAGGACGACACAGGCCATAATGTTCCATTTCAAACTGGAAAGGTGATCTGTAAACTTCATTTTCGACCAAAAGCATTATGAAAGCATACACACACAATCCATCTATATATCGCAACCATTTTCTTCGTTAAGTGGGTGGAGAATTACCAGGATTTAAAGGAGTGCGAATACAATATGGAGATGGTATTGGTTCAATACTGGGATCATTGGCTCGAAAAGCTATTCCACTGCTTAAGGCAGGGGCTAAAATCGTTGCACCACATCTTAAAAAAGCTGCAAAAGATGTCGCGAAAGATGTTACAGGTCGAGTAGCACAACGTATGTTTGGTGATGAGTTAGGAGGACAAAAGAGAGCGAAACCAGCAAAACCTGTCAGAAGGCGAAAGGCAGCTAAACGGATAACATCAACAAAATATAAGAAAGATATTTTTTAATCATGTCTTTAATTCATAATCATTCTTGTGAATGTAGTCTTTCTCCATTAGAATGGTTTCACATACCACCAACGCAAACTGCTGTAGAAAAAAGTTATAATGTAGACTATCAACCAATGACTACCATTAGAGAGGGTGCTCCAATAGAATTCTACATTCCTGCGAGTACCGAAGAATATCTAGATTTAAAGAACAGTAAACTCCATATTATATGTCGCATTGTAAAGGCTGATGGTACACCGTGTGGTGTAGATGATAACGTGTCATGTATCAATGATTTGTTTAATGGGTTATGGTCCAATATTGAATTATTTCTAAATGATCGATTGGTATCACATAGTAACAATACCCATGGTTATACCAGCATCATATCTCATCTCATTCATGACTCGGAAGAAAGTCTCCATTCTGAGCGCTCTATGCGTCTCATCTATAAAGATACTGCCGGGTCAATGAATACTCATGAGGTGAAAAGACCTAATCATGAAAGATATGTATCAGGTTTTCATGTAAATATTGAAGGTGGTGATATAGCTGAAACAGGAAATAATGGTTTACATAATCGCTATTTGTATACACGTCTAAGCCGTGAGTTTATGCTTACAGGTGGTTTAAGGGTAGATTTGTTTGAGCAGGATCGTTATCTTCCCAATGGTGTTAGTATGAAATTACGTTAACATAGACAAAAAGATGAATATGTATTAATGGCTGCAAATAATGGTTTTAAAGTAGAAGTGAGAGAAGCGTTTTTAACCATTCGCAAAGTGAGGGTTAGTCCAGGTATTCAATTGGGACATGCAGATGCATTGATGAAAAGTCCTGCTAAGTTTATTGTTAATAGAAAAGAATGTAAAGTTTTAGCTATTCCAACTGGATTTCAATCTTTTGTGAAAGATAGCATCTTTTTAGGCCAATTACCAAAAACGTATTGTCATTGGAATGGTTCATAATGAATCCTTTGCTGGAACAGTATTGAGAAATCCATACAATTTTGAACATTTTAATCTTAACTTTATGCAGCTTTACTCTGATGGTGAACCAGTCCTATCCAAACCTCTCAAGCTTAATATAAATGAAGGCAAATATCTTGATGCTTTTGAAACTCTTTACAAATCTTTTGATAGATTGGATGGCGAGAAAAGTTCCATTATAAAACGGGCAGATTGGCCTAGAGGTTATTCTCTTTTGTTTCTTTTGACTTAACACCTGATTATGATGGTGCTGATCATTATGCCCTTATCAAACATGGGAATTTGAGACTAGAAATGAATTTTGCTGGTGCCTTGCAAAATACAGTCAATGTTATAGTGTATGCTGAATTTGATAACATTGTTGAAATAAGAGCAAATCGTAGCATTCAATTCGACTACCAGTCATGAACACGAAGCAGATAGAAGCCATCCTATCCCATGATGCCACGACAAAAGACTTGTTTCAAGGTGTGTTTGCCATGGACCAGTTACCATCTTTACAACGCGGTGCCTATGTCATCAACACAGACGATCATGATGAGCCAGGAGAGCATTGGGTGGCAGTATATTATGACGAAGACCCTGCAGAATATTTTGACTCTTATGGACTTTTACCTATAGACAGTCGTTTGAATAAGTTTTTAAAGTTTAATTTCATTTATAATTCAGTTCCATTACAAACACCAATATCCTCTACATGTGGATTTTATTGTATATATTATATAATTCAAAGAGCTCGAGGACATAGTCCTTTTGAAATCATTGATGTATTAAGAAGAAGTGATGGTGATTTTGTTGTAAAGGATTTTGTATATAGACAGTATAAACCATTATTTTATTGATGTTGTATTAGTTAAGTTGTATTAGTTAAGTTGTTGGTAATTGTGAATTGTATTATGAATATTGTAAATAAACAAGACAGTTTTATACAACGTTCTTTTTTATTGTGTTATACATTATTTACATTTTAACAATTATTTCACATTAAGCTTTTATTTTACAAATACATTCAATACATCGATAAACACATGCCATTCATACCAATCTAAATTAATATATGTATCATAGACATTACATTCACGTTTGTAAATGCTATGAAAACTAGCATAACATTGTCCATTACCAAACTTTATTATTTTAACATCTTCATGTTCAGACAGTTTCAGTTCATATCCATGATCATTTATGTCAATGTCCATCACCATAGCACACATGGGATGTGTCAGCTCAATGGACTTGGTGCCTCGCATGAGTTGCACTCCTTCCTCTTTGAATTCAAGCGTTAGGTTCTTTCCAATCCAATGCTTGTAACAGAGCGTGCCATTCCACTGTGTTGAGGGTGATGTAGTCGTAGCGTTCTGTAAGCTCGTCATATTGGCGAAATTGTACAAACACGTCTAAGCAGTTCTCAGTCACACACACTTCTAATTCATTTGAGACTGCCAGGAGAAAGCCAGGTATCCTGAACTTCTCTAGATGGTCTTTCAACACAGATTGTTCGTCAGTTGATAGAATGATATACTTTCCAAAATGTCTTAGCACAATGTCATCACATAAGTTTCTCAGATACGAGAATCCATGTGAAATAGGTTCATATTCCGATAAAAAGTCTTCCATCTCGTTCAACAGTCAGATGAACTATGAGCTGTCTCCTTGTCTGCAAAGACGTTTTTATGCTCGCAAGATGGCGAAGAGTGGATGTTGTATAGCTTCTAGGAATCGTAAGACTGCGCGCCAGTTCTTGATATCAAAGATGATCAAATCTGTATACGGTGTATCTGGCACAACTCCCTTATAATCCTTTGGATAATCCTGTAAAAGATTTCTACAGATTTCTACACGTATGTTAGAATCATATTCAGCCACCGTCACTTCCACTTTATTTTCAAGTCTACGTTTAAACCCATGTTCAAGTGGTATGTTTTTAAAGTCTTTCCACACTTCAGGTTTAAACCGATGATAACTTGTCTGAGAACCTAGTATCACTTCATTCCTATCATTTACAGTAAGGTAAGCACCACGGTTCAGCATGAGTGCATTCATGTTTTTACCTTGTTATGAGCCGTCTTCTTGTCTGCGAAGCCTTTTATCCACTTCTTTCACCTGCTTCTTCAGCATTTTCCATTCAGGTATTGTCAGCAAAATTCCCTTTTTCGTAGGACGGTTTTTTCCAGTCCCCTCATCTCTCAGGTACTTGCGAATGTTTACCACTCCTTCATTGCTTTGTTTCATAATCTTGATATACTTTCCATTTCCTAGAGAAAGCATTCCATCCCACGACTGTGGTGTTGGTGCCGTCTCCACTTTCAATTTCTTGATGGTAGTGGTAGGATTTTTCATTTTTAAGTCCTTAACTGTATCTGCAAGAGTATCCATATCAGTTGTAGATCTCTTACGACTTTCACGTTCCATGTTAACGCTTCAATGTTCACACCTCAAATAACTCTTCCGTTGGAGGACCTCCCCCTTTTATAACATTGCTTTGTAATGTCCATGCGCTAAGGTGTAATAGCCATCATTCAGCACATATCGCTTGTCGTCATATGGGGAGAGGGCTACTTTCCTCAACTTCTCCGAGAAAAGCTGGTGACTATGACTTCGGATAATGTGTCCTGTAGCCATCGTTTGAGTTTTCTTAAACAAACTGTCTCTATACTGCACATGTTTAATGCGTCTTTGACAAGCTCGAGTGATGCCTTTAGCTGTATGTTTTTCTTTCCCACCGCACAATAAACTATACATTTTCGGTCTGAGTCCAACAAACTCTTCAATGGGGACGCCTGCCGTCTCATCCTTCATTTTCCCAAGCACTTTTTTGTTTACGTTGGAATGTAGGAAGTGATTCGGCGGATAGTCACTTGTGTCGAACAGGTCAGCATCTTGCTGCATGTCTTTGTAGATATCTTCCGTTTCTATGTTGTAACATAGACTGTCGGTGTCGCTGAACAACAACTTGGCATTGGGATACTTGACCATGATGTAGTTGTAATGAAAGTTGAACATAAGCACTTTGCTGAGGTCGAGAATGGTGAACCCAACTTGAATGGGTTTATCCAGAAGCAAATCCACTTTGCGTAAATGTACTGCGGTCAAATCTTCGTTGAAAATTCTAAATTTGTGGAAGGAAGGTTTGGCCACAAGTTTCTTGAACCGCTTTTCTTTGTGAACAAGTTCAACATTGATTCGCTTTCTCACATTTTCCATGGTTTTGCCAAACACCGAGTTGTTCATCAGTTTGAAGAAGTCTTTCTCAAATGGGTTCTTGGCCAATTTTCTCTTTTCCGTGTTCAAGGCAATGTATTTTGCCAACCATTTGCTCTGTTCAAACATGATGGCGCGATGAACTTTAGTGACTTTCAACCCCAGTGAGACGTACTGTTGTAAATTCCTGTAATGAAGTACATATTTCTTCTTGTCAGACAAGTTAGGAATGAGCTTTTCACTGGATTTCTCTTTCATGTTTAGATCTTTCCGCAGCTTCTGACTGTACTCTGACAATTCTTCAACTTTGACACATTTCCGTTCTGGAGCCACTGGGTAGTGATTATGATGATCATGGATTGAATTTGGATATTCTAAATCCACTTCCAAAATGAATCCAATGTCGTCATCTTCATCCACATCCATGAAGTCGAGGGATTCTGGCTCGCTCACCCACATAAATCCTCTTTGTGGCATGCTTTATGACATGGCCCAACCATACAAGTTGTTTGCATCCAGGTACGTCAAGTAGTTGGTTGGTTTCCTGGGATCGTAATCTGCTACGTAGGGATTATTCGCTTTCGCATACTTGTGCGTGATTACGGATATTCCTCCACGTATGCCTTGCTCAACCATTTGGTACATGTCGATGTCATTGATCAATTCCAACTTCACCTTTGTCGCTTTCAACATTGCATCCCACGACAGTCCTGGTGCTGTATAGTGGTGAGCAGGATCCAATTCATACGTGTTGAGACATACGTGACGAAAGTTTTCAAACACGTCAGCCAGCAGCAACACATCTGATTTCAGGTACAAGTCATGGTATTCGCCAAATGTGGTACAGTTGAATGTCTCCCACACCTTCTGCGCATGCGCATAATCCTCATCGCTAATGTCTTCTTCACTGAGCAGACTGTAAAACTTGTCCTTGGACGGCAGTTGTGTTTCAGCAAACTTGGATGGCTCATCCACGTAATCATAAGGGTACACTCCCTTTCTCAACAGTAAATCTTGTTGGTCACTATCGTGAATGTGTGACGTCATGTTATAAAAGTTGTCTTTCCCTTCTGCCGCTAGGTTGGAGACCAACTTCTGTAGAGAAGTACTCATGAACTGAAAGCTGTCTGTAAATTTTAGATTGCTCATGGTGAATGCAATATATTTCTCAACGGTGTTGGAAATGACTGTAATCCTTTCGTTTTTGAACTTTCCAATTTCTTCCATGATCAAATGACTGTCATAGCCTCGTAAATTGTGGAAAAACACAGGAATGATGAAAGAATCTTTATCTCCCTGCTGATCTTTTCGAAGTCGGAATTGTAAATTGCATTCATTATGTGCAGCTCCGCGGTATTTGCCATTGATATGGTCATGATCTCTCACACGATCTGCTCCTAGAGGCTCATGACAAATGTAGCATCTGTGGCGTTCTTATAATGCTCTTCATCTTCATGAGTCATCACCATTTTCTTTTTCTGTTGTAAACCATGTACAATACGATCACGCTCATTCACCATATGGTCTAAAAAGACTTTCACGGCATTATCGCCTCGATACACGACTGGCGCACGTGTATCATACTGGCTGACAACCACATAGGCAAAGCTGTTTGGACGATGATGCTGATACCTAACTTCTTCATGCTTTTTCGTGAAACATTCAAAGTCTGCATAAATGACAAACGGCGCTCGCTGTTGTTTGGCTACATTCTTGGACTTGATGAAGGGTTCCTTGGGGAATGATAAACGTTGTGCGCCATGCTTGCCACACACTTCACGATGCTCATCTAAAAGCTCTTGTCGCCTAAACCCGTGAAGACAGTTGAAACAATAAAAAGCAGCTCCATTATGCTTTGATCGATAAGCCATCAGTCTGCTGAAATTCTTGATGAGACTGTAATGCCTTGTCTTGTCATTGCTAATCAAAAGCAAGTTGATTTCTCTGGCGCTGTTGGCGCTGGTGTTTCGACTTAGTTGTATGGGAACAACGACATCATGTTCATATCCAAACACGTTAATGGACACATCATTCTCCTTTTCAAACTTTGGAATGTCTGTAATCGGTGTTGGAAATGTTATGCCTTCTACCTTCAATTCGTTCTCAAATGGTGTGTAATGACTCACGCGATATGGGTGTTGATGACGATCTTGAGCGTGAAGGTGAGCCAATACAGACCATAAGAAGCACTTGTTGTCTTTATTCTGAATGTTTAACACACTTAATGTATTCTTTACTTTCTTCGGTAGTGGGATAAAACTGCTTGCTTCCAGAGGCGCTGACGTAGCTGTATGCACTTCAATGAATAATATGTTATCCAACACCCAGCCAGAACCTTGTCGCTCATGTTCATCAAACCTGGTGAACAATTCTTTATAGGCTTCTGGTGAGTCCTTCTCAATATCTGTTGGATTGTATGCTGCATATGTCGGACTACTGATGAAGGCATTATCCACCTGTTCTACCATCACGCCTTCAGCATTTGGTGTCATTTTCTTGAAGCGTGCATGTACCACAATGTACCATTTCATGCCACGGTTTAACGTTTCTAGCAAATGTCTCTTGATTCGGTTCTCTTGTTGTCGCATTTCAAGCAGCAAATCCGATCCATCTTCAGGCTCAAACCGTCTTTCCTGTGCGTTTTCACCAAGACTCACTCTTCTGCCTCTGCCTACTTGTCCTGTCTCTTTCTTTCTTTGTTCTTCATGAGACACATTTTCCATCTCAGCTGGTATGCATGCATGTGCCTCATAAGTATCCATAGATGGAAATATTTTAATGCATTCACAGCAGAGGAACGGATCAGGTCTGATAACACCATCTTGTACCGTCTTTCGTCTCTTGGCTTCAATCATCTCAACAAGCTCTTCATTAGCACGTTTCATCTTAGCTTGTTTGCATGTATGTGCTACGAACAATTCCAGAGATGGAAATGTCACATTACAATCATGACAGACGACTGATGTGTCTGAATTAGATGCCATTGTTGTTGTCACGTCAATTGCTTAAACTGATATGATGAAATGTAGGTCTCACTCATCCTATTTATACCGCCTAGGCATGTATTGCAGAGACATCTAGCGGAGAGCGATGTGTTCTGACGATACCTGAAAGCATTAAGAAAAGAAAAGCATAATATGTTTTCAAAAAAAATTAAATTTTGGATTAGAACCCTGATTTTTACCCTACTACACCATGGTAAAATGTTCAAACTTATTTTATACATCATATTTTGTCAAAAAACAAAATTTGTTAAAGTTGGTCTAGAACCCTCATTTTTACTCTACTACACCATTGTATAATGTTTAAACTTATTTTATACATCATATTTTGTCAAAAAACAAAATTTGTTAAAATTGGTCTAGAACCACCATTTTTCCACTACTATGACTTTAGAATATTCAAATAAGTAGCGTGCTAAAAATGTTCAAACTTATTTTATATATCATATGGTGTTAAAAACTAAATTTGTTAAAGTTGGTCTAGAACCACCATTTTCCCACTACTATAACTTTAGAACATTCAAATAAGTAGCATGCTAAAATGTTCAAATTTATTTTATATATTATATGGTGTTAAAAACTACATTTGTTAAATGTGTTTTAGAAGTGTCATTTTCCAACTTAAAACATAACATTGGACTTAACGTAGGGAACATCCCATTCCTTCTCAAATTTATTGATCGTTCCCACACTCTGAAATTATCGATCGGTTTTCCCTCACACTCTGTACGAGCGCACTCTGAAATTATCGATCGGTTTTCCCTCACACTCTGTACGAGTGCACTCTGAAATTTCTCAGTCGGTTTTCCCCCCACACTCTGTACACATGTACTTATGCTGTGTGTGTGGTTACTGTAATGGGAAACCATTGAAATATGACTAATTAAATATTATCATAATAATAATAATAAAAAAAAAAATAAAAAAAATAAAAAAGTCACTTACCACGACTGTTTTGCCAATTCGTCTCCAATCTTTCACTTCCTTTCCAAAGAATAACCAATCGTTCACTTTCCTTTTCCAAAGAATAACTAATGTTTCACTTCATCTCCTATGTGTATTCCAGTCAATCCTTCACTTGTTCTTCAACAGCACAACACAATAGGTAAGAGCAACTGTTTTCACTTTTTCCCCTGTGTATCCAACGGCAGTCAGAGCATGAATGATGCATATGTGCACAGACAATGTGCTCTTATAGGAGTGTTGAATCACATCCTAGGGGGGGGGGTCGGTCCATAGTATGTCCTGGGGGGGGGGGGTCAGTCCCGACTGCCGCCTAGGGGGGGGGGGGGGGGGTCGGTCCATGGTATGTCCTGGGGGGGGGGTCGGTCCATAGTATGTACTGGGGGGGGGGGTCCCATGGTATATGATTCTTGACCAGGGGGGGGGTATGACAGTATGACGTCACAAAGTGGCGCAAAACTCTCCTTTTCACCCTACTGTAAATATACAGAAATAGCAAATAAATTAGATATATCTAAATTACAAATTTCTTTTTCCGTTTTTAGAAATAACTTTTTCGAATCAGAGCCAATAGAAGATAATTTTCATTTAATTTTCTAATATCTTAATCGAATTGAGGTAAACAGATGCAAACCGGCGCCTTGGAAAATCACTCCCTAATGCCCCAGTGTGTAGATGAATTAAAGAATATCTCAAAAAGAAAGATGGCTTAAAATCGGTATAGATATCTCAAAATAACAAGAAACATCTCTGTATCATGTAAAACGATATTCTGAATACACTGAATTGAATTTATCTATTAAATGTCAGAATTTGCATTTAAGACACTGCAAACCATATGAATATATTTTTAATTATGTATAGATATCTTTAAATATTGAAATATTCCAAAGCAGCAGCACAGACTAATACATTCGAGAGAGTGTATGGGCTTTCTTGTCTCTTCAGTTTTTTTCTCCTGTTTTGGCAAACCACCGAATTCTGCGCGCTAAAATTTGTGAACCAGAAACAAATAAAATGAGCAGGCAGAAACTAATAAAATGAGCAGGCAGAAACAAATAAAATGAGCAGGCAGAAACTAATAAAATGAGTTCGTTGATTTTAACCAAATTAGTTTGCGACTGACCCAGATTTGTGACTATTATAAACCGCTCTAGTTTTCCTCCCCATTACCTCAGAAAGGCTGATCATCTAATTGTGGCCCCAATGGTGCCCTTCTACTGAACGTAAAATTAGGCGATTAGCAAGTCCCTTCTGTTATTATATTCTAAATCCTTGTAATTTGCAGGGATATTCAAAAGACCTTTCTCCTATTTTATACAGGGATAAAATTACATTTATTGTATGATGATGTTCGTATAAAGCCTCTCTTTTGTTGTAATTCATGACCGTGCTGTATGTGCATTGTTTGCGCATTTCTTTTCTTGATCTTCCGCCTTATAAAACACGAGGCCCTTCCCCTCCTCCTATTCGCAGACGAAGTGGTGACGAAAATGCTTCAGGGTGGGGGAGGGGGGCGGAGGGGCAGGCGGGGGGGGGGTGCTATTTAACTCGGGTAGTGTTGGATCGTAACCATTGTTTATCGGTTACGAGTTCATTTCAAATGGCATGACAACTGACATGTTTGCAAGAAAAACCCACCACCCCCCACACGCCCTACCCCCGGGGGTAAATCCTGCGTACCTGCTAAATTGGTAGATACTCCCACTTGAACACGTTGTAAAGCAAGGAGCAAATTCTCCCACACAACCACGCCCACACCATATGCAAGAGGACAAGTTTTGATACAGTCCCTCAATTTGATTATTTATTTATTTGGAGAAACAAGCCAACTTGTAGAAGAATTTACAGAAAAACTACAAAACATGACTTAATAAATGCTAAAATGAATAGTTTTGGCTGGCTGAACGAAGCACACTCAGCCGGAAGCTAGCTACACGACAGTGCATGTAATTGAGCTTGTTAAGCGCTGGCTGACTTGATCACAATTCTTCTGCATTAATGGTTTGCCAGGGACGCCCAATGAACTGTCCCTTTACGTATCTCTTCATCCGAGTAACTTAATTAGCTGCCAAGACAAGTAGGAGATATTGAATTTAAAAAAAAGAAGAAAAAACATGCGCTGATCATTGCATTCTATTATCTTTTTTCTGCTATTTAATTTAATAGGCAGCTTTGGCATAAGAGCTATAGATGCGTTAAATGCTTGTGGTGCAGTTGTGACTGAAATGAACATTTGAGAATGAGAGCCTTTTCTTTTTCTTTTCTTTTTTTTCTTTCTTTCTTTTTTTTTTTTTTGATAGTGAGACCTAAAATTATGAATAGGTGAATAGGTGATTAACAATTGAAGTTACTTTTAACATAATTGATCAACAGGCAAAAAATCAGTATAACATTTCCCCTTGTTATTAAAATTAAAGTATTTACGAGTTAATACAGTTCTTTCTTTCTTTCTTTCTTTCTTTCTTTCTTTCTTTCTTTCTTTCTGTCTTAATTTTGTTCTTTCTCTTTTGAGACTTTTTAAATATGTGTAGAACAGATAACCTTTAATGCACGATGTAACTAGGTGATACCTAGGAAACACTGACACCCACGTGGGGACATCCGTGATGGACGAGAACCCTCTATTCTTGTGCGACTTTCACTCCCGTATTTAAAGCTCTTACTCGCATAGCAACTACACCACTTCATGCTTGTTTCACTGATGATAACAGCACTCTTAATACCACCTCATATTTCTTTACCGGGAAAAGGGAGAGAAAAAAACACAGAGTCTTTACGCTTTGCGGATATTTGCATTTTGTGCTAAACGCGCATTCAGAGAGCTCTGATAATTACATTGTAAAAAAAACAAACAGAATATTTACTTTTTGAAGTTTTTTTTTTTTTTTTTTTTTTTTGCTTTTACGCGCTTTTGTGGCTGTAAGTGGCTGTTTAACGCATTAAGAGAGCTCTGATAATTTGGTTGTAAAAAAAAGTTTAGTATATATTTTTTCAGGTAATTTTGTTTTGCTTTACACTCTTTGAAATATTTTCCCAGTGGAACTCAGATAAAACTCTACCTGTTATCAAGGGAAACTGGGCATAAACTCTAACAAAATTGCTATTTATTGTAACAGATCTGGGAAGCCGAAATATGTGTTACTTTGCTGGAAAATTTAGAACGCTGCTGCCATTTAGTTAAAACTTGTTTAGACAAAGTCAGTGGAATTATTTTTAATTATAAATAAAGCAAGTCAGTAAACTTTAAAGGTTCACTTTCACTGGATGGTTTCATACAATCGCTCAAGTCTTTTGTTGATAACTTTATGAGGATATTGGGAAAGATGATAGTATGTTATGACGTGATTATTCTTTGACTTTCTCTGATTGGTTCCGACGCCAGAATCTGGCATTTCGGCTAAAGTGCAGATTAAATCACTTATCTGTCTTTGCTTAAAGACAATAAAAACTTGAACATTGCTAATACGTCATAATGTGCCAGGCTTCACCACAATCTCCCAGTGCTGAGTTAAGATGAAAGGCCGACTGAGCAACTGCACAACAGTTCAAACGAATTTTATTTTTCTGGATTTCGAAGGGAGCCATTCACATTAGAAATTTGTTGGAGATACGATTATCCGAGAGATAGCATTCTTATGATTATTTTTTGCGTGTAAATTACATCGAATACATTCAATATAGCTGACACCTGTACACCTGGACTTCTTTCCAAAAACTTCAGCTTAAAATTAAAGACGTGAAATGATCAGCAGAAATTAAAAAAAAATAACCAAATTAAATAAGGCAATAATACAAACATTAAAAAAAAAATAAGCATGGCGGATTCACTGGACACTATCACAGCGGGATACGCGAATCTGGACTGTGAGACTGGAAACGAAACACACTGTACAAATCAGTCCATGCCGGACTTGGAATTGCGAAAAAACGGATCGGTTAAAAACTGTTCCGAAGTGGGAGAAAACAATCCGTTCATTATGGTCTGGTGGCTGCAGTTAATCTACATCGCTGCATTCGTATCCATGGTGATCGTGGCGGCCGGCGGAAACGCCATTGTCATCTGGATCGTTGTAGCGCACAAGCGCATGCGCACTGTCACCAACTACTTCCTGCTGAACTTGGCAGTAGCTGACGCCCTCATCTCCATCATGAACACGCCCTTTAACTTCGCCTACATGCTGCGCAGTCACTGGCCGTTCGGCAGGACGTACTGTAAGATCTCGCAGTTTATCGGCACCAGCACGATTTCCGCCAGCACGTTCACGTTCATGGCAATAGCCATCGATCGGTAAGTAAAACCGCTAACTTCTACGCATATAAGCAAATACTGGGTCTTCCTGATCGAGGAAGAGGGTGGAGAGGAGCGGGAGGAGGTGGGTGGGAGGAGCATGCTTCTGCGCAAAGTTCGCAGACAATGAGTTACGTCACGCATTTAGTGTACGGAAAGAGGGGGGGAAGTGAAAAAGCATGGAAGCTGTACTTACTTTGTGGATAATCATAAAGACCCCTTTGACTCACACATCGTACCCCTATTTCCATTGCTTTCCAAAATAAGTGTTGCCTCAAAATACACCATAGACACAAAGACAACAAGCCTTTGACAACTTCAACATTATAGCTCAGAAATGACAGTGAAACTGGTGTATTTACCAAGAAAATCTAAGAAAATGCACTAAGAGGAACAGCGAAAAAAAAGTCGTAGAGGAAATGGTTGTTTGTGCACCCCGGAAAAGGGGAATGCGTTCGGTTCATGTAAAAAACTAACACAACTTCCCTCTTAAAAGAGACTGGTTTTCCAAGTTGAGAGGGAAGCGGTATTTAGTATAACTTTGAAACGGATTTTAGCGCCTAGTTACCACGCAGAGGTACCGGTAGTGTGTGGATGGATGCGAGTGGAAAACCGGAAATGGAGACCACCAGATGGAACTCTGCTAAAATCATCAAATTTTAATGAAGGCCCAATGCGTTGGTTCGCCAGCATGGAAGGCACCCTAATTGTGGTCTTAAAGGTTGTTCATCTGGCGGTGTGGTCTTATGCCGAAGTTCAGTAGCGAAGGTTATGATCATCACGTAAGAGTCTGTACTGTGTGCTTGGCGCCTTATATCCCTTAACAAAGCAACAAATATACCTTATTTATTACCTTAAATATACTTTATATCTTGTGGAAACTCCCATTGTCAGATAATAGAGATACCTGCGTTATTTGTTTTAAAATATAACCCTCCGTTAAGTGAGTTCCTGGGGGGGGGGGGGGGTGATCCGTGAGTATGCTATGTGAGTCTAGATTCCTCGAGAATGACACGTTCACGCTCAGCTTGAAATCACTCACGAGCGTAACTCACGCTCATCGTAAAAGTGCTTCTGATGCGTAATAATGTATGTTTACGAATAGTGGCCTCAGTATCTTCTTTCGATAACAGAAGGGGGATATTTATTCCATTATATGTGCGTTGGTGAGTCCATTAATGCTCAGGAGTTAGGTTTCATGTTGTTTCCTCAATGCAGGTTGTTATTGAAAGGACTGCACGCACATATATTCTTGATCCGATCACTTCAACCTCAATACGACCCCGCTTTAAATAATACCCCTAAGATGTGACCACCCTTGACGTATGACTACCTACAGAATAAGACCATCCTCAAAATAAGACTTGGCCAAATATGTGTTATCTCATATATGTGCTCACAATTGTAGATCCTGGGAATTCGACGAACAGTTTCTTGAGATTCGATCTACCTTTGGGTTTAAATGTGAAATAACCGAATGCACAGAATAAGCAACGTCAGAAACGTCCGCCTATATCGAGGCTTACTTTCAGGCAATTCTGGTGAATTCATAAAAGTCCGAAATTGAAAACTGGTCACTAAAATTGCTTTGGTTAAAAAAAAAAACACGTTTACAATCTCCCTATTAAAATAGTGTAACGTGAATGTAATGTAAGCTTTGTACCTCGGCAAACTTCAAGACTACTCAAGTTATTCATTAAGGATCTTATGGGCTCAATGACGGCATATTTTATTTCGGATAAACACGCCTAAAGGCATGGGTGGCAGCTGATTAGTTTTCACGTCTCTCCGTCTTCAGTTATTCACTGTGCAGTATCAGTTTTCAAAAATTAGATCTTGCCTAGATGTTGTCACTTGTCTCGTTGTTTTGCCGGAACCAGCCAGGGCTTCCTTGTTATTGGTCAGAGCGGGTCACGTGATATGATTGTTCACAAACGTGATTAAAGAATTAAATGAGAAATCGAGACTCGAATCGAGAAATCCGCTACCTCCACTTGCAAGAAGGGTGCAGACAATATATACACCACGAAACCGGGATAGGACCACCCCGTAAATCGGACCACTTTTCACAAGCCCCGCAAATGGGACCGGTAAAAAACCCCAAAAATGGGGATTTGGGACGTAAAAGCGCGGAGAAACAAGACGTAAAAGCGGATCTATTTATGTAGCAAAAACGCGGAAAATCACAGGTTTACACGCAACTGGTAAAAAGACAACGGTGGTAAAACCAAATTATAAAGCTTTTAACCTCACTATCAGTGTTCATCTGCAGGTGAAATTACAAACAAGTTGTACCATCTACAAAACAAAATATTTAAATGTCTCGAATTGTCTCAAGTGGCTCAAATCACTGGTTCAATATTTGTAAAGTGACAGCTCAAAATTTATGTCCGATACTTCTAAGTCTTTGCGCGTAATTTTGTGATTTGTCATCTTCACATGTTGTCTCTGGAGAAACTGAAGTTTTTCTTGCTCTTTTTTGGTTGTTGGTTTTGGCGTATCCAGGCTCCTAATGGGGAGGTAATTCGTGGTTTGTATACCGCGAGCGACTTGTAGAAATGCTAAAAAAAAACCCGACGGGTTGTGTGAATAAAACTCCCGATTGAAATGAGAGTGAAATGATTCACACCCACTGTCCGTACGTCGCCTGTTAGTTGGCGTTTCTGCGGGACCTATGATACTCAGCACTGTGCGTCTGCGCGGCGCCGTTTACACAGTTTTATGTACACAACTGTGTGAACCAATTTTCCTGGTGTATCAAAAAATCACTCATTTTACCATCTTAAGGAATCCGCGCATTTGACTACTTTCTTTCAGAGCTTTTAATACCTTTTTCTCAATGTTTATTCTGCGCTTTTACGTCCAAGCCATTGGACTGTCCCGCAAATCAAAAGAAAGGACCGCTTTTGCCAGTCACCAGATGTCACTTTGAACCCCGCAAATAGGCCCGGTCAGAGAGCGACCAGAGCACGCGTGTGCTGAATAAACAGCAGCCGGTGATTCCAGATCCGAGATCTCATAATTCTGCTTTCGTTGAGGCACAGGATTACAGCATGTTATGTACATAAAATACTTACTTGAACAGAAAAATCGCGATTAATTACAATGCAGGATTTTAAAGAAGTGCGTCTCCAGTTTTTATGAGCACTTTGTACCTGCATTTAATTTGTGCTTTGAGCCCCTTAGACCAACTAGATAATCCCACCTCCCCGAAAGGGCGAAATACAATGAAATGTGGCTAGAATTTTTAAAAGGTGGATAAATTCTGCAATTTTGGCAATTTGACATTTTCTTTTTTAAAAGATCGGGTATTGTTGTGATATTTAGTAGAAGTTTCTCAAAGTAGAGTTTTGCCAATAAATTTAGGATTAAGTGCAAATAATAATGAGCTACCAAATTGCAATTCAAGGTATTCCAAAACCTGAATAGTGCAAGATACCTGTACAAATTAATTTCTGTTAAAACAAGACATTTAATACATCTTTTAATACATCTTTGTTTGCGATTCTGTTGTATGTGAGAATAGTTTTATTTTTAATGACGTATGAAGCAAATTATAATTAAATTACTTTCGTATGCGTAAGAATTTTCTTTTTGCAGTAAAACTGATTGAAATGAGAGATGAAAGTGAAATTATGCCTTTATATTAACTATTATTCGGGTACATTATTATAGATAATTATACATCCGCATACCACCAAAACTGGTCGAATCGCGGAAATCGGACCATCCCGGAAATCAGATCACTTTCGCTCAGTCCCAGAGGTGTTCTGATTTCCGGGGTACTACTGTGTTATTTTTCTGACGGCATTGGTTTGATTATACTTTTGTAAATTACACTTGGTTTACGTATTAATAGACTTTTCTAGTTTTCGGCTTTTTTCAGCGAGAAAGGGGATTCTTTGCTACAACTTTTAAGATATATGGCAAGTCAAACATTGCTAACAAAGCTAATGGAGAAACAAGCATATGGGCGGTGTATGATGTATGTAGGATGTACGTATGGTGTATGTATGATGTATGTAAATATGTGTATGAGTGGTACATGATGTTCGGTGTAACAGGCTATCTTACGCCCCCCCCCCCGTACCCATCCCCCCGGGGGAGGAAGCTATACTAGGCTATCTTCCCCCCTCCAGTATATCTGCGCCCCCCACTAACTTTTTGCGTGTAAATGTATTTTAATTACTTTTGTTCGTGTAAATAAATGGACGCAATTGAACTGCATAAAACTCTCTTGAACTATGTTACTGACTAAATTCAACATAATTCAAACAAAAATATAAAAAATCATCTTTGATCAGAAAGTTCTTTATTTTTCTGTTAATATCCTTTTTAGCATTTTTAGAGAGCCAAGGTGGATAATCCTGATCGTTATGATTATCATAACTAACATCCACTTTATCCAAGAAGCGTTTTATTCTTCTATATTCAGCTTTATCTTCCCTTTAGAAAGTGATAACAATGGGGCGGGGGGGGGGGGGATGGGGCAAAAAATACCAGGTGAGGGGAAGATAGCCTAGTCTAAGCTGTACAGGGGGCAAGATATACTGTTACATCGCACATACGGGTCTGAGCCACTTGAGGCATCGACATTTGGGCGTTTGGGCCAGACGTTTGGGTCAGAGACATTTGGGCTATCTACATTTTAGCGAGCGACCTTTTGATCATAGACGTTTGGACCAGACCCAATAAATATAGCGACGTTCGACGACGTTGGAGAGACGTCGGGTTTTTGGTGGTTTAGTGAAGGCGAAACAAAGCTTACCTTCCAATGCTGGATAGATTATCCGACGATACATAATTCGTCGGTAGTCCGTTCACTACCCGGCACCTTTTCAACGTTGCGTCCTCTTTGTGGTCTATTTTCAACATGACCTGTCATGGCTTCCATTTCCGGTGAGAGACAACACAAAGAGGTTATTTTTTGGTTTTCAGTCTATACAACGTTGAATTTTTGACGTCTGTCCAATTTTCCAATTTTCAAAGGTCTATACAACATTCCACCAAAGAAGTTTACTAGACGTTGGAGAAATTTGCGTTTTGGCTGCGAACAAATGTAGTGTCCAAACATATGTTATTATGCTTACTAAATGTCTCTTAAACGTTGTTTCAAAGATGTTGGTAAGACGTTGATTTGTGGTCGCGACCAATCAAACATAAAGTGCAACAAAAGTTAATATTGTCGATTCGTCACGTCGACGTCGCAACTTCAAATCGACGTTGATTGACCTTAGAATGCTCACTGGGGAGACGTTTAGGCAAGAGACCATTAGATCAGAGACATTTTGACCATAGTCAATCAGATGAGAGACATTTGGACCGGAGTCAATTAGATCAGAGACGTTTGGACCGTAATCAATTAGATCGGAGACGTTTGGGCCGTAATCAATTAGATCAGAGACGTTGATCCGTAATCAATCAGATCAGAGACGTTTTGACCATAGTCAATCAGATGAGAGACATTTGGACCGGAGTCAATTAGATCAGAGACGTTTGGGCAGGAGGCAGTTAGATCAGAGACGTTTTGACCATAGTCAATCAGATGAGAGACATTTGGACCGGAGTCAATTAGATCAGAGACGTTTGGGCAGGAGACAGTTAGATCAGAGACGTTTTGACCATAGTCAATCAGATGAGAGACATTTGGACCGGAGTCAATTAGATCAGAGACGTTTGGACCGTAATCAATTAGATCAGAGACGTTTGGACCGTAATCAATTGGATCAGAGACGTTTGGGCAGGACACAGTTAGATCAGAGACGTTGATCCGTATTCAATCAGATCAGAGACGTTTGGGCAGGAGGCAGATAGATCAGAGACGTTTTGACCATAGTCAATCAGATGAGAGACATTTGGACCGGAGTCAATTAGATCAGAGACGTTTGGACCGTAATCAATTAGATCAGAGACGTTTGGACCGTAATCAATTGGATCAGAGACGTTTGGGCAGGACACAGTTAGATCAGAGACGTTGATCCGTATTCAATCAGATCAGAGACGTTTGGGCAGGAGGCAGATAGATCAGAGACGTTTTGACCATAGTCAATCAGATGAGAGACATTTGGACCGGAGTCAATTAGATCAGAGACGTTTGGACCGTAATCAATTAGATCAGAGACGTTTGGACCGTAATCAATTGGATCAGAGACGTTTGGGCAGGACACAGTTAGATCAGAGACGTTGATCCGTATTCAATCAGATCAGAGACGTTTGGGCAGGAGGCAGATAGATCAGAGACGTTTTGACCATAGTCAATCAGATGAGAGACATTTGGACCGGAGTCAATTAGATCAGAGACGTTTGGGCAGGAGACAATCAGATCAGAGACGTTTTGACCATAGTCAATCAGATGAGAGACATTTGGACCGTAATCAATTAGATCGGAGACGTTTGGGCCGTAATCAATTAGATCAGAGATGTTTGGGCAGGAGAAAATTAGATCATAGACGTTTGGGCAGGAAACAACCGGAGTCAATTAGATCAGAGACGTTTGGGCAAGGAGTGAAAGCAATGTCACTTGTGCCGCTTTTTATATTTTTTGTGTTTGAAATGATCGGCCTAAAAAAAGTTTTGTAGGATTTACTTACTAAACCCGTGCATTCGGGTTATAAAAATCAAGTCAAATAACTTCGGTTCAGAGCTTAGCTTGAGCGCATGGCAAATAATAAAATTCCGTAAAAATATTTATCCCTTCCGATGCTGAATAAATCAGCAATGAATTAGCAAGTCGAAGGTTAGTAGAAGCTCTCCGTAAGAACACGTACCGATATCCCAAATATTTGTATTGTAACCTAGATGGAGACAGGCCTGTGATCATATTGACCTCTTTGTGTGTATCTTAGAAATGTGATGTCAAGGAAGCAACCCTTAATTAAAAGCAGAAACGGGAAGCAGTGAGGGGATAGGTCGTGGGGTTGTGATGGAGTTATACCCCACGAGGCGGAAAGGTTCGCTGAGTGCACGAGGTATGCCGAGCTCAACAACATAGGTCAGTGCTTGAGTTTCAGGAAATCTCACAAGAACACCGGTATCGTCAAACGCCGAGTTTTCTCGTGCTTAGCGATAATTGCTCATTTTTTTTGCAAATTTCGACGAGTAGTAGCTTGAATATACCGTAACCCCGTCCCATCGCACGCAGGATTGTGTTTCGGATCTTAAGCCCTCGTGTACACGTGTACTGTTCTTGGGATCCGTTTCAGCTCTAGTGTTTTGGATCGCACCTCCTCTCTGATTACACTATGACGTGAATGCTTAAAGTCCGTATATTTGTTTTAAAATAATTGATTGTTTTGAGCCAACATTAAGTATTGTTGACCAGAAAGAAAATGCTGACCTTCAGGTCAACATTTTCACAGCTTGTCAGTGATATCTTCATGTTGATTCGGGATAAGGCAATAGACTATTTGTTTCATCACTGAACTGGTGTTTTGTTTACAAATATCTGCAATATCCTTACCATTCTATGTTCCAGTCAACACTGAAAAATGATTGACTGGGAGATCACCCAATCATATCGCAGCATTTACACAAACTATGGTTTTCCAGTTTTATGGGTTTAACTACCTTAGGTTCAGCAAAGAAAAATAATGTGAAATAAATTTGATGCAGTGTTACAAACAGAGTAGAGTGGAGGACAATTAAGTAGAATTTTTTCTTTGGCATTAGAGACCAAGGAAACATTGCGGCGTCTATTCAACGTCAATTTGAGGTCGAGAAGTGTATCAACCGATTTCCTGCCCTTCTGAAAAGTTGCAGTCGGTTGTTTTCCGTCGCGGGCAAATCTCAACGTTTATCCAATATTTTTGTCGCAACGCTGGATAGACGTCCTCAGTTGGAGGTATAGAAAAGTCGAACCACGTCATTCTCTTGACGTTCTATAAACGTTGGAGACAACCAAATTATTATGTTATCGCTCACCCGAAATGGCAGCCATGATGGGTTTTTAGAAAATAAGTCAAAATGATTATATAAACTAAATAATGTGAGGTGCGAAGTTTTTATCGTCTACATTTTTTTTTTTAGAAAATAGACGTGAAAAGTGACTTCGTACATATTTAAACACACAAGGGCGTGGCACATTGGTGTAAGGGCGGCCATGGAAGGTCGATTTCGCCATAGCTACACAACGTCCATCCAACGTCCAATGCAGAACGTCTATCCAACATTGAGGAAAAAACGATGATCGGACGTCGGGCGCGACGTCTATCGAATATTGCACGTTTACTGGGGGGGGGGGGGGGGGGGCATGCACAGAAGAACAACGCAAAAACATGCCAGCCAGACAATACGCAGTATGATCACTGGTTTTTTGTGCAAACATATTAAAGGAAAATTGTCCGGTCCATTCTTTGCATCTGAATTGTTGTTATTGTCTTTTTTTTTTGGTGGGTAAAAAAATCTCTTCAATAACAATAAGCCTATAAGCTGAGGCACTGAGATGTCTAATCTAGCCAAGTCACTTCAACTATTATTTTAACTCTATTCCCTAAAAGCTTTATAATCGTAGCTGACAACTGAGTGAGAAATAGAAGCGCGATCACGGCTCATTTTTGCTAAATGAGGAGAATTAATACGACATTGCAGCGCACTTACAACAAATATTCTCAGGAAATAGTACAGCAACTCAGTTGATTTTCGAGGACGGGACTATTTTTTTTCCATCAAGGACTATTTCTTTGCTTGTGTAAAAGTGCGATGTGGCATTGTGACCATATTTTTGGTTTTTCAAGAAAATTCCACCGAAGCAGTTATTCACGAAATGGCGAGCAGTTAATAGCAGAACACTGAGGACCAAGGCTTATGTTACATTTGCTTATTTCCATCGGTTTGTGTGTTTGTGCTTTCTTTTTATAACCCTTTTTCCTGTGAGGGACTTAGGTTGGTCGGCTGTTACTTTTACATATAGATATCTATCCATTCTTACGTCTGTTCGTCTCAAAATGATTAAACTCGATATTTTCTCTAAAAATCACAATGTGCTACGAAAAGCATTGTTTTAATTCACATTGTTATATTGCAATTCAGATTATTATTACTGGGTTATAAAATAGTTTCGTATACATATGAACATCGAGTTTTTTTTTGTGTGCTTACTGTATTTCTCATTTGGAAGGCTCGAAAGCATGTGGTATCACTTTGCTTTCATTTAAAAATATATATCAAATTAAAAAAAAAAAACATGCTATTAGGTATTTTACAAATGGCAAAAAATTGTGAAGTGTAGAAAGAGAAAAGGTTTGCAACAAGTATTTGTTTTGCAATGTGGGCTATGCCAAACTTGACTAATTAAAGCCAGTAATTATCTAGTTTTGCTAATAACAATATTCTAAGAGCATTTTTTTTATGAAGCTGTATTTCTTTAAGCTTCTTCTGGTGCTGTTAATTAGACGCCTGTAAGATCACAGTAGCCTTGAGCTCCTAAGAGAGAACACTAGTCACACAATGGGCAGTGAAATGGGCAGTTTAATGCAAACCAAGATTTTTCCAATTATTGCTATTATGTCTCAAAGGGTCAATGCCAGTAAGGTGGTGTACTATCACCTGGTCACTGGTCCTCTGACGGTCTAGTTATGCAGAGTCATTTCAAAATGAAAATAAGTTACATGTTTTTTTGGGGGTGGGGGAAGCTTTGCAGGTTTTGGTTTATTTCATGTGACTTCTCTTGGTCTTCAAGATACACGTGTGACGAAATTTAACATAAATAACAGATTAGCATGTGTTGGTTGAATTATTGTTTTCATGCCATATGTGTGGGCATGGGAGGCAGCTGTTGCTTCAACTTAAGTTTCTTATACAGTCTGACCCAGTTTCGCACTTCCTTCTGCAAGGTGCTAAACACGTGTTGATTTGTTTACGGTTTATTAGTGCACATCACTACGCGGCATAATAAATCTTGTGTTTCTTATGTAGTCCCTGCTAATACTACGGCTACAACTCATGCGTCTTATGTAGCCCTTGCTGCTCATGCTATTTTACATTGCTTATGCTTTTCAAGTAGCGCTTGTCGTCGTCGTCGTCGTCGTCGTCGTCGTCGTCGTCGTCGTCGTGGGGATACACTTACAGAGCAAAGCTCTGTGCGTTTCTATACAGAGGCACTCCATCTAGTTCGGTTTTGTGCTAATTTTTTGGCTTGTGAGATTGAGTAGATTCCTTTATTTTGCTGTCACTTAGGTATCTAATACTATGCTGTCACTGAACATATATGACGTCTGTGCTTTTGAAAGCGATATGAAAAAACGAGCAAATTCACAATTCCGCTGAAACACTGCATGATGAACCTATTTGGGCATCTTTATATGATTAGCGAGAAAAATCGATTATCAAATTTACCTCAAAAAACGAACTATTAGTGGTTTTACTGTAGGCGTAAAGAAATCGAGTCATGGATATTTTCTTCAACATAAAAGGGGATTGGAAAACTGAATTCTTGCCATGACTGTCGTGATTAGGGCTTGGTCTCTGTTACTAAACGACGCTCATGACGCCGGAGTAGAAGGGAACCTGCCAGAAAAGAGCGACGCCAGCACGCGATACAAATGACTAGAAGGTGGGGGGGGGGGGGCAGTCGAGTCACATCAGTGGGAGGGGGTCGGGGGTCATCCGTCGTCTACTTACATACGTGTAAACTTTTGCCTTGAAATGATTCTTCGGTGTCCGGACAACTGGCAACTGGACAACTGGCAACTAATTGGAAAAGTGGACAACTCGCAACTGGGATTTGTTTGCTTTTATTTAGCAAAATTGTTAAATATTTCATTTTGTGGTTTTAGAGCTGGGATATTTTGGTAAGATATAAATTAAACATCTAATTTTTAACGTCGTTTTAAAAATTTTATGTCTTTTCCTTATTCTTCTCTGAGATGCTTCTCTCCTGTTCTTCCCTGAATTACACCAACATTTTAAATTCATTAATGTACTAATCTTCATTGATAAACCCTTGCAACAGCCTATTGGTCCATAACTTTTCTGCACGTTTTTTTCGGAGTAATGTGCACAGAACCTAAATATGATGTGAAGGCGAGGGGAGGGAGGAGGAGGGGTAGGACGTCGGCTAATGGATTACAGGTGGATTATAGCTTGTTTTTGACGAATCCACACAACTTAAGCCTCATGATCTACTCAAATATTCTGGTGTCATTTTGGATGCACGGTTGGGACGGAATCTGCTGCAGTGAAACCTCAAGGAAATAAAAAATAGGTGAATCCACTTCTCGTTTTCAAGTACATAAGGAGCACAAAGAAGTCATGGAATCATCAGCTTCAACGCTAAGCATGGAGTTCCTAGTCAACGTGGAAAACCAAGAGTATGCCTGGATGGCTTTATCTACATCGCCAGTCGAACCTACAATAACGGAGAAATCCGTTAGGAATTTAGTACAAGATCTACCAAATGTGCAATTTCTTCGTGGAATTGGACACAGCGATAGACTGACAAAAGCCTAAAGCGGTAAAAAGCCCCAGTGGACAAAAACCCTAGGTTTTTTCTGCAGGGGTGACAAAAGCCCTAACATTTTTACTGTAGAAAAGCGATGAATGTTGGGTTATTATTTTCGCTGACAAGTTGGGGGGGGGGGGGGGGGTTAAGGTGGCAGATCACGTGACACATCGAGGGTTTAATTTTCTGAATTAATAAACATAATAATAAAAGATTAGTAAACAGATCGTAATCATCTTTGTCATCAAAATCTGCTTGATTTGAGAAGTGAAAGAAAACGTTGTGAGATTTCTTTGTTTTTATTCCAACAAATCAACAATTCGGTGTGCAATGGATTATTTTTCAAAATCTAAGAATATCAACTCTGGGTTTTAGCGGACCAGTTCCTAAAAAGGCCATTTTATTTATAACAATATGAAAACACTTCTAAGGTCTACCACCGTGTGTAAAGACTTCCCTTTCATTATGGTAATTGCAATTGTAGTTGCAATCGGCACATGATACACAACGTTATGAGCATCAAATCTGACTGAGCTCCTATTGCAGTAGTTTTGAGGTATAAAACTAAGTGCAATTAAAGTGAAATTAACTCCAATCAACTAGTTAATTTCAAACAATATCAAATACCATCGAAAAACGCAGATGTGTGGGAAGGATAGCTGAAATCTGAATTATTTTGTATTAGTCGCATGATTTGACACCTTAACTCCCTCCCACCCTGTTAGAAAAAAAACCGCCATTCATCGCTTCCTGAAAGTAAAAATGTTGTGGCTTTTGACCACTGGGGCTTATGTTACCCCTGCACTGCTGCTTTTGTCCGGGTTTGCAAAAAATGGGGCTTTTGTCCACTGGGGCTTTTGGCCGCTGGGGCTTTTGGCCAGGATTCGGACATACCATAAGGTGGCGAAGGAGTGAACCGAGAAAATCACGGAGGCGAGTGAATGTACTCCGGGGGTGAAGACACAGGACTTATAGGTCGACATCATGTGATCGGATAGAGGGGGGGGGGGGTGATTAGCGTTGATCACTTTTACAGAAATCAGGTAATTCTCTCTTTGAACCTTGCTTTGTTGGGTGTTTCGCAAAGAATTAGCGACATAGAGGCATTTTTAAAGGTTTTCTTAACCAATTTTTAAAATGCTTCTTCTCCCACAGTTCTGATTGAATTGCTTTGAAATTTTTATAAAGCATTAAGAATTGTGCTAAAGCTATCACTAAGGTTAAAAACAAGGTGTAAATATATTATATAAAAAGTAGTGCAAAACTTAAAACAAGGTTGAAAAACAAGGTGTAACTAATGTGCAGAAGTAGCGTTAAGACAACTTTAATTAAGAAAGCAGTCTGAGATTCAAGACTTGACTAGCTAATGAAAAGAAAGAACGACTTTTTTGATGTAATGAGTGGAAAATGTCAGTGGTAAAGGACTGGCTGTCTGCCTAAAGGAGCTGAAAAATGCTTAATTGAAAAAAAAGACTGCCAAAGTATCGGAATTGCTTCACGGACCTCACGAAAATTTTAATAAATGGTACAGGGCCAGGTGTGCTGCCAGGGAATATCAACAACTGCCACTTTTGTAGGTTTGGGGGTTTAGAGATTTGGGGGTTTAGGGGTTTGGGGGTTTAGGGGTTTGGGGTTTAGGGGTTTGGGTTTTAGAGGTTTGGGGGTTTAGGGGTTTGGGGGTTTAGGGGTTTGGGGTTTAGAGGCTTGGGGCGGTGGTAGATCTAGGCCTGGTGTAATTTATCTTAAGGATGGAGGTGTCAAAAAAGTCAGTGTTAGAGGTAGTGGTGTCTGTGAGAGCTAAATCATGGTAAAAGTCATCTCGGAAATAGCTTAAGATTCCTCACTTAACTTTCAGGGGCAATGAAAAATACCTCCCTGCTCCCCCCCCCCCCCACCCAACCCACCCCGTTGATGACATTCTTTTTCCTCCGGGGAAGGAGGTGGGTTGGGGGGCACTCGTGTATTAACTGGTTTCGATGCCTGTCAATGACTTTTTAAAATTACCCAAAAAATGCGTGCTAATTTGAAATGATATCCCCTTTTTTTAACCAAATGCGGAGTGCAATTCCGAAATGTCAGTCCCCCCACCCCAACCCCCCACTCTTGTGGGAAGTGCGGAGTAATGAATGAAAATTACCATCTACCACCTCCCCTTTTAGTGAAACTGAGACTCCGTGCAGACCGCGTCTGGTCTCAAAATTACCCCCTTTTCTGTGTCTGTTCTCAATACTACCCCCTTTCTCCGTGTATTTTTGGACACGCATGGTAACACATATATTACCAAGTGGACCCCCTGGACCTGCATTTACTTTTGTCATGTTTCGGCTTTAAAACCATTCGCTTCGGTCTCGGAACATACCCCCCCCCCCTCCCTCCCAATCTACTCTTCATAGCTTGAATAGTGTAGGGGCGGAGGCTTTGCATATTCCTCTCCATCACCGTAGAACCCAATTTCCTTTAGTATACTTTAAAATGTGGCACAAATAGGAGATTCAAGTCCAAACTCAGGTTTATAACCCATCCCCCTTCCTCCGAAATCGTTTCTCTCCAATCCAAACTGTGTCATCTCTTTCTCGTCCCCTTTCCTTCCAGACATTTAATTCTTCCTGTTCAATTTTTTTTTTCAAAGATACATAAAAAAAACAAGAATGTTCAAGGACATTGTGACCAACCTGAGCATTTTGGAAATTTGCCACCAAAAAGTTTAAAATGTCAATTTTTGGCGGATCACAAAAATGTGTAATTTTTCGAGACAGGACTATCCAGGGAACATTCGTGTCCACTCACAAAGACAACACTTGACATCCTGCTTGTTGTGCTGCAGGTCACTGACCTCGGACCACTCAATCTCCCAATCTTTTGTCTATATGCATTGTGAGTCCTGCAGCCATGATGCGTATGCGGTCCATGGGAACGGTGACGCATGCAGCCCTTGCGCGTTGTGACCTCAGCAGTCCTTGCGCATTATGGCGTAAGCAGTCCTTGCGCATTGTGACCTCAGCAGTCCATGTGCATTCTGATATAAGCAGTCCTTGTGCGATGTAACCTCAGCAGTCCTTGAACATTGTGACGCAAGCAGTTCTTGCGCGTTGTGACCTCAACATTCTTCGCACATTGTAGCCTCAGCAGTCCTTGTGCATCATGGCCTCAGCAGTCCTTTGCAGCTTGTGAACTCAGAAGTCCTTGCGCATTGTGACGTAAGCAGTTCTTGTGCATTTTGACCTCATCCTCACACATTGTGACGTAACCATTCTTTATGCATTGTGACCTCAGCACTTCTGCTGCTTCTTCTGTTTATAGAGGCCATACGCTTTCTAAAGCATGCACGCCAGTCCTTCAGTCCCAGTCTGGATCTGGATCCTGTAAAGATGTGGTAATTATGCTAAATGGTGGCTTTTGAAAATCTGAAAAGTTAATCTTGAATCAGCGGCCATATTCTGCTCTAGCCTTATTTTAAGGACGTGCTTATTTTTGTTATTAAATACATGAATGAAATTCGAAATTCTTTCAATCTACATATATCAAGGGCATCGTTAAAAATAAGGACAGATGAGGGTACGACTCCAGGCCCTTGAAAATCTTGATTATTTAGTGGGCATTGAAAGCTCATAGGATTTGTATGGCAAGCACGCAGCTATCGACTCCTGGCCATCTTAATTCAAATGACACATTGCAAAATCCGAACGCAATAACACTGTATCATATCTTTGAGCTCGAGTAATTGAAAGGGCCCCTTAAAATAGTTTTCTTAAAGTTCGTTTGAGTTTCAGGATAATTTATGTGAAAACTACCAAAAAAATGCCAGATCTGAGGAAGGGAGGGGGCGGGTGGAAGGAGAGGGGGGGGAGGGGTAGCTTCAACTCCCTGATAAGATGGCGCACCATCATCGATTCCAGAGCAGCAAGTCAGCCGTCACAGAAGAGGGAGGCACAGCCAAACAACTGCTGAAGGACAGTGGAACCTCGTAAACGCGGCCACTGATCGGATTGAATTGAGGTGGTCCTTTTTGTGTGTTTCTTGATGATAGAAGGTACCCAGAAACGGGACTATGGAAAAATGGTCGTGTTTACGATGTGGTCTTATATGTGGGGTGGGCCTATCCCTGCGAGGTTACGCTGTATCTGATAAACCCCTTCTATGACCTTACTGAACCTTGGCTCCAAGTATTCCCTGGTTAAGCAAGTGATGTGGATATATATCTGTTTCCTTTGGTGGCCTCAGTCGCCTCCTAGCTCTTATCTGGGATTTTATCTGTCATTGTCAATAAAAAATGTCCTTCACAGGCGCTGGACAGCAGCAAGAATAATAGCAACAATTTATAAAAGTGGTACCTAAAAGATATTCTCCGAAATCCTACGAATGCCATAAAATGGCACTCAGTCCATTATAAGATTGAGAAAAAAAGCGAATAAATAAATAAATAAATAAATAAATAAATAAAAACACAAAAACACGAAATAGTGATAAGCACAGGTCGCCATGGTTACTGCAGCATTTGTCATGGTGACATGTGCTGATGACGTTTAGATTCCATTGATGCAAAATAACTCGCAAGACGTACCCAGCCAAGAATTCTTGTATTTTGATTAATTTCCTTTTTTTTTCTTTTTTTTTTCTTTTTTTTTTTTTTCTTTTTGTTTTGATTGTAAAAGATTTCTCTATTTAAAGACGTGAGATTTCAAACCGAGTTCTGCTTGTTTGAGAAACCTCACTTCAGTGGGAGATACAGGTGATATTCAACTTCAAAAAGTTATTCAACTTTTTAAAAGATTTTCGGGAGTTTGCAACCTCGTCCCCCCTCCCCCTTTGGGTCCGCCACCGCACTTAATTTGTTTTTTGATTGTCCGTACTTATGTACGGCGGTCTTTTTCTCAAAACAGATGACGAAAACCGTCGTGCTTTTTTGTGTTCATAACTTTTTAAAACGACTCTTAAACGCAGGGTTCTAATTTATTTTATCCCTTTTAACTAACTGCTCAGCCTAATCCAGAAAAAAAACCCCTTTTGTGAAAAAAAACGGAGTGCTGAAGGAACATATTTACTTTTTAACGAAATTGTTAGTCCGCGCGGACCGCGTCTATTCTCAGAACAACCCCCTACTCCGCGTTTTTTTCTCTAGACACACAAAGAGAGACAGTAGTATTTGTGTTCGGGCTTTTCGTGTTTAAACGATAATTTTCAGGTTCAGGGACGTTGAGCAGATCGGGATTTTTCTTTTGGTGGTTGCGTATGGGGCGGGAAGTGGAGATGGTGGGTGAATGAGTGATTGTCGTATCTTCGCTATATAGCGGGGATTGCTCGATACTGTTTTCTTCCCTCCGCTTTGGCATCATTTTAAAGGAATTTACGGCGCAAGGAGAAGGGTGACTCTGTAGTGGACACGAAAATGTCGTGAGACACTGTCCTCAAATGTTGGTTTTGGCTCGGTTTTCTTTCGTAGAGTGCAGTCCTGTTTCAGTCTGAGATGCGTGTATACACATGAATGAGACCAAGCCTGCTTGCCCCTGTCTACTGGCACCGGCGGCCTCATACTCGTGACATCTACTCACACCTGGCCTACTCGCTCTCGGCCTGCTAGCCCCTGGTGCCTACTCAGCCTCGCCCTACTCGTGCCATCTACTCACACCTGGCCTACTCGCTCCTGGCCTGCTAGCCCCCGGTACCTACTCAGCCCCGCCCTACTCGCGCCGTCTACTCACACCTGGCCTACTCGCTCCTGGCCTGCTAGCCCCCGGTACCTACTCAGCCCCGCCCTACTCGCGCCGTCTACTCACACCTGGCCTACTCGCTCCTTGCCTGCTAGCCCCCGGTGCCTACTCAGCCCCACCTTACTCGCGCCGTCTACTCACACCTGGCCTACTCGCTCCTGGCCTGCTAGCCCCCGGTACCTACTCAGCCCCGCCTTACTTGCGCCGTCTACTCACTCCTGGCCTACTCGCCCCCAGCCTACTAGCCACCGGTACCTACTCAGCCCCGCCCTACTCGCGCCGTCTACTCACACCTTTTTAAAATCATCCAAGTCAATAATATTTATTGCCCGTGTTTTTATTGTTCTGAAAATAAATTACATGCATTAATACATTAATTTTACGTGCTCCGTTATGTGCTCCGTTATGTTCACAAATGTTCACAAATGTTCTTTCAAGACAGAATTTATGTGTAATTATACTGCACGAAAAAATCATGTCGAAGTAAAAAAGAGCGAATAAACAGTGACTAAAATGTGTGAAATAAATGTGGTTGGGCGACAATAGAAATTGTCGCGAGGTCATTTCAGTGATCGCGAGAAAAATGAAATTTACAACATGCAGGTTTTGATTTTGTGGACAAATTTATCGCCATACATTGCTCACTTATCTACGACGAAAATCGCAACTGTCTTCAAAAACACCTTATCTATCTTCTAAACAAGTGTATTCCTGATCTTTCTTTAGTTTTACAGAATCTCCCACACAAACGACCGAAACTAAGGGAACTAAAATGAAAAAAAGATATAAACCGGACTTGATTAATTTCTGTTGCGGTTCATTACCCGAAACCCTTTTATTCAGAACGTAGGGTACCTTCAAGCTGCCCACAAATAACGATAATCGTAATTAAGTGAGCTGCCAGTGTGCATTTGGTCCTTTTATTTTTCTTAAAATCACTAATTAGAAAATGAATTTCAACCTATTTTTTACTTTTCTTCCAGACTAAAAAAGGGAAATAAAAAATCAAATTGTTTCATAAACCCATTTCCCTAGTTTTATAGATAAACAAAAATACGAAAATCGGGTGCAATGCAGTCGCTTACATAAGCGGCATGAACAAACACATGTGGTATGATGCAAGTTACGTCGGTTCTAACTCAAAATATGAACATATGAAATGCGTTTTCCATATATATATATATAGGAGTTGAAAAGGGTGTTTTATACATATTCCACAGTTCGACCTTGGGTGTCATACATAAGTTATCGGAGTGAAAAAAACATACGCTGATATAAAAGTGAATGAGTGACGTCATAAATTCTGTGTGCGGGGAGGGGAGCTAAACCGTTCAAAAATTGTTGATGACTCCCTAGGCCTAGAAAAAAAATAACCTATTGTAAAAAATTTGAAAGGCACAAAAATTACCCGGAAAGCATAAAGCATAAAAATAGGGATGAAAAGTGGATCAAATAACCAGAAAATCTGCGTGTAATCAACAAAAAGGTGCAATTTTTAACCCCAGGTAGTCCGCATTTAAAAATCTTTTAAAAAGTCTCCAACATGCATATGACTAACCCCCCACCCCCCGTCCCCAACCAGGTATTGTAACCAATATGTGAAGGCTCCCCCGATCCACATATAGCAACCAATATGTGAATGACCCCCCCCCCCCCCCCCCCCCACCCACACATAGCGACCAATATATGAATGACCCTCCTCCACTACGCATAAGAAACCAATATGTGAATGCCCCAACTCCTCCCAACCAATGTGTAGTAACCAATAAATGAATGCCCTCCCCCACCATCCACGCATAGTAACCAGTGTGTGAATTATCCCCTCCCCTGCCAGACCAATATGTGAATGCCCCCACGTACTCATACCACGTGTCTGGTCTGAAAATAACCCAACCCATTTCTCCGTTTTTGTTTTTGGACACGCATGATAACACCTATAATACCTAGTGGCCCCGCTGGGGACAATATTATAACCTTACATCCGACACCATGGTGTCAACGCCCTCACAGCGAAGCGGGAAAGGCATTTGGAACATAATCCGTTAAGATAGGCACCATCCTAGGGAACTTTCGAAACATTTTCCGAGTTTTTAAGCCCTTAACGCCTTAGTCCCCCATCCCATTTGTACACCGTTGTTATTTAACAGCCAACCTTCACTACATTTCAACTTGTTATGCACTATGCTTTTTTGTTTCGCCAACTTCACCCCCCCTCCCTCCGCCCCTCACCGGGGGGGGGGGGGGGATTGCGAGAAAAGAGTACTCCAAAGGAACGAACTACACTGCTTTTCATATTGATCCGCTTAGTGTTTGAGTACACGACATATAAATTCCTCTCAGCTGTTTTATAACAACATACCGTACGCAGAATTTGTGACGTCATCATTTAACTACAGTAAAACCTCATTCTGGACAAACCCTGAAATACCGGACAACTGCCAATACCGGACAAGAATTCTCAGTCCCGTTTTTCCCCATTGGTTTACATGACCTCTGAAATACCGGACACCTCTATATACCGGACAGAATCCACCAGTCCCTCCGTTGTCCGGTGTAGGCAGGTTTTACTTTGTTAAATTCTTTAAGTATTAAATTAGAATACATACTTAGCAAACTAGTTCCTTGATAAATCGCAGTATAATAACTGAAACAACTGCTAGAAGAGCAATAAAATATTATTGTCAAGATATGTAATTGTAGTTTGTGTGGTAGAAATATAAATTGTGCATCTTTGTTTTCACAGCAAAAAACTGGGTTGGAGGTCAGTATACCGTCTGTTTGTTTTGGTCAAGAAGTGAGGTGGCCGAGGGCATCCATCTTTGACAAAAAATGTGAAACATAGGCATCGGAGATGCAGAGCCCTGAGCCAATAGCGGTTACATCACTGTGGTCCAGTTACTCTGTTGAAATACCGTCCGGACAAAAACAATATGCAAGGTGCAACGGAGCGACGGATGGATCCTTACACATCTACACTGTATAGACTTTCTTCCTGTGAGGTTTGGTTAAGATCCGATGAATAGTTTTTGAGATATCGCCCGGACAAGAAAAAATTTAACGTGCCACGGGGGGACAGACGAACGGACATGGGACAAATTGAACCCCCTGTTGCACATCTGTATTACATATACTTCCTTCTTGTAAGGTTTGTTGAAGATCCAATAATGGTTTTTGAGATATCGCCCGGACAAGAAAAATTTAAAAATGCGACGGACAGACAGATAAACAAGAGACAAATTTAACCCCCCGTTGCTCATCTGCACTACATATACTTCCTTCCTGTAATGTTTGGTGAAGATCTGATGAATACTTTTTGTGGTATCGCCCGGAGAAGAAAAAAATTAAAGTGTGACGGACGGACAAGAGCGAAATAATTGAACCCACCGCCGCACGTACACGTAATATACACGTAATATACTTCCTTCCTGTAAGGTTTGGTGAAGATCCGATGAATACTATTTGACATTTCGCCCGGACAAGAAAAAAGTTTAAAGTGCGACAGACTGACAGGCGGACGGACAAGAGACAAATTGAACTCCCCGTTCACATCTACACTATATATACTTCCCTCCAGTTGTACCTCGGGCAAGTACCACTTGAGTACTTAGTACCAGAGTAGGAGGTGGTTGCCCATTCACTTTGAGTACATCATTGTGAATGGTTTGATTTCTTTTTAATTTGAACTTAATATTGTGCAGAGTTACTGTTACAATGTCCGATCAAGTGGGACCTTGTAGCTCAACAAGTGCTCCATTAAAATGCCAATTATCGAAGTTGGATAGCGCTTTATGTGCACTGAAGAAATTGCTCATTTTGCGGACTTGTCGCAAAGCTGTTTTTCACTTCGCGGTATTTCCATTGTTAAATAATTAGATTTACCCTTCACCATATTTACTAAGCTTGCTGTTGTCCGAGTCAGCGACCAAATAGATACCTTTTCTTCAGGCTTCTGTTACACGGTGCGATCGTAGAAGGACATCATGTATGACGTCATCAGACATCAAGGGGAGGCAGACTGCTGTTGTAAAACTACAGCCCGAATGAGCAACTAATCTGTTCGTTCAGTCGTGGCTGGGGCGGTTGAGTTGGCTCGGTTGGTCATGCTGTTGTTCTTCTGTTGTTACTTCCATATAGAGCTTCCAAACAAGAACGATTGCCAGAACAGCGTATTACTGTATTTGTTTACTAATGTTGCAGCCAGATGAGTTGATTAAAACCTCTGACTATTTATGCTCCACTTGTCACCGGTTAAACTCGAAACTGGACAGTAGGGGTGGGAGAGGGACTGGGGGGGGGGGGGCGGAGTCGATGAATGCTTACCTGCTCGTCCAACAAGTGGATGTAATGATTGCTCTCGGTACGTCCAACAGGTGGGCGCAATGAATGCTCCCCGTCCGTCTATCAAGTGGGTGCAATGACTGCTCGCCGCCCGTCCAACAGGTGGGTGCAATGAATGCTCCCCGTCCGTCCAACAGGTGGATGTAATGATTGCTCTCCGTCCGTCTAACAAGTGGGTGCAATGAATGCTCCCCACCCGTCCAACAGGTGGCTGCAATGAATGCTCCCCGTCCGTCCAGCAGGTGGATGGAATGAATGCTACCCGTGCGTCTAACCAGAGGGTGCCATTAATGCTCTCCGTCCGTCCAACAGGTGGGTGCAGTGTATGCTCCCCGATCGTCCAACAGGTGGCTGCAATGAATGCTCCCCGTCCGTCCAGCAGGTGGGTGCAGTGTATGCTCCCCGCCCGTCTAACAGGTGGTTACAATGAATGCTCCCCGCCCATCCAACAGGTGGTTGCAATGAATGCTCCTCGTCCGTCCAACAAGTGGTTGCAATGAATGCTTCCGTCTGTCTAACAGGTGGACACAAAGTCATGCCCACCCGTTCGTCTAACTGCTGGATGCAATAAATGCTTCTCGCCCTTCTAGCACGATTGGTTCAGTGAATGTTTCCCACCTGTTTAACAGATCGGCAATGAATGCTTCCCCGACATTCAATCGCTCTTAGCGAGCCTCGGACATTCATTCACTCTAAGCGAGCCTCGGACATTCATTCACTATAAGCGAGCCTCGGACATTCATTCACTATAAGCGAGTCTCGGACATTCATTCACTATAAGCGAGCCTCGGACATTCATTCACTCTAAGCGAGCCTCGGACATTCATTCACTCTAAGCGAGCCTCGGACATTCATTCACTCTAAGCGAGCCTCGGACATTCATTCACTCTAAGCGAGCCTCGGACATTCATTCACTATAAGCGAGTCTCGGACATTCATTCACTCTAAGCGAGCCTCGGACATTCATTCACTCTAAGCGAGCCTCGGACATTTATTCACTCTAAGCGAGCCTCGGACATTCATTCACTATAAGCGAGTCTCGGACATTCATTCACTCTAAGTGAGCCCAGGACATTCATTCAGTCACTGATTAAAACTTTGAGAGTTACCTTACTTGTGACATGTCAGAGTCAAAGCGTTTACAGACAACTTACGTAGAAATGTAACTTTCCACTTTTCCTTTCGGAAATGGTTAATCCACGAGACATAAATTGTCCAATGTAAACGTAGCTTTGTAGGTAACGAGAGCTGGGTTGGATATGTTGCATAGACATGCTGTAAACAGTGTGACCGATGCAGAAAACTTCAGAGGGTGCATTCAAAGCTGCACCCACTTGTCTCTCATGTGCGTGACGAAGACAGCATGTGTAAGAAATTTAACTGCACAGGTTGCACGAACTCCTCGGATAAGAACCAACCAGCAACTAGGACCACTTTTCTTGCAGCATTCTATTGCGAAGGGCCTATGGGCCAACCCGAAAATCAATAGTAACTGTGAATGCCAATCATGTAATGAATGGTGTACGTTGGTCATGTAATAAATTCTGCTGCCAGTCATGTAGAAAACGTGCATGCCAGTTATTTAATAGTTCCTTATTAAATAATCATTTTTATCTCATTTACTTTAAAGTTATACGGCAAAAGCGAATAAAGTGGGAAAATCTAACATATATCGAAATTTGGTTACTTTTGAGAGATTTGATTACTTCTTGTACGTGGTAGTATGCCCTGAAAGTCCTTGTGGTCCGGATATCAAAGTTTCTTATTGGTTGATAACTAAGGCAACATACGCTATATGCCTGTGATATAGTGATGTTAAATGTCACAGAAAGAGCACAGAAGTTCCGCAGTAGGAAGAAATTAAATAACGATACAAATTCACTGAAAGTTGGGATTTCAGTTTTTCCTTTATATAAAGTAATTCTATTATAATGCCTTTATTTTCTGTAGGGCGATTGTTTTCCTTTACTTACAGATGCCATTGTACAATTCAGTTATTCTGTTTGGCACACTAATGCATTTGACCGCATGGGGTTATTTCCACGTAGATTGCTTCCCTGAGCTTTCACTTTCTTCCCACCCAATTAGCTGACCTGGCCGTGGATAGTTAGGTGGCCAGAGCTCCTTCCGCTGCTATGTACAGCCTGACACGGTGTCAAAAATGACGTCAGCGTGCTTCGGAGGTCAGTTATTGATCTTCTGCTAGTCACGTTATCAAACATCTAAACAGTATTTAAGAACATTAATCTCGTGCTTTGATCTTGAGAGTATACGGTTTGATTCATTTATAAACTATTGGTAAAACCTGATAAATTGGTTGGAGCCATAAATAACGGCTAATTGGTCATTAATTTGTGAATGTATAGTTGTTGTTGTTATGAAGCTGCACGATTTGAAAAATAACTGAAATACTTAAGAGTTAATAGGTATCTTAGAATATAAATATGCGCATGGCATTCTGCTATAGTCCTAAATCTGGGTGCATACTATTACTTGCGTATTGCCCTAAAATAAAACGAACTTAGGGTGCGGGAAAAGTTGTCTTAATTCAGTGGCGGTCGTATCCAATGGTATTACTTTTTTATTGAGAAAGTGTTGCCTGTAACAGAGTTCGCTAAATTTCATTGAAGATATAAATGGCCTCTATATTTGTCTGTAACACAGTTGGCTATATTCTTATTGTAGATATAAATCACCTCTATATTTGGCTGTAACACAGCTGGCTATATTCTTATTTCAGATATAAATGACCTCTATATTTGTCTGTAACACAATTGGCTATATTCTTTTTGTAGATATAAATCACCTCTATATTTGGCTGCAGCACAGCTGGCTATATTCTTATTTCAGATATAAATGACCTCTATATTTGTCTGTAACACAATTGGCTGTATTCTTTTTGTAGATATAAATCACCTCTATATTTGGCTGCAGCACAGCTGGCTATATTCTTATTTCAGATATAAATGACCTCTATATTTGTCTGTAACACAATTGGCTATATTCTTATTGTAGATATAAATCACCTCTATATTTGGCTGTAACACAGTTGGCTATATTCTTATTTCAGATATAAATGACCTCTATATTTGTCTGTAACACATCTGGCAATATTCTTATCGTAGATATAAATGACCTCTGTATTTATAAATGATCATGTCATTGGCAGTCAATTAACTACAGATGATCTAGTCACAGGTGTTGTCATCAGTAACAATATTTTGAATTTTTGCAATTTTGTCTTTAATTTTCTATATATTTTTATTTGCTTTTGATTATCATTGAAGATTCCAAAAGGGATCAGAGCAACTAGTGGATCAGCCTATTTGTATTATATTTGCATCTTCGAGTCGCTACTGCTTTGTAATCAGCTCATGGGTTGTCCTTGATTAATTTGCTTAGTCAGTTTTGGTGCCATTATTTTATGATATTGCTTGTGATATTGCCAGTAGTTTCGCAAAGTTCTTGCAAGGGTACAGATAGGTAAACTGTCGCAAGATATTTCACTTTTTTCCCATTGGACCTGTTGAAAGCATGATTTGGTTGAGAAGAAATTTCAGTCTTTTATCGGATAATCAGTAATCTGTTACATCAATTTCTCAGTTGCAGACATACGCAGTTTTCTTATAAAACACTTCTTGTTTCAAAATGTGAGAGTAACATTACCTCAATCCCACTGAATTTATTTGCAGGGGCGTTTTATCTACAGTAGCATCAATGTAGTATAATCATAAGATTGTAACATGAGATTTATTGTAATAAGATCAAACGAGCAACTTTCTCTTTTCCCCTTTTTTCTTTGAATTTGAGATCAAGCCAATACAATAGCTATGTCTGCGAGGGAACAAAAGATGATAGCACAGTGCGCTGATCAGAGGACTGGAGCGTAATAGCAAGAAAAGATCCCGTTCAATGCAAATGCAATTTTTAGCATATGGCTGTCATTGAGAAGTCAATGATACTACTCAATAAACCACAATAAGTAAATAAGCCTCATTACAAAATTCAATATTAATCGATTATCCACGTGTTTTATTTTCTCATACATGTGCATGAAATATTGAACAGGGCATGATGTTTTTTTCTTCAAATTCTTCTGACAGCAAATTTTTCGAATAAAACACACCAGTGAAAAAAACATTTGCGAGAGATCATGCTTCAAATGAGTCACTCTGTAATGCAGCAATGGTTCTCAGCACACTCCTATCATCTAAAATATCACAGTATGGCTCCAAAGACAAACCAGTTTAACTGATTTCTTAAATATGTTAATGATTGTTCTAACATGACTGTCACGTGACATGTTTGATTTGTCCATTCCAAAGTCAATATTTTCAGTTGCTACCTTTGGACGTAAAACGATGGATTTTGCAGTTATTTGGAATCAGCCATATGATAAACATATATTAACTTAGGGAGTGACGGTTAGCTCAGTTTGTTAGAGCGTTGGTCTGGTAATCCCAAGGTTCCAAGTTCGATTCCAGCTCGGGGTGGCAAGCAGGGGATTGACGTTCGCTTCAATTTCCTTAGCTGAGCGAACGCGGTGGGATAGATCACGCATCACGGAATTCAGAATTAACGCCCATTGAAGATTTCGACTCTCCCTTTTAAACACTATTAACTTAAAGTAAAAATGAAGTAACTATTCCCCAGTTACGGCTGCTCTGACCCTCAGTTGAATATTTTACTGGACAAAAACGTTTCATGTGGATACAAAATAAGTAAATATCTGCTAATTGTTGCATCTTTCTCTTACCTTAATTTTTGAATTATCAGAACCAATAAATTAAACTGGTATTACCATTAGACAAAACTGGCGTTACTATTAGACATTACTAGTAGCACAATTCAGCGCTGTGCATAATGTCAATTCAAAATATTAATCCCTAATCGATATAAACATTAAGACACCAAAGTACGGGACTATTTATTTTGCAAGATAAAGCACGGGAAACGTTTATCGGATTGTGGAAATGAGACTATTATGAACCAAAATAAAAATGTTGGGATGTTCTATAACCAGTGGCGGCCAAACGAGAAGCATGACAGTCGTTTAATAGAGTCAAATTGTTCCATGGATGATGCGGCGTATAATAAAGCTGTGTGGTATCAATACTAGTTTTCAATAAATGAAATCTATAAAATCAATTTACACTTAACGACCAGATTCGTGAAACAAAGAGCTACGTACTCCGTATAAAATTATGAATAAGGGCAGAAAACCATGAGTAAAATGTATGTTTATAATGGTAAAAAAGCACGGCAGGAAAACCGTTTCGCTTAACCAAATATGATCAAATAAAAAAAATCCCATAACTGCTACGTCACACAAAAGTATTCAAGGAGCTTTGAATAGGATTTTGTCAATGTCTGGATATTTAACATGGAAAGCCCATCATATTATAAAGTTAATCGATAACTATGCTATGCACAAATACATAAAGCCATTCGTACTGATATGCTATTGTATATGCATGGCTATTAGGTTTCAATGCTTGTAATTTAAAAATAGAAATTAGATACCACAAAGCGAAATAAAATGAACTGGACTTTCTATGGTAGCATTTGATAAAAAAAATTAAAGTTTGAAAACTGGAGAGATAGCAACATTGGGTAGCATTATGTGCGGCTACTTCCCTAACCACAATTAAGCAAGGGGTTTTTGCAGTCAACAGAAATCGAGCAAAATAATGAGAGAAAAAGAACATAACAGCAAATAATACAGTAGGTCGATTAAATGAGCTGCATCTTCCATCTGAGAAATCGTAATTAGAACAAGTGAGATTAAAAAACGAAAATGGTTTGAATACTCTTTTGATAATGAATAGCAGCTTAGTTATTTTAAAGACCGTCCTCCAATGACGGATGAGAAAATATCAATAAAGCATTTGAGATAAAAAGGTTTGAATGAATGGTCTTTATGCGGAAAAATATTTTGCTAAAGTACTCATTTATGTTTGCTGTAGTTTAAATGACCATCCAAAAAATCAAACCAGACGTTATGGCTGAAAAGGGACAGCTATAGAATAGATTTATCACTAGCTTTCATAGAGTAACACAATGACAAAAAACCTCATTTGATAAACAAATAAGACACTCATATAGAATGATTAAACATATTAGGCATAAAAGAAAAATGTAAAGATAAGATACTTGTGATAAACACAATCGATAAAACTCAAAGAAAACTATAAAAAACTAATTTACTGCTTTAATCTCTAATTTTACCACTGAATTAAGACCAATAACAATTTATTATGTTTTTTTAAAACAATAATAGCAATACTATATTGCTATATTAGTGTTGTTATTGTTTCGAAATTTATTTTATAATCTCTTTTTTTGTAGAATCTCTTATATAGTTGAGTTTTTTTAATTGAAACAATAAACAATAACTAATGTGTTATATGAAACATACATGCACTTAGAAAATATATGATTTATATGCAATTGTGCTCTTGGGTCACTGTTCTAGCTGTTACATACTCGACAAAGGTAAACTTTAAAGCCTGCAAAATGTATTATGTCAAAATGATTAAGCCTCAATATAATTACATATTTTAGCAACTGAAATGTTAAGCTTCTGTTTCTGAAAATAAAATCGACTTTGCATCAAAAGCGACAATGTCACGCTTAATTAAACATACGCTCTTAATATCAAGTGTATTCTCCACGAACGTCCCTCACTGCAATTACTCTGCGTCACATGAATCTCATAAAATTCTGTATTTTGTAAAGTGGAATGCGATTTCACTCTTCCAATAGCGCTTGTCTAAGCTCTGGCAATGTCTCAGGTAAGCTGTTGAACTTGCGTACGGCTTTTACAAGCATGTTAGATACGGTGCGATTGGCGAAAAAGCGGGGCAGGGCAAGACCCACATGTTTGGCGCTTGAAGACACTGCTGTGTAGCTTTCACGGAATGAGGACTTGCATTGTCCTGCTATATAATTAGACCATTTTGACGCAGTTCAAACATAAACGCGATTCATGGATAAAAAAGTTTTAATTCGATTGGCTCTATGTCCAGTGGAGATGTGGATTGACCCACTGAAGTCGGGCGGGAATTACCAGCAATCTTCAATAAGGGCTCCGTATATTGCCGGTTTCTTGCAGTCTGTTTCTTGCAGTCTGGCTACAGACACGGTTATTTTTGGTCCCAGGGTCGGTCTGGCAGTGACTGTTGCCGGAAGAAAAACAGATGTATTCCTTGGTCCTGCTTGGAGGTAATAACCTGCGGCCTCTCCGGTTGGGGACGGTCTGTGGTGAACTCAGTTTCCTCCAAACGGAGTGTCACTGTTGATTTGATTTCTAGGGCGTGTCACTGTTGATTTTTGCACTCCAAAAGGTCTATCGACCACTGAGACCGAATTCCCAATTTGGAGCATCCCGATCTCGGGCGTTCGCGCTGTATTGCGGTCATTCTTAGCATTATTTAGGCTTAGCAGATCAGGCTTAAACTTTGTACAGCGTGCCGGCTATGATTTCTGAACTTAATCGTGTAAGTCCAGTTTTTACTTCAGCATGCAATAGACTGTCGCGACACAAAGGAGGTACTTACGCTCCGAGGCCTTTAATTCCCGGTAGTCGAGTATAAGCCACAAAAAATTCAATTAACACCTTAATTGGGAGCATATATGGAACATAGAGCATATATGCTTCTATATAGATTGGAATCCGACTATGTAAGAAAGTGTGAGCTGCGTTTTTAAATTTGTTGAGTTTATATATTAACACAAGGGCAAGAAAATAGTGGGTTACTGTACTTTCTTCGTTTTATAGAAAATCACAACATTGTTACAGCATGAAGTATTATAAATAATTCATTCTGTTGATTAATTATTATCCAAAACAGCGGTATTTTTTTGTTTTCTGGATAGTATTTAAGTACTCACAACTCAAAAGCAATAATAATACTCAAAGAAAGGCCATTGCTGTCTGTTTTACTTCCCTATATCAAATATATGGATCAGAAGTACTACGACAGCACGTGCGTCAAGAGACTTGGCCATCAGGTTGTTTGTATCATTGTCATGTCCTGAACACAGTATAGCCAAACAATGACTGCATACTCTAAAGAAGCCTTCAAATGAACTTAATGCGATAACGCTCAGTTATAATAGTAAAATGTGAAGGTTGTACTATCAATAAATCGCAGATTCTAATGGTTACATGATTCATAAGGGACGTCTCTTTTAATAAGAGAAAATGATAAGACATTCCAATAATGAACATGTTCTTCCTTAAATCTCGCAAACCATTTCAGTTTTTGCTTTTTAAAGTAAATAATTGCAATGTAAATGTTATAAACGAGAATAAAATGGCCACCATTAATAAAAATTAATAGTTCAAAAGATAATAACTGTGTTTTGTTTAGTATTGTCAGGTACGTCGCTACTGAAATTGGTTGAAAAAGTTCGTACAAGAGAAAAGACTTAGCTAAATTAGATTTTACTGCTTGACGTATGGATCTATTGTTTGATGTGAACAACGCTACTATGTCTTGATTACGTTATGTTCGCTTGTGAAGAGATTAAAGGATATGGAATTGCTTGTGTGCACTTAGTTTTATTGAATTGCAAGTTCAAATTGTTTTGTACTGTTGGGGATTGTGCATTCTACTGATTCTTCTCCACTTTCTTTTTAAATGAATTTCTATGCAGAAACTTGCCACTTAAGCTCAGTTGTTAGCTCCACACAGCTTGGAGGCATGTAGCATCATATGGACCATTGCACTGTTTACCAGCATGTAGCGACCTACATCAGCTGGAATGTGCCTAAAGAGTGATGATAATTATATGCAATTCTCGTCAGTTCATGATATGTGTGACAAAGTTCTAAATATAATTCTGCATTCAATTACTATCTTACTCTGGAAGTACAGCGCTTTTTCTCGATATTTTATAGAAATTAAACATAGATGCTATGGGCTCTAAGTTAAATTTATTTTGAACAATATACCTTTAAATAACGCAGATTTAAAAGGCGTCAATGTGTACGTTTTGCTACACATTTCTTGCCAATTATTTAAAAAATCTGCGTAAATGAGAGTTGCCCGAATGTTGTTGCGAAGGAGGCTCGAAAACTCTCCAGACAACCTCTAAATATCAATTAAATTAAATCGTGTGAAATGCTTAAAAGCGAATTTGTGTTTTTTTTTTAAATTTTAATGTGGTATATAGTTTATATCGTAAAGTTTATTTTCAACCTTGAATTGGTTTTGCTCAAATAAGTGAATGTCATCAAATGACAGTCTTTTAAAAATTTAATGTGGTATATAGTTTACATTGTAAAGTTAGACTGGACTTGCTCAAATAACTGAATGTCATTGAATGGCATTAAACATATTGCAATAGAATAACAATAGACAGGAGTAGATTGTGAAATCGCCTTTTGGTTCATTGCATGTGTTAAACAAAAATAAGCTTTGTTGCTGCAAGTATTATTGATAAACCATAGAAATTCATTTTGGTCTTTTCTGCCGCTACTCTATGGTTTTTATCAGATACTCATTTTCATTAACCATGTAGTTACTGTTGAGTGAAAAGCATGACGATTTCTTTCTAAAACAATAATACTTTTAAGCATCAAAGAAATAGTTACATAGTGCTGGAAAAGTTGTCACGATCGCAAAGTGTCGGGTCAGACTTTTGTCAAGTCGCCATTACCGTGGGAGGTGGGGTCTCCTGACCTGACATCTTAGGCTGTGTGAAAAAACAGACGACAATTTAACGATTGTTTGAAAACAGTTACAGTTTATATCCTGTAACTTAGGCTAATGAACTAATGCGCAATCAATGATAGTAAAAACTGCTTGACTGTCTATTTTGTTTCACAAATATATGGACAACGTTTACAATGTATCTTGAGTGATACAAAACCTGTTACTGTCCGTTTTATTTTTTTGTATTACGAACAAGTACTTTTCAAGTTAATGTTTGAAAATAGATTCAGTATTGCATATCTATACAGAGATAAAGCCGCACGTCCATGAGCAAGATTGTGTTCGCATTAAATTAGGAGCCTGTCTTTGCTCTCCAGTAAGACCTCAATGATATTTTACAGGTTGGAGTTTACGAATTAGTTATTTATAAACAATTTATGGGAAGGGCAGTAATTGTTAAGTTAGTATTCTTGACAGCTTCGCAATTATCTTAGAATGCGAAACTACTCATCTATAGCAACCAAACAGGCATACGAGCAGCGGAGATTAAAGATCTTATATTAAAGATATTATAATACACAGTAGCTATTAGCTTTACCAATAGCTGTTGACCGTTGCTATTTATGCTTTCTATTTTATTATTTTTGTTCTTTTCATTATTTTTTATCTATTTATGTTATATTCGTATTGATGATGAGCCTTTGAGCTTATCTATGAATAGCTGTAGCTCTGTGATGGAGTTATTTAGCATTTATACTTTTGAAATTAGAAGTGATATATTTAATTTTAGCACACAATTTATATTATATATTTATTATGTTGTTAATTGTTGACAAGTATAATGTATAACAAAAAAAGACTACAGTAAATTAATGTAGTAAAGGCGCTGAAGCCATCGGTGAGAATTTGGATGACAGCAAGACATTAATAATCAAAATAACCTGTAAGCAATATAAAGCATTTAATATGTGTACATGCTAATGAGGTCCCAGTACATAGCCGGAAACTGGAACAAGGTCGACCATTTGCTTTGCATCAGCAAGTACGAATCGGGTTTACCTTTCTAAGAAGGACTAGACGAGGTTCCAGTGCCCATTGAAACCCCAATTTGCTTTCGAAAAGCAAAGTTTTAATATCTTTCTACTTGTGTGTAATGCATTATAAAAAAGTGGACATGCATTTCCTTAGTTCTCAGCTTTAATTTTAAAATAGTTTCTAATGCTGTGTTTTTACAGTTATAAGATACAACGTATATTTGATGAACAGATGCTTTTAGCTAAATGATAGCGCTATAGAAAAAATGCAAGGAAAAAGAATGAATCTGGCTTGTGTCTCGGCCTCATGCATTACACTTTTGTTCTGGTGTGTATAGCTCCGTCTGGTACGAATGTGCTTCTAAAAGATTTTAATAAAGTAAATGGATTCGCAAGCCATGTCATATACTAGTTATTTAAGTGTGACTATATATACTTACATCCCATTAGTATAAGGTAAATGTGGCACAGGATATTGCCAGTTGACCAAAAAGGAAATCTTAACCAATTATATATTTGTTTGCATACAGACTTTGTTTTTCCCTACCTTGTAAATTCTTTACTTTTTCCTTTTCTAATAGACATTCGTTCTCGACCCTGTTGTCACTGTTTTGCAGGGCTTCTACAAACAAGACTCTTTTATATTCTGTACTTCAGATTCTGTGTCTTAATGTGCTTTTACAGTAGTATTTTACTGCAAGGCGCTGTTTTGAGTTATTGAAGGGTTATATAAACTAATTGCAAAGTCAAGTAAGGCATCGTGTTTGTGTGCTATAAATCACTAAAACAATGTAAAAGATTTTCTTTCGCGTGTGTTTTATTAGCGGAGAATCGAAGCAGGCTTATTCCAGAGGGCACATTGCATGTCTTCGAATCGGCACCGGAATTGAATATATCATTCATACCCAATACTTATAGAGGCAAAATACTTGAAATTTGTTTGAAAAGCCTTCTTAGACACTCTTGGAGTATATGCTGAGCTCTTAAAAGAGAAAGTAATTAATTTTTACAAATGCGCTGGGAAATAAAAATGTTATTAGTTGTTTTAGCGAAATCACTGGAAGATCACGTGATATGTGATAATGTCTACTTTTGGTTATGCTCTGGAAGAAAAACTGCATAATCTTATTACCCTTGGGAACTATAGTTCCATCCAGCTTTGTTTTGCAGTACCAATTCGACTGACTAAAATGTAAACTTTTTGAGAAGACGGTTTTATTGTGCTAATTATTCAAATAAATCGTGCTTCCTGAAATATGAACACGCTTGTGTTCCTTTTTCTGTGGTTTCTTTGAGAGGCAGTCATGACCTACAATACCAGTTTAAATAGAAAAATCAGAAAAACAAGGCGTGTACGCTTTCTGCTCACAATCCGCTGCTCAATAATATAAAAACGTATGATAAAGTTAGGTAGTTTTTTTCAGATAACAGTGCATTATGTTTCTTCTTTTTTGCAAAATACCGTAAGAAATCGAAATGAAGAGAAAGTGATGATTAGCGTTTTACTGATTATTACTTAGTAATGATTAATAGTTATATATTAATGTTTGCTTGTTGATTGCTCTTTGTTTGTCTTGTGATAAGTAACGCCATGTATGTAATGCTATGTAGTAGTCCAATAAGTGTAACACTACACTATAAGTGTAAATCTAAAGAAAACTACAAAACAGTTCAGATTTAGTATGATTGAGATCAGCTGACTAAAATCGTGACTGAAAATGGCAAACAATTTTTTAGCAAATAGATAACAGCATTTTATTAAAGAAATACAAGCTTTACAAAACTCATAAATAAACAAAAGCATGATAGATATATCTGATATTAATGCCTATGTAAACTCCGTAATGAGGCAATAGTATTATTTCTGTGATTTTAATATTTTTATATGTTTTTCTCATAACCAAATGAAGCCTATGCTCGATTAGAGCGTCCAGGTGGCTGACCCATTTTTATTAATTGAGAGTATGCCATTGCGTAATATTCCCATTCGCGTCGCATTACTCATAAAATGAGGTTCATTTTCTTGAGGTTTGGGTATTAAGTAAATATCATTGATATTAAACTTTCTCAAGGCTGTATGCTAAAACGTTAGGTCCTTCAGGTCTAGTTATTGGCGAACATGTTTGCTGGTTTTCATTACTCGCTTTAGTTGAATGTGATGTGCATAATATTTTCTGACTCCCCATCTTTTTCTAGATATAGTAGCATGCAACAAACTTCGGTAGTTTTTTCCAAGTAGTTCTCTACCTGGATTATTTGCTTTAGGTTTAACTAACGACAGACTGTTTTCAGACAGAGCTATACTTTCCTGGGAGGAGAGTTTCTAGGCAGAATGTGCGTTGTTGTGAGGTTTCAAGGAAGCTTTGCTATATGATGAATGACACGTGCATATAAGTTTCATCGAAAAGTTCTTAGGTAAAGGTGAAGGTAATATGTGCAAGCTTCTTGGAAAAAATAGTTGCTGATTAATAATGAGAATTATGTAGATTAATTACTTAAGTGTTTAGCATTAAAATACTTAAGTATCAGCATTAAAGTACTTAGAAATGTTGAAATATGTTTTTCTTTCCAAATTGGTAAGAATACGCTAAAACTACGAGTGTATTTATTAGAGTTACTAATTTAAACTTTACAAATCACAAAAGCAATATAATCGAGTGAATTAATAGTATCAAAAACGTCTCATTTTCTTTGTTCTAATGTTAGCATGTCAATGTGATTGAGTAGGACAGCTGAACACCCCATTTGCATTTTCTAACAACAAGTGAGGAATCTTGAGCAACATCTAGCCATCTTTTCATCTACGGCAATCAGCAACTCCTCACTCAAGGACATCGATGCAGAATCCGGGGTGCCATAAATGAATTTTGTCGGGGGGGGGGGGGACTTGTGCTGTACTCAATCAATTAACTGTGTTTGTCGCAGCTATAACTCCTTTTCAAAAATTAAATCCGTTTTTACTCTTTGATGCCATGCACTTAACATCCTTCTAATTCATGTCTCTTAATAAAATATTAATATTAACGGTGTCTATAGAGTATTTCAATTAAAGTTATCCAATAATAATATCTAATACTTATCTATAAAAATGAAGTGGCAGTGTTACCTCTATATGGTTCCTCTACGTTGGGATATTTTGGTATAGTTAGGAGGGTGACATGCAGTTTTTGTTCACCCGAGTGGTGGAATATCACACGAGGCGAAGCAGAGTGTAAAATTCCAACCCGAGGGTTAACAAAACTGCATGTCTTCTTCTTAGCTATGTCATAATTGTTTTGTTGTATTTGTAACAGCCACAGGAGCTTTAATTAACGAATTTGTGCCATGCTGTCAACCATCCAGTACTTTACTTATGCGAGGAGCACTACGCCATTGGCTTCCGTCATGGCCTTGAGTACTTAAGGGAGCCGCTAGGAAACACTTCAGGTGCTGACCAAGCGTTGTATATAATATTTTGAACTTGTAAAGGGGCTGATTTTATATTTTAGTTTATTATTTTACTGGGAAATTCAAAGCGTTTAAAAACAGGTTTGGAATTCTTCATGGCTTGCAAACATTCCAAGATGTCGGATGTCGAACGAAACCACACATTTTAGTTAAAATAAATGTTTAACGATATCTGTGGCAATATCTCATATCTTTGAAAACTTCTTATTAGTCCAACACTCGATTTCCAATAAAAATGCTCTATGTCAGACCATATAACAGTTAGTTTTACCAGCTCTGTATCAACCAGATTTGTCAAACACCTCTCGACCAATCAGGAAGGGTTTTTTGTTTACAAATGCAGCAATTAGGTTTGTAAACTATGTAGCATTCAAATTTGTCAAACAGCTCGAAATCAGATGGATCTTTTTATTTAGAAATGCAACAGTCGTTAATGTCGTACCTTGCCTGAACCGTGAATGCCATACTTTGTCCGAGTTGTCTAAGTTACGACATAGTTGAGTTGTAAATATCACATGCATGTCTTTAATGTCGCATGTTGGCTTAGTCGCAAACATCAAGCATTTCCGAGTCTTTAATGTCAAATTTTGAGTCGTTAACCTTCCCTTAGCCTTTAATATCAGACCTTGCCTAGTCATAAATGCCACGCCTCCGACTCGTAAATAGCTTAAATTACGTTAGTCACTATTATCTCATCATGTGTGAGTTGTAAATATCACCCCTTCCTTCCAGCCAGATTCTTTACCTAAATGATAATCAAATATGGAAACTACATTTAGAAACTAGAACCAGTGGACCATAGTCTGAATTTGAATTCTTAGTCTTTTGCCATATTTTTTAACTTCATAGATGTCAAATCCTTCGATGTCTTGTACTTTGACGGATTTAGATACAACAGGCAGCACAACACACAAATTAAGTATTTCTTTTAACTGTGTTTCTGTGATACTGTCTCTGGAATATGTCAACCGTTTTAATCCGTAAAAGGTATATAAATACATTTTAGGAACTTACTTTTTGTGCATTAAGTCACTTTGCGCTGGTTTTAAGGAGAGGGTACCCAGACTCATGGCATCGAATCGTCTTTGCATTGCCTTCTGTCATAAACTGAACTGATATTATATAAATATTGGGTGGATTCAACACACTTTTTCTAGTACAAAAGTATGAAAGTACTCTCTATAGTTAGAAAGTAATTATTTTCTTATTCACGTAAAGCTTTAGATCGATCATATTATTAACATGTTATATCACTATGTAAAATCACAGAAAACAGATAAATAATGCGATTACTTAAGAAGATTTCATTATTATGTAAGTTTATATCTTACATTTTGTGAGGCAATCACTTTAACTTTTTTTTCTCAAATGTGTTGTAAATTTACAATAATAATAATTTTATATAACACAATAACAACCTTTGTACTTGGTATATCTATAAATATGTATATGGTTTCTATAAAATGGTATCGTGAATCTGAGAAAGGTTAGGTTGAGAAACTATTAAATGATAAGGATGCTGTGAAAGTTCAGCAAATTAGGTGTTTTAACTGCCCTATTTCAAGATTAATAAAAATTTTATAGGAAAATAAAGTTGGATCAGAACAAGAAGACATTTGTTTAGCATAATAGGTATTTTTGAATACCAAATTTCCAAAAAATACCATATAGCTTTCTAAGTTCTAAAATCTACAAGCTATTGTCTGGTAGAGTTTTATGAACAAAAGAGATTGAATTAATTGCATTGTGTGGGAGTAATTTCTATCGATAACTATAATATAAACGACCGTTTGTTAAACTGCCTCTCCTTATGAGAACAAACTGTGCATTTTAATGGTATTACGTAGATTTGTTCCAAACGCTCTCTAAAACATAGCGCAGTATATTTTACTACTACTTACAACTAAATGAGTTTTTCAAAGTTAAATTAGCTACGTTGTCACGCTGCAAGGTCTTATAGTGTTTTGTTATGTTAGCTAATGACCTCTGCAAAATGACATTTCGTCCCTTAGTGTGGAGTCGTAGCAATGGGGATTCTTTAATTTTCTAAATCTCCCATCTGCGTCGACTGTTCAGTAATTGCTCTCAGTGCTAGCTATATGCATATATGTTACTTCATTAAAAACTGGAAGTTAGTTAATTACTATCTTGTCAAGAATTTTTTTTGAAGCGTTGTGTGGTGCAGGATAAGGGTTCCATGTGGATTCTGTTGGATAAACGCCCCCCACCCCTTCCCAGCCTGTACCTCTACTTCCAAAAGTTAGGTATTTTGAGCAGTTATCTGGGCTCCTTTATTAATCTTTAGCAATGCCAGAGTATTTAAACACGGAATTGGAATTGGAAAACGAATCCGGGGATACTCTACCAACTTTAAATAAATTGTAGTCTCCACTGCATCAGTATTTCCCTCCATTTCGATGCATCTAAGCACATCATGCATAATTTACAACAGCCCCTCCCCTTTCAGTGGTTTTGGTCCATTCCCCAAGTTTTATTGCACAATATTTTATATCATTAATGCTAAAATTTACTTCATAAAAACAACAGCAATTTGCTTGTTTCGGCAAACAATACATCACAATTAACAAGTGTAGATGAGATGGCTGTACCACTAGGACCTAGTACAATATTTATCTGAAAAATAAAATGCGTTAAAACTCTTTGTTGTTTTTGTAGAGTGGATAATTTTTAGTGCAGGTGTGGGATGTGATAGTACAAGATAAAATTCTAAGAACAACCGTTCAATTAATTAGCTTATAATTCCTTGTAAATTGCAAAAGGTAGAAGCGAAACACTCAAGCAATGACTCACCAAAGCGTAGAAGTGGCGTGTGATCACAATGTAGAAGCTATGTGTGATCAAAATATAGAAGCGATGCGTGATAAAAATGTAGAAGCGATGTGTGATCAAAACGTAGAAGTGATGTAGGATCAAAACGTGGAAGTTATGTGGGTCAAAATGTAGAAATGAAGTGTGATAAAAATGTAGAAGTTATGCGCGTTGAACACGTAGAAGCCATGATTGATCAAATTTAGAAGCGTGATGTGATCAAAACGTAGAAGCAATGTGTGATCAAAGCCTACAAGCGATGTGTGATCAAAGCGTGCAAACGATGTGTGATCAAAGCGTACAAGCGATAAGTGATCAAAGAGTACAAGCGATGTGTGATCAAAATGTAGAAGCGATGTGTGAACACAACGTAGAAGCGATGCGTGACCAAAACGTAGAAGCGATGTGTAACCAAAACGAAGAAGCGAGGTGTAACTAAAAGGTAGAAGCGAGGTGTAACCAAAACGTAGAAGCGAGGTGCGACCAAAACATTGAAGCGATGTGTAACCAAAACGTAGAAG